>OZ010787.1:633554446-634087038 GCA_963932465.1 Maratus speciosus
ATTCCAATTGCACTATATTGTTTCTACTATATTTTGTCAATTTTTCTGAAACCGGCGTTAAATTTGGTTGAAAAACCTGCATATTAAAAGCAAAAAAATGCAAGATTAAAAAAAAATTTTTTTTTAATAAATCGCTATATCTCTATTAATATACGTGCTATTCTCACACAAAAGAATATACATATTGCACAATGTCTGTTTATTTATATTCGGAAGCGATAGATCATATCATGCATTTTATTTTACAGGGTGATCCCAAGTATTTTTCCCCCCAGGGGAATACCTTCTTTAGGTGTTTATGGGTTTCGCGACCCCGGGTTCCCGAGCGATCTTTCTCCTTTCCTGTTTTCTTCTCTTTTTAGTTGTCTAAAAAGTGTGAAACAAAGAAAAAGGATAATCTTCTTTTTTCAGTTTCTTGTTCATGTTTTTTACTGACCATTTTGTTCAAATTGTTATTTGTTCTACTAACATTGTTCTTGTTCTTTTGTTTAAAAAAAAAAAAGGAAAAAATGTTTAAAATATTGAAAAAAGACAAAAAATACACCTTGTTTCTAAGTTCTCACCCACATCAATTTTTCTTTTTTACAATAGTGGATTTTTTTATTTTCACGTGAGACACTCTGGGTGTTGAGGTTTTTTACTCTCATCGCCTCGTTTCTACCTCTTTAGGCTGATCTCGAGTCCCAGAGTGCAGGGCATCTCCGAATTCCGGTTCCGTGATCGGTGGGCGCCGTACTTGTATGGCGGTGGTTAGGAATGCACTGGGCGACTGGTGTCCTTTCGACGTAAGGGCGATGTAGGTTGGACAGAGCTGTAAAGGCTTACCTACGACAACCGAGTTCCACTGTGAAAGAACTAGAGTTTGGAGATGCTATCGAGTTTAATCCAACGTTCGAAAAACGTGGAAGTTTGTTGATAGTTTTCACCCTTTTGAGACCTGCGCCTAAAGTAACAGTAAGAAGAAGGGTCGGTGACGAGGCCCGATGCCTGTCATTTTAAGCAAAATCTTTCAAATATGGCTACAATATCAGACAGTAAGACAAGCGATGTGGAGGCCCCACAAGCTAATAAAGAGAATTTTGATGCATCGAGCTCTATCTCAAAGGCGACTGTCAATCAAGGCAATAAAGTATCATGGAGTGAGAGAGTCGAGGATTATGTTTCCACAACGGAATCTAAAAATCCCAACTCTCATGAAAGTAAAACTGAAGAAAGATTCTTTGTTGTCAAACGCCAAGAAGGGAGTTTCGATAAAACATCGCCCTTTTTGATTAATAAATCTATCCAAGGACTGGTTGGCGAACCCAAAACAATAAAAAAAAACTCCGTACAGGTGAACTGCTAATTGAAGTAAGCAATAACCAACAGGCATTAAACTTAAAAAAATGTACTCACTTTGCAAACATTGCTGACATCATATCGCCACATAGAACCTTACACTCATCTCGCGGAGTGATATCAGAATATGACCTCTTGCATGTAACCGAAGATGAAATAGTGGAAAACTTAAGGGAACAAAATGTCATAGGAGCTAGACGAATAAACATCAACCGCAAAGATGAACAAATTCCAGCTAACCAAGTACAAATACCTACCAAGCATATTATACTGACCTTTAACACTCCCACCTTGCCCAAATATATAAAAGCTGGATATTTATCATGCTCTGTCAGACCGTACATCCCAAACCCACTGCGTTGTTTAACTGTCAACGCTTTGGAAACTCAAAAACATCATGCCGAGGTAAAGAAACCTGTGGTCGGTGCAGTACAGTTGGCCACGAAAGTGGGCAATGCAATGCTCCACCTTGTTGTGTCAACTGCAAAAAAGATCATCCATCCTATGCTAAATCGTGTGAAATGTGGAAAATAGAAAAAGAAATACAGACAATACGCACAAGACAAAATATATCATACCCTGAAGCCAGAAAAATAGTAGAATCCAGAACGCCGAAAGTTGGTGTATCATATGCTGCTGCCTTATTTAAAACCGTCCATAAAAGTTTTAAAACTATTGCAACTGAACTCCCAACTAAACCTATTTGCCAAACTAATCAAAAAGAAAACGACCTGTCTAATAATTCTGGTAAGACAAATAGATCAACGCGATCTGCTCCTCCTAAGTCACCTAAATCTGCTCCTCCTAATTCAAAACAATCTGTTCCTCCAAAATCATCTACAAATGCTTCTTCAAAATCATCACAATCTTTTATTTCGAAATTTCCACTCCATAATAGAGGTTCTCAAAGTGCAACTAAAACACCATCTGTGAAACCAAACCGTAAATCTGATGCTGAAAAATTTAACCTACCAACAATTAAAGCCACTAGTTTATCTGAAAATACAGACAAAAGGAAAAAGAGTAAAACATCCAAAAATAAAACTCAATCAATACAGAATGTTAAAATGGAAGAAGATGATGCTTTAGCTCTTCACCCAGAACCAGATGAAGAATTTAACGATGGAGATAGTATGTCCACTACCTCCGAATAAAATACCGCAGATAAACTTCTTTAAAAAAACAATTTAATCATGTCTAATATTATCTCATGGAACTGCCGTGGCTATCATAATAAACTTGACGAAATCCGTAATATTCTATCCGACCATCAGCCTTTATGTTTAGCTCTGCAGGAAACCCATCTAAAACCTACTGACAAAGCGAAATTACGCAACTATGCTACCTACAGAAAAGATTTTACAGGCAATGAAAGAGCTACTGGTGAAGTGGCTCTTTTCATCTCTCGCAGTTTACCTCACTCTCATGTTTTACTAAACACAAACTTACAAGCTGTTGCAGTCCGTGTTCATGTAAAACGTCTGATTACAATCTGTTCTATTTATTTACCACCCCATCAAATTATTCAGTCAGCACAACTTCAGGATCTAGTTCTCCAACACCCCACTCCTTTCATCATCATTGGGGATTTTAATGCTCATAGCCAACTCTGGGGGATTTCTGACTCTAATCAACGTGGTGACATAATAGAAAAATTAATTTCCGACAATGGCTTATGCCTACTCAATAATGGTGATCACACATATTTTCATGAACCGACTCGCACCTTTCATGCCATAGATCTCACTATTTGCTCCCCATCTATATATCCGTATTGGACCTTCTGGGTCTCTAATGACCTGTACGGCAGTGACCATTTTCCCACTTTTATCTCGCAGACAACTCCTCACACGGATTCTAATAATTGCTTTAAACGCTACGTCTATAACAGAGCCAATTGGCGAACTTTCTTTCACAGACCTTGCAAAAATTACAAGTGAAATGATAGAAGGTGACATCGACGATGCGCTTGATAATATCACCCAATGTATTATCAATGCTGCAGATATTAGCATTCCAAAATCACTTTCTACCCCAAAGCACAGCAAACCAAGGTGGAATGATGACTGCAAAAAGGCAAAAAAAAATCAACAGAAGGCTTGGGGTATCTTCCGGAGGTATCCCAATAATACTAATTATATTATGTACAAAAAAGCAAAGGCTGATGCTAGAAGAGTGCGGCGTAAAAGCCAACGTGAATCCTGGATGCAATACGTCTCCAATATAAACAGTAACACCTCAAGTAAAGTTCTTTGGAAAAAAGCAAAAAATTGTATGGGATTATATTCTGAAAATCATATCTCAATCTTAAAACACAACGGCCAAACAATAGCGTCTGCCAAAAATATAGCTGAGACAATAGCTAGTACCCTCTCTTCCAATTCTAGCTGTGACTCTTACCCAGAACCTTTTTTATCATACAAAAGACAAACGGAAAATACCAGCATCAATTTTAACTCTCGCCATTCTCATGATTACAATCTCCCATTTACTATTCCAGAACTGTTAAGATGCTTGCAAAAGAGCCGGTTATCTGCCCCAGGACATGATGGCATCACATATACCATGCTAAAACATCTTTCTTCCACCTCTCTCAATAACTTACTTATTTTTTTCAATAGAATCTGGATTGAACAAACTTTCCCTAATGCCTGGTCTAAAGCCATTATCATTCCTTTTCCTAAGCCAGGGAAAGACTCCAGTGACCCAAACAATTACAGGCCTATCGCACTCTCTAGCAGCCTCTGCAAACTTTTAGAAAAAATGGTTAATTGCCGCCTGGTGCATGTTCTTGAATCAAATAATTGCCTTGCAGCCTTCCAAAGCGGATTTCGGCGTGGTAGGTCCACTATCGATAACCTCTTTCTTTTAGAAACCCATATACGGACTGCTTTTTTAAAACGCAACCATCTGGTCACTGTTTTTTTCGACATGATGAAAGCCTATGACAAGACATGGAGGTATGGTATCCTTCGCGACCTTTTTAACCTGGACTTTCGTGGGAACCTCCCGATTTTTATTAAGAACTTCCTCGCCATTCGAATTTTTCAAGTTCGAATTGGGGGGATTCTCTCCAATTTTTATGTACAAGAAGAGGGTGTACCACAGGGCAGTGTTCTGAGTGTCACCCTCTTTGCAATCAAGATAAATGATATACTGCAACAATTACCCCCTTGTGTGCAGGGTACACTATTCGTTGACGATTTTAAAATTTTATGTAAAGGACAAGATATGCGTTTTATTGAGAGACAATTACAAATTGCTATCAACCGTATTATTCAATGGACAAATAAAAATGGTTTTATTATTTCCCAAGACAAAACTTCTTGTGTGCATTTCTGTAGACGAAGGGATCTGCATCCAGATCCTGAAATTTATATTGGAGCATCTCAAATTGCTGTTACTGATTGCATTCGCTTTCTTGGCTTATATTTTGATAAAAAACTCACTTTCTTGCCACATGTTTTGCAGTTACGTAAAAAGTGCGAGCAATCACTTAATCTAATTAAGGTGCTTTCAAACAATTCTTGGGGAGCAGACCGTGGTTCTCTCTTGAAAATTTATCGCTCTATAATCCGCTCCAAAATTGATTATGCCTGCCAGGTCTATGGTTCTGCACGTAATTCTGTTCTTAAAAAACTTGACACAGTGCACCATAGCGCACTCCGTGTTTGCTCTGGTGCATTTCGTACCTCCCCAGTTTTAAGTCTTTATGTTGACTGCAATGAACCATCATTACACCACATTCGTGAAAAGCTTTCTTTAGAACTTTATTACCGTCTCCTTTCACATCCTGGCCATCCTATTCATACATACATTTTAAACACAGACAATGATATTCTTTATCAGCATCGACCATCTTGCATCCCATCTTTTGGTGTCAGAATTAGAAAAATTACTGATAATAGCCCACTGAGTAATATCAGGGTAAGTCCATGTCCATTGCATGTACTCCCTCCTTGGAACCCTCCTGATGTTACATCGCTCCATCCCTTTAAACGATATGATAAAAACAACTTGGCCCCTGCAGTTTTTCAACAGTTATTTGCCGCACACCGAGCAAATTTTAATGGCTATACTGACATTTATACAGATGGATCTAAGAGTGGTAATACTGTTGGTTGTGGTGTATTTTGTGACAACACTTCATTAAGCTATCGTCTCCATCCTTCTATCTCTGTCTTTACATCTGAACTGATTGCAATAGAGAGAGCCATGGTGCACATATCTCATCATCATAGCTCATCCTTCATTATATATACAGACTCAAATAGTTCTATTGACGCAATTAAATCTTTTAACAAGCATCCTAGATATTTATAACAAATTGACAAGGCGTGGTCATAATATTTTATTCTGCTGGGTACCTGGACACATGGGTATTCCTGGCAATGAGAAAGCAGATGAGGCGGCAAAACGTGCTCTTAATCCGTTACACCATGATGTTCCTTTCTCAGACGTTAAACTACTTATAAATATTTTTATTCAGAATAAATGGCAAGAAAGTTGGGATCTAGAAAACAATAATAAACTGCACCATATCAAACCTCTAATAATGACCTGGCCTCCGAGTTATCGAAGAAAAACAGATGTTCTACTTACTCGTCTGAGAATTGGACATTCAAGGATCACTCATAAACATCTTTTACTTCGGGAGGATGCTCCCATGTGTCCACATTGTCATTTTGATTACCTGACCATTCATCATGTTTTAACTGAATGTCCGGGTCTCCGGCACTTATATAGAATTTATTTTAATTCATCATCACCATTCTTGACAAACCTTATTGGGGATACACCTCATAGGGCACTATTCACTTTTTTAAAACATGCTGGATTTTACTTTCAAATTTAATTTTTTTTTTGGTTTAACGATTAAGTTTCTGTTTACACCTTTGTGATATCTGGAAGGGAACCCCTTCCAGACTGCACTTTTTATTGACTTACTCTTATGTTTTTACTCTACTGTTTTTTAGTATTTAAAAGTTAGTTTTTTCTACACTTGTTCGACTACATCTGGATGGGATACCCCATCCAGATTGCTCTTCTCATTGTTCCTTTATTTTGTCATTTTCTATCTCTCACTTTTTTGATGTTTTGGTCTACTTTTCTGGCGCAGCATGTCCCTTAAGGGATTTTGCGCCATAAAACCCCACACAACCAACCAACCAACCAACCAACCTTGTTCGACTACATCCGGATGGGATACCCCATCCAGATTGCCCTTCTCATTGTTCCTTTATTTTGTCATTTTTCTATCTCTCACTTTTTTGATGTTTTATTCTACTTTTTTGGCGCAGCATGTCCCTTAAGGGATTTTGCGCCATAAAACCCCATACAATCAACCTGAAATTTATATTGGAGCATCTCAAATTGCTGTTACTGATTGCATTCGCTTTCTCGGCTTATATTTTGATAAAAAACTCACTTTCTTGCCACATGTTTTGCAGTTACGTAAAAAGTGCGAGCAATCATTTAATTTAATTAACGTGCTTTCAAACACTTCTTGGGGAGCAGACCGTGGTTCTCTCTTTAAAATTTATCGCTCTATAATCCGTTCCATAATTGATTATGCCTGCCAGGTCTACGGTTCCGCACGTAATTCTGTTCTTAAAAAACTTGACACAGTGCACCATAGCGCACTCGGTGTTTGCTCTGGTGCATTTCGTACCTCTCCAGTTTTAAGTCTTTATGTTGACTGCAATGAACCAGCATTACACCACATTCGTGAAAAGCTTTGTGTAGAACTGTATTACCGTCTCCTTTCACATCCTGGCCCTCCTCTACATACATACATTTTAATCACCGACAATGATATTCTTTATCAGCATCGACCATCTTGCATCCCATCTTTTGGTGTCAGAATTAGAAAAATTATTGATAATAGCCCACTGAGTAATATCAGGGTAAGTCCATGTCCATTGCATGTACTCCCTCCTTGGAACCCTCCTGATATTACATCGCTCCGTCTTAATCCGTTACACCATAATGTTCCTTTCTCAGACGTTAAACTACTTATAAATATTTTTATTCAGAATAAATGGCAAGAAAGTTGGGATTTAGAAAACAATAATAAACTGCACCATATCAAATGTCTAATAATGACCTGGCCTCAGAGTTATCCAAGAAAAACAGATGTTGTACTTACTCGTCTGAGAATTGGACATTCAAGGATCACTCATAAACATCTTTTACTTCGGGAGGATGCTCCCATGTGTCCACATTGTCATTTTGATTACCTGACCATTCATCATGTTTTAACTGACTGTCCGGGTCTCCGGCACTTAAATTCTATATAAGTCATCATCACCATTCTTGACAAACCTTATTGGGGATACCCCTCATAGGGCACTCTTCACTTTTTTGAAACATGCTGGATTTTACTTTGAAATATAATTTTTATATCTTTGGTTTAACGATTAAGTTTTCTGCTTACACCTTTGTGATATCTGGAAGGGAATCCCTTCCAGACTGCACTTTTTATTGACTTACTCTTATGTTTTTACTCTACTGTGTTTTAGTATTTAAAAGTTAGTCTTTTCTACACTTGTATGACTACATCCGGATGGGATACCCCATCCAGATTGCTCCTCTCATTGTTCCTTTATTTTGTCATTTTTCTATCTCTCACTTTTTTGATGTTTTAGTCTACTTTTTTGGCGCAGCATGTCCCTTAAGAGATTTTGCGCCATAAAACCCCATACAACCAACCAACCAACCAACCCAAGTATTTTTTTTCTTTGATTTTTTGTTGGCCCCCTAATTGCCCCCCTTATCAAATCGACATTACTAAATATGAGGTTACACCTGTTCTTTTTAATCCTGAAATTCCAGAAGAATCTGTTTAGTATATTTCTAAATATTCGACAAAATGTCTAAAATATAAAGCTGACGGTTATTAATGACCATATCATGTATGTGGTGGATAAATTTTTGAATGCAGAAAAAGTAGTAACAAGGGGGGAAAATTATGATACACTATGCTGGAACAGTTATTTAAAATAAAACATATATATGGTGGATAAATTTTTGAATGCTGAAAAAGTAGTAGAAAGAAAAAAAAAAGATACACGATGCTGGAACAGCTATTTAAAATAAAATATATATATGGTGGATACATTTTTAAATGCAGAAAAATTAATAGCAAAAAAAAAAAAAAAAAAAAAAAAAAGAAAGAAAGATAAAAGATACACGATGCTGAAACAGTTATTTAAAATAAAATATGTATATGGTGTATAAATTTTTGAATGCAGAAAAAGTAGTAACAAGGGAAAAAAATTATGATACACGATGCAGGAATTTATTTAAAATAAAAATAAATTAATAAATAATAATAAATAAATAATAATAAAATAAATAAATATAATATAATATAATAATATATAATATAATATAATAATATAATATTATAATATAATAATAAATATAATATAATAAAATAAAAATAAATAATAATAATAAATAATTAATAAATAGTAGCAAGGGGAAAAAAATCATATCTTAATTTTTTTCACAAATAAATTTAAAAGAAAAAAAAGAAACACCCTGTAACAATTATTTTCCTTAATAATTTAAGATTCTTACAAACTTTCTCCAAATTGGGGAAACTATTTATTACTATTGGGTACTATTTATTATTAGAGTAGACTCCCTCAAATCCACATAGCTTGGGACCAGAGGTTGTGCGGGTTTTCCAATTTTGCAGATTTCTGGCCATTGCTGTGTTCTAACAATTATCTGAATGTAATAATACAATCAAAAATATAATGAGTGCTTAAAATACAGTAAAAAATTAGAATAATCAAGTGAAGTAATAAAGTAAAATGATAAAAAGTATGATAATTTGAAAAATGATGAAATTATTAAAAGTAAAGATCAATTAAATAATTAATAATGTATAATTAAATACGCATAATAAAGATAAGATAGGTTTTCCTTTATTCAATGAAACTTTCCTCATAAACGTAACCTACTAATTCACGCAAAAATCATAAAGTAAGGAAGTTTTACTTCAGGCTTAGCCAGTCTAGATAACCAAAAAAGATTGATTAATACATAAATATATTTGGTAAAAAGATTGTGATTACCAGTGATATCAGCAATATCTTGATTTTTTTTTTCTCAAATAAATTTATACTTCCTTCATGAAAATCCACAAGAAAATCTATATGGAATGATATAAAACTAAACAAGTTGGAAATTGCTCGTCAAACGTGGCAAATGAGGTGCGTTCGTACTATAACTAGTTTTATAATTATTTTTTGCACCCCATATTGTACTGAATGTATAATTTTTTGCACTTCATAAAGCGCATAGTCTGATACATCATTAAAATGCACTTCCAATATTTTTTTCCCATTCCCCGTAATGTAACGGAACACTTTTGACTGTCCCTGTAATTAAACTATACATCCGATTTTCCTAAAATTTGAAATAGCTCGACAAAATTTTGCAACATTTATATCTTTAAAATTTCAGATCATTCGGAAGGCTCTCATATCATTAAAATCCACTTGCAATAATTTTTCCCATTGGCCGTAATGTAAAGAAAAACTTTTGACTGTCCCTGTAATTAAACTATACATCCGATTTTCCTAAAATTTGAAAGGGCTCGACAAAATTTTGCAACAGTTATATCTTTAAAATTTCAGATCATTCAGAAGGCTCTAATATCATTAAAATGCACTTGCAATAATTTTTCCCATTCGCCGTAATGTAAGGAAAAACTTTTGACTGTCCCTGTAATTAAACTATACATCCGATTTTCCTAAAATTTGAAAGGGCTCGACAAAATTTTGCAACAGTTATATCTTTAAAATTTCAGATCATTCGGAAGGCTGTAATATCATTAAAATGCACTTGCAATAATTTTTCCCATTGGCCGTAATGTAAAGAAAAACTTTTGACTGTCCCTGTAATTAAACTATACATCCGATTTTCATAAAATTTGAAATGGCTCGACAAAATTTTGCAGCAATCATATATTTGAAATTTCAGACCATTCGGTTGGGTAGTTTTTGCTCTGTTACATGCGGACAGACGGACGGACTGAACGACGACTATAGGTGCTACGTATTTATATAATTACGAACGCACCTAAAAATGCTGCAATTTTGCCCCTACATCTCAACTGAAAGTTTCATTGTTTACATCTGTGATGATGTGCAGATTTGAGAGAGTTTACTGTATTATATTTTTAATGAAATAAATGATAAAAATGTACTTTAAATGTGTAAAATATGTTACTTATTTAAAATAAAGTGAGTGGAGAGACTTAAAAAAATGATTATATTAAAAATGAAATTAGAATTTATCATCACCTAAAATGGGGTTTCCCAAGTTTGCAATCCCTGAGCATACGATAAACATTTCATTTATAAAAGGTAACATAGCCCAGGGAATTGGGCCTTGGAAAATTTTAAATATTTTTACTCGTTGGATCATGCGCTCGACATGAACCCTAGCACGTGCAATGCTAGTGTTTGTGGTTGCCTGTGTACCAAAAAACTTCTTTTTTCGTCTTAAAAAAGGTGGCCGGTAAATCTCAAGGAATTTTTCGGCACAAATATCATCAATATTAAATCCTTTGTCCACCATGATAGCATCTTCATGAGGCTCCACACATTGTACGACTTCACTTTGAAAATTTCTTTATCTGAAGCCCGTCCCCCATATACTGGGCTAATAAATGTAATGATTGCACCGAGAGACACACCAAACATAAGTTTATCGGTGTGATACATAAGTACGGCTGGTTTCACCTATGTAGACTGCATAAAATAGGTGAAACCAGCCGTACACTTGAAACAAGACTTAAGGAGCACAAACATGCTTTTAGAAATAAAAATTTAAATTCTAAAATTCTTGAAAACTGATAATTTTCCGAGTTTTGAGAATGCTTATATAATTAGATCAGGCTGCAGCATTTATGCAAGTCGTATGTTTTTGGAAGCTTGGTACACCAGAACCACTGATTTAGCAATTAACGAGGCTGCATCTCTACCAATAGAATATTCAGTTTTGTTTTAGCTATAATTTTTTGGCAACTTGATGTCGTGTTTTTCTACTTGTTGAACTTTAAAATCTAGTATGACTTTTACGTTAGGAATTAGCTGATGAGGGATTCAGAATGAATCTGAAACGACCTTTTATATTGTTTTTAGTGTTTTTATCTTGTAATGTAATGTAATGTAATGTCTGTTATTTTGAAAAGTTTTTATAATATGAATGAATTCAGACGTGGTCCTTTTGTTTATATCAAAGATTTACTGAAGTTTAAATATTATCTCATTGTCTGAAATTTAACGAATTTTGTGTACTATTCAATTCATATTTATATGATAATAGGTTAAGGAACAGTTTTTGGAAAATATCGTATTACAACAGGGTGTAACAGATATTACAACTTTCTAATGTTTTTTGCGTTTTAATAATAAGAAAGACATAGCCATATACTATCATTACTATATGTAGATAGTAACAAAAGTAATTGTTAATACAAAAAAAATACTCCATGAAAATACATGTAATATTAACAGTACACCTTAATAATCAAGACGTAGAAGTGATAGGGAGGATTGATTAAATTCACGCCTCACACACACGCAATATTGCCCCTTATTCAATGGCAAAGTGACACATAGCGTAATCTAGTGATTTTTCAGACAACTACACTGATGATAATTTTCCTGTAGCAAGATTCACCTAAACATTTTTATTTGTTCAACAATACTCAAAATTAATTTTTTGTAGTTTTCACTTTTCTTGCGGGTGAGTGATACCTTCCTATTAAAATGTAATCACCGAAGTTTTCTAAAAAATATTACCTTAAAAATTCGCATTATAATTTTTCCTTTACATTTAATGCTACATTTTCACGTCAGTAAAACTTGTAGTTTAGTTTGTATCAGAAAACCCTTTTTTCTAACCTTAGGAAAGTAAAATGTTCGACAAATGTATGTCAAATACAAGGCGTCAGATACTTTTATTACTAAGAATTACTTATCTTTGAGCACAAGAGGATTATGTTCCATTCATCAAGGATCAACTTTGATAAAGTATCTTTTTTCTTGTCTGTTATTCTAAAAGGATAAGATATGTTTCACTGAGTAAGACAGCTGAATAGTCGAATATGTCTATTTTTCTCTTTTCCATTACTTATTGGAAAACATTGCCTCTCTTATAGAGGAAAGTAGGGGAATGACGCTCACATAAGGGAAAACATGAATAGCTAGTCAAATTTACACAAAAAATCAATATTTTATTAATGAAGTATAACTCCAAAGCATAAAGGATAGTTTACAATCAACTAATCTGCATAAAAGTTTTAGGATTTTTTTTAATCGTTTTATTTAATTAACAATGTATTGAGCGGTAATGCCCGACATGGTAGGGTAATTGCGCTCAAAATTTGAATACAACATTTAAGTTGGAGTTATTTATAGTTGGCGTAACAAAGCACTACAAAAAAGCACGAACGTACAGCTAAATGTATATATTTTTTAAAAGTAATGAGTAAATTAACATTTGAGAATAAGAGTGCACACTTACCTTCAATTTAGATGTTGTAGCACTTTATTCTAAAACAAATTAAAACAAATAACGTGAGGACATACAAATACTTTCCTCCCGACGGGCACTATATCCTTACTGGGAACTTAAGATAAAGTTCGCTAGGAGGCGGTACCGTTAAAAGTGTTAAACAAGTAGTTACACATTGTTGTTCTGAAATTCTGATGAGCTACTTATTCTGGTAACTTTTTAAATCCAAAATTGCATTTCTTCAGGGGGGCTCTGCCCCCCCCCCCCCCGTAGTCTATTTAAATTTACATTTGCAATTTTTTATTGATTGTGCGGATGGTTATAGTATATCTTAGCTTTTTTTTTACGCTGTGATTTATAACGATAAGCATAAGTTTTTTTAATAAATTAATAAAATTTAAATTTAATATAAAATATTCATGTTAACCATACACAGACAAATATTGAAGTGACGCCTAAAATCCGCTACATTCGGCACAACAACGACGTGCTTAAAAAAAAAAAAAAGAGTAATAGCTTTAGTAATACAGTTTTTAATTCATAATGCAATGAAATGCTACCTTAGAATGCTTATTGCTTAAATCTAAGCAGATCATTTTCATTTTACAGAAAAAATGCACGGATGAAGTCAAAGAATTCGGTCCCTGTTCCACGTGCTTGTTTTGTTTGAACCGAATGAGAGCATTTAAATCTGAGCGATAACGCACATCGTATTGCAAACTGTTTTTACGGCATACATCTCTATCTATCTCTTTCCTCCGTGAATAATAGTTAATTTTATTTTACCCAAGATCTTTTTATTCCAGCATCTTTGTTTTCGATAAATGACATCTAATTCACCTGCTATGCGTACTTACTCAAAGCTTTTCATCTTGTTATATATTAAGAAATATTCTAGAGTTTTCTTTTTATTTCCAATATGCCGCCATATTAATTTTTCTATTCTTAATTTTATTTTTCATTTACCTGTTTCACGACAAAACATTTCAATTGAAAATTGTTTAAAAGAAAATATTTTTCAGGGTTTTGATTTTCTTGGCAACAATTAAAGAAATATTGGTAAATGTTATGGAAAAATGTTACATTATTCTCTATGAAATAATGAACTTTTGTATTTTTAAGCAAAATATTTGCATAAAATAAATGAAATATTGCCTATTTTTATTTCTGGGCTAAAATCCATCTATATGCAAAGATACAAATGCATTAATTCATCCGTTTTGACGTTGGCTTTACTCAAACATTATACACGCAATTATACTAATATTATTAGGACCAAATACGTTGCTAGGCAACAGATGAAAGAAAAGGAAAAAAATGAAATATGCATTATGTCAAATTAATAAAACAATATCCTTTATATTATTAGAAAACATGCATAAAATTCCCCCCAATATTATAAACCTAATTCAAAAAAAATCTCGCAAGTATATTGACAAAATTTTAACTAATTGGAATAATTTAATAATTTTATTTAAAAATTTCAGCATCAAAAATTTACAATTTAAATCCATTTTTCATATGAGCCGTTTCTTTCAACAAATGAAAATTTGAAAATCGTCTGACTTGCCATAGAAAAGCATTATAGATCAAAATAAAATGTTCCATATTTCCCGAACGAATGAACCAAATTTAACCAAAAACTATACAGCTAAGTCCGGGTACCTCATCAACATGTCCAGCGAATTTCAAGCCGATCGGATGCTTTTTGCGGCAGTTATCGCGGAACAGACAGACAGACTAACAAACAGACTAACAGACAGACTAACAGACACCAAAACTTTTCGTGTCTCCACAGTAAGCCTTCACTGACGTTTCGGCAATTATTTTCATTCGCTTGAAGAAAACTTTTCATCTTGAGAAGCATTTTAGTTCAAACCGCACTCCTGCACTGAAAAAAATTAAGTACTAAAAAATAAGTAAATTGATGTATTCATATCGAATTGAGTATTTTTGAATCAAAAATTGAACATAGGTTTTCTCGATTTTGAAACATCACATAATATCAAACCCAAACGAAACGATAATTTTGTACCCTGTAATGGTTTATTTCAATTATGGTGGCATAAAAGATGTTCATGATGATTAAAATATTAAATTATGTACAGTATTTTAAAATAATTTAAACGTGTTTACAAATAAAGCTCTTATTACAAACCTATTCGATTTGGGTATCTTACTAATAATTTTGCTATTTTTCTTAATAAATAATCAATTAAACGTTTCTTATTAATAATTTAGAACGAAAAATAAATGTTAGTACATTTTTACTTTAACTTGTAGGTTCAGGGGGGGGGGGGGGGGGGCAGTACATAACGATTCAAATTTGAACTCAACCATGGGTTCAAAAATGAGTACGTGTGTCTCAATTTTGAGTACATTTGGATCGGAGCTATTATTGAGTATGTCACGTATTTAAAATTAAGTACTTTTTACTCAATTTTGAGTACCCTTTTTTCAGTGTGTACGACAATTACTTGATTGACTTAATTGATTGATAATTACTTGATATATTGAATTTTAAAATGTGCCCGTGTCCAGGTATTTTCGGACACCCTTTAAGACTTTGTGTTCGCTGTATTTCTTAACTATCTAAATCTGAATGTCTTTTTTCAGTTATTTTTTTCATATGAATTTTTTTTTAATATTTGAACTTATGTTGTTTTCACAGTCAATTGAATTTAGTGCCCTAAAAATGATATAAAAATGTATTTTTAATCGTATCAATCGTATTTTTATTAGGTAATTGACAAATCAGACATAAAAAATTTAGATCTGCACCTTAACACTTAAACTTTAATTTCACATTGTGTATTTTGTACAACATCTATTGATAAAGTTTCTAGAGAAATAAATTAATGCTTTAAAAGATTATTTTTTAATTGAACTAAAATTACCACTTAGTACAATATTATAAATTCTTTAACATAGACATATATGACAATATGTATGAACAATGTAAATTTGTAACCGTAGTATTTCAAATTTTAACATCGAATGGTGTACAAAATACACTATATGGCCAAAGGTGACCGGTCACTTGTAATTTTAGACGTTTTGTTAAATATCTAGAAAAATACACGAGGAATTAATTTGAAACTGCAGGTGTGTAAACAGTATAGTATAAGTCCGCGTATAAGTTCCGCGAAGATTTTTTACCGACACCCTATAGGGGACCGTCAACAAATTGAAAAAGAACGAATATCTTTTAGATAACCCTGTAAAAACTAATGTAGCAAAAGCGTTCAAACTCGAGATTATTAATAAGTGGCTTATTGTATATAATGTGTTCCTTTTTATGAGGATAGCATGCATACTCGTAGAGAAATTAAAGTTTTTATAAAAAGAGTCCCAAATTTTGCTAAGTTTTTTGCTTATAATTTGCAGAGTTCTAAATATAAAAAAGATTTCTTTTCAGAAAATATGACAAACAACATTGTACAGAATACTCTGCAATCAGAATGAAAAAACAATAAAAATTGTATGAAAAATGAGTAGGTTTATTAAATAATCATTTAGTGCGCTTGCTCGAACGTAATCAAAATATAATTTGCACAGTGTGTTAGCTAAATGTATAGGGCAACTTTTGTGAAAGTCTCAAAAGCATAGTTTGAAAAGTCTGATAATAATCGTTTATACACTGTAAAAAAAAATTGTGAAAAAACAAGCTGATTTTCAATCATACATGTTTTTTATCAACTTCAAACTGTTAAAAATCACCATAGTACATTTTAACGAGATTAGTTTGATAAAAATTGTATTTATTGTTTATCCACAGTTTAATTGTATTACAACTGTGTACAAAATTTTCTTGTATACACTAGAACAGCTGAATGTAGGGCATATCTGTTTGTGGCAACGATATTTATTGTTTCCTCACAATGTAAGGGTACTTTAACGCAAAGAAGATGTATACGTCTGTTCTTGCGTCCGCAAAGAACAGCTGCATACAGATAATTGATGTGTATTGTATGGCAACAGCGCAAAAATTCAGCAACGAAGTGAAATGCATCGAGCATCAGTCACGTTGATAGTTGATTTCAAATTTTTGCGGCCTTTTTGCTGAAGCACATGACTTCGACGTCGACAACTGTATCTCCTACCATGGATTCATCTTTAATGTAAGTATGCCTTTTTCTTTTTTAGTTATGTTTTGTTGCATTTGTTTTTACGCAATGTACGAATGCAAGCAATGCCGTATTACTTTATCCAGTATTAAAGAATACGCTTCACATTACAAATTTCACGCGCATATTCACAACATTAATTTTCCATGTTGTGTTTCAAATTGTAACAAAGTGTTTATCACGTTTTCAGGATTTAAGTCTCATATTTACCGAACACATGTAGATTCTGTAGCAGACTTAAAGCCTGAAATAACATCAGATATATCATGTCAGGTTGCATTATGTACAGAGAGATTCACAAACTTGAAAACATTTTCAAAGCATTTACGGAGCCATATAAGAGCAGGAGTTACCGTAAACTGCCCTTATCCGTCGTGTAAGACTACTTATAAAAAAGTGTCATCATTCTCTGCACACATCAGCAGATATCACCCAACAACTTCTGAAAATGTTGAATCTCCAGCTGTACATAATCCTCCAGGAAATTTTGATACATCTGATGTTGAAATGCCAGCTGTACATAATCCTCCAGGCGATTTTGATACATCTGATGTTGAAATGCCAGAAATCGGCGATTCAAATGACAAATTAGCGAGCAGTACAGATTTAGCACTGCAGGATTTATCCCTTTTCTATCTAAAATTACTTTCGAAACACCATGTGCCCAACTCCACCATACAAATAATTACTGAAGAAATAACTAAAATTATCGAAAACGTTAATGAGACAAACTGCAAAATCTTGTCAACTAGTTTAAGAGAAAAGGGAATTGATAGTGCTGTAATTAATGATGTAATTGGGGAGTTAAATAACAACAATGTCTTATCAAGCCAGCTTAAATTAAGATCCGAATATTGCAGGAAAAAAACTTACAGCGAGTTGTTTGACTATGTCGAGCCTATTTGTTTACAACTTGGGCAAAATTCAAAAAAACAAAATTGCGATTATCAATATATTCCAATTCTTGAAACCTTAAAATCTATGTTTAAAGATCATTCTGTTAGGGAGCAGTATCTAAAACCTTTAATTTCAGAAAAGGGTATTTTCAGTGATTTTAGTGATGGTTTAGTTTACAAAGATAAAATTTTTTTTCAAAACAGTAAGGACTCATTAAAAGTTATTCTCTTTCAAGACTGTTTTGAAGTAGTCAATCCGTTAGGTGCAGCTAAAGGTAACTATAAGATCCTATCAGTCTATATGACATTAGGAAACTTGTATCCTTTTCACCGATCACAAATTGATCCATTACAGTTAGTTCTCCTTTGTAAAGAAAAGGACGATAAATATTTCAAACAAGAAAAATTTTTTCAAACTTTAATACATGACCTTAAACACTTAGAGACTGTAGGAATTGATATAGGTGTTAATAAACTGGTAAAAGGTACAGTTTTGTACATAGGAGATAACCTAGGTAGCAATTATATCGGGGGGTTTCTAGAAAATTTTTCTTGTGGCACAAACTATTGTAGGTTCTGCACAACTACCGGTTTATTGTTCAATGAAGCGCCACATATTTTGAGCTCTGAACGCCGTACTGTTGAAAATTATAATCTAGCTATCGATAATTTGAAAAATTTAAGTGGTTCAGAAACACATGTTAATGGTGTAAAATCAGATTCAATCTTCAACAGCCTGAACCACTTCCATGTATGCAAACCAGGTCTTCCTCCTTGCATTGCACATGACCTATTTGAAGGTGTGGTGAGCTATGATCTGTCACTGTATATGAAATACTTCGTAGAGGAGAAACAGTGGTTTGATTACAAGGAATTTAATTATAGAGTACAGTCGTTTGACTTTCATAATGATGATGAAAGAGATAAACCACCACCAGTTACTGAAAAAAAGTTAAGTGGACATGCAGTGCAAAATTGGTGTTTTCTTCGGTTTTTTAGACTATTCATTGGTGACAAAATACTTGACACCAATGATAAGGTTTGGAAACAGGTTTGCATTTTGCAAGAAATAGTCGAACTTCTTTGTGCATTTAAAATATCAGAAACTCAAATTGCCCATCTAAATCGAATCATTGAAGAGTACTTATATTTTAGGCAAAAGCTTTTTCTTGCAACTCCTCTTAGGCCAAAACATCACTTTATGAGGCATTACCCTGAATTGATTGTACAGTTTGGCCCATTGTCCCATTTATGGACATTGCGTTTCGAAAGTAAGCATACTTATTTCAAGGAATGTGCTAGGCATGCAAAAAACTTCAAAAATATCTTGCAAACTATGGCTGAACGCCATCAGTATTTACAGGCTTATTTAAGATCTGGCAGTTATTTTAATTTGAATGCACAAGGAATTCAGACTTCATTACTTTGTTCTAAGCTCTTAAAAAAGGGTATTTATGATTTAATAACCAATTGCCATCATTTACATGAAATTCAAACCTTAAACGAATGTAGAAAAGTAAATATGCATGGAACTATGTTTGGGGTAAATTCTATTATAGGTTTCTTGTCTAGACACTCTTCTGTTGAATATGGCCAGATATGTCATATTTTACTTTCTGAATCCATAGTTTTTTTTGTAATTAAAAGAAAATCTGTTACTTTTGATCCTGATCTGAGGGTTTATGTTTGTGCTAATGATTATGGAGAAAAATTTGAATGCCTCGAGTTTTCCAGTGTTATCAGTGAACCTGTTCAAATTTATAAAATTTTTCATAAAGAAATATTTGTTATGAAACGTAGCATACCAGAGAGTTTTTAATGTTTTAATATTTAATTTGTTCATAGTAAAATACAAGATCTTTCCTTACAAGTGGCTAGATGTCTGATCAATCGGACTTTTTTCTATTTAGGCTAATGTCAAACGTCTTTTTGCACGTTTTTCCCTAAGGTTATTTAATGTATTTTATATTTATAAATACTAATTTTAATATTTGTCCTCAATTATTTATTTTTAATTTTTTTAAACCTTATATTTTGTTAAGCAATATTGTTTTTATTAAATAGTTCCTTCTAATACAAATTTATTTTATATGAATTTCATACTGCATTAAATTCAGATTATTTTTGTAATTAAGTGTACTAAATATTTGTAAAAGTACAAAAATTAGAAAGAATTCAGCTAACAGCTATTACAAGGTTTTATTTAAAAAAATAACTAAACTACAATTTGACGTAATAGCTTTTATAGCTGTAAAAGATGTTTGCTAAATTATTAAGTTTTTGGGCTTTTCCTTAAGTTTTTTTAATGTGATATATTCAGTTCAAGATATTTATATATTATAATCCTCTGAATATACTGCATTAAAAAACCAACATAAAGAAAAGCTCAAATGCTTGGTAATAATTTAGCATACAGCTATAACAGCTCTTATCCCCAATTTAGGAACATTGAATACATTTTGTTTTTAATTATTTTTAATAAAACCTTGAAGTAACTGTAAGATGAATTCTAATTTTTGTACTTTTCTTTTTATTGGTTTTTATACATTGTGGCTAAAAGGATTTTATTTCTAAATATTTTTTAAATCAATTGTTTGGTATCTTGGAAGTTTAAATTTCTTAATTATTCTCCCTTCCCCCAACACCTTTACGTCGAGTGCTAATGTGAAATATTAGGTATTTTAGACTTCCTTTAAATAATTTTTTCTCTTATTTTCATAACATTGAATACGCAGTTGTTATAACTTGGAAGTAAAGTTAATCTTAGGCAGAGGCATAACCTTTGTTTTTTTGGGAAAGCCAATTAAAAAAATTATCAAACATGTGAAATTCTAAACATATAGCAATTTAAAATGCACACAGAGTAAATATAATTAATAATGAATATTATAGATACAAATATTACTAATTATAATTAGTATTTGTAAATATACAAAATACATTAAATAACTTTCTTCTAAAAAGCAAATGAGCTTAATATTGCATAAATGCACTAAAAATTATATTTTAAAAGGCGAAGTTGTGAAAAATCGTTTTGTCCGCTTACTTGTTGGTGCGAACAGTGGTCGGACGTCTAGCCACTTCTTTATTTTTTGTGTATTTATCCAGTGCATAGCATAAAACACTTATTCAGATAAAGTTTCTCCATTTTTTGTTATAAAATAATGTGGCAATAGCAAAAAAACCTCTGTGAGATAAAATAACTATACTGTAAAGCCTAGCAAACAAATATTTTTTTATTCATTTTTTTGTGACATTTAAACTTTATAGTGCTTTAAAATTTACTTAATATAAATTGAGTTAAAATAGCTATGCTTACTTAGAAGCAATTATTTTAAAAAAATCTTAAAAAATGGAAAGAAAAAAGAATAGAAATAAAACATCAAAGCATGTATAAGTCTGTGTTGACTCCAAGGGGGGAAAATGGCCACCGGGCGGGAGCGGGAATTTCTGAAAAAAGCACATTTTTCTCAATGATGCTCTTGTGCCTTAAGATTTTTTTTAATTATTAGTTTGTTTAGAGTCCCTTTTTATCAGTAGAATTTTATATTTTCCGGGAACAGATTGGATTTCACAATTGTTTCCCGATAGCCGACAAATGGGTGAATTTCATGTTTTTATTATTAATCAACTGAAGAATTTTTTTCTCCCATGTTTGACTGATAAATTCATAATTTTTTTTCAACATGACCCATTAACAAATATATTTTAAAGCGAGTGACTAAAGATTTTTTTTCCCCTCCAACGATCATTTGATGAATTTAAAATTTTTTCCTGGTAGTGGAATGGTAATTTACACAATTAACTTTCTGTCGCTCAACTGATTGTCTAATTTCGCAGAAAAATGGTCAACGGTATAGGTGAAAATTAGCAGTCGCCACTAGCCACATGGCGATTAAAGTTGTAAAAATGGCAATTAAAAAATCGACCATTGATCGCCACTTGCCAAGTGGCAATTAAAAAATCTTATTGACCGTTTAGTGAAATACAGCTTTTTTCATGGAAATATGCATCTCTACTTTGATTACATCTAATTGTCAAACTGGTTAATTCTTTTTCCTACCGGATTCAAGCAGATTTCAATGACTTAGCTGTATTTTCAATATTTCAGCTTTTTGCCATTTGCTTGCTCTTCAGTTTGATTTTAAAGTAATTTTCTTGAATTTTGACTGCTTCCCTGTTCTTATCATGAATAGTTGGCTGGTATAAAAATATATTATAGAGAAATATGTATATATACAACGATTATAGTTTATGTAGATGTCAAGAAAGTTTGAAACATTTTAGTGGCCACTAATGAAACTGAGTTTACCGGCCACTGGCTACTAATGCAATAATTTCCCAGTCACCGGGTTGGAATTTCTGAAAGCAAATTTTTCTCAAAATGATGCTCTTGTGCGTTCTTCAGATTTATTATTATATTATTAGTTTGTTTAGTCTTTTTTTTTATCAGTGGAATTTTATATTTTCTGGGAACAGATTGAATTTCACAAATTTCTTCCAATCGACTGCTGAATTTCATGGATTGTTTTTTTTCTCTCGTGACTGACAGACGGGCTAGTTTCTTCCCCCCCCCCCCCCATGTTTGGGTAGTATAAATTTCATAGTTTTTTCAATATGACCAATTGACAAATTTCATATTTTAAAGAGAGCCACTAAAGAATTTTTTTTCCCTCCAACAATCAATTGAATTTCTAATTTTTACCTGATAATGGAATGGTAATTTACATAACTTTTTGTTGCTCAACTGATTTTCTAATTTCACAGCATTTTATTTCTACCGATTACCTAATTTTGTGTGTGAGGGGAGATGGGGGTGGAATTGTTACCAAATCGCAAGTCTTTCAAAGTTTTTCCATATGGTCGATTGGTGAATTTTGTAATTTTTTTTATTTGACATGTTATAGAAGTCTTATAGTTTTGACTAAGGGAAAAAATGGTCACCGGGCGGGAAATTCTGACAGGCAATTTTTTTTTTTTTTTTTAATTGGTCTCTTTTATCAGTAAAATTTTACTTTCCTGTAACAGATTGAATTTCACAATTTTCTCCCAATCGACTGTTTTTTTTTTCCTCGCGACTGACAGCCTGGCTAATTTAATTTTTTTTTTCCCCTCCCATGTTTGACTGATAAATTTCATAATTTTTTCAACATGACCAACTGACAAATTTCATAATTTTTTTATTTGACATGTTATAAAAGTCTTATAGTTTTGACTAAGGGAAAAAATGGTCACCGGGCGGGAAATTCTGACAGGCAATTTTTTTTTTTTTTTAATTTGTTTGGTCTCTTTTTTATCAGTAAAATTTTACTTTCCGGTAACAGATTGAATTTCACAATTTTTTCCCAATCGACTGTTTTTTTTTCCTCGCGACTGACAGCCTGGCTCATTTAATTTTTTTTTTCCCTCCCATGTTTGACTGATAAATTTCATAATTTTTTCAACATGACCAATTGACAAATTTCATATTTTATTTTTTCTTCTCTCCACGACCGATTGGCAAATTTTGTGATACTTCCCTGTGCCAAATGACGAAATTTGAATAAATATATGAGGATTTTCTCATTCTACCAGAAAAAGAAATAATTTTAAAGGGTGCATGAAAAATGGCACCAGGTCCGCCAGGCACACATAGTAGTTAAGTCCCGCCAGGTGCTGTGCTCTGCCAAATTGGCCTGGAGTCAACACTATTATAGTCAGTTGATGAAAATTTTATTTCTGTAGTAGAAAATGATTGGGGGGAGGGGGGGGGGCTACCTTTGAATACTAAATATTTTCCTTTAAATAAATTTTATTTCCAAAAGGGCAACTTTCTGACATAAGTTTTAACTTATTTTTGTTCGAAAATGCTTGAAACTAGCTGGTGTTGTTCAGAAACTGTCATCGAGCTGTTTTTTGTATCTTTCAAAAAAGTGTCAAAGTAGGTGTTTTGAGCCGAATTTCCGCGTGAAGGGATCTTTATAATAAACTGATAAGACGTGGTTATAACATTTTATTTTGCTGGGTACCTGGGCACATGGGTATCCCTGGAAATGAGAAGGCTGATGAGGCAGCAAAACGTACTCTGAATCCGTTACAACATAAAATTCCATTCTCAGACGTTAAACTACTCATAAGACACTTTATTCATAATAATTGGCAAGAAAGTTGGGATTCAGAATGTAATAATAAACTGCACCACATCAAACCAACAATCACGACCTGGCCTTCGAGTTACCCAAGGAAAGCAGATGTTCTTCTTACCCGTCTGAGAATTGGACATTCAAGGATCACTCATAAACATCTTTTACTTCGGGAGGATGCACCCATGTGTCCACATTGTCATTTTGATTACCTGACCATTCATCATATTTTAACTGACTGTCCGGGCCTACGGCACCTGTACAGAATTTGCTTTAATTCATCATCACCAATCTTGACAAACCTCATTGGGGAAACACCGCATGGGGCACTCTTTACCTTTTTAAAACATGCTGGATTTTATTTTGAAATATGATTTTTATTGCTTTCATTGGTTACACGACCTAGTTTTCTGCTACACCTTTGTGACATCTGGATGGGAACCCCATCCAGGCTGCTCTTGCATTGAATTACTTTTAACTTTTTTACGCTACTATTTTTAATTAAATATTTTACACTTCTACACGTCTCTGTCTACATCTGGGTGGGATCTCATCCAGATTGTTTTTCTCATTTCTTTTATTTACATTGTGTTTTTTAGTCTTTTTTGGCGCAGCATGTCCCCTCAGGGATTTTGCGCCATAAAACCCCATACAACCAACCAACCGCGTGAAGGGAGAAAAAGCACTCAAGAACAGGTGAAAAACGGGGTTGTCACATGATCTAATTCATTGGTTACTCAATAGGTAGTTGATTGATCAAAAAATGAAAAAAAACAGTTCAATTCCAAATTGCTTCCATGGCCAGGCTTTCCAATTTTATACCTTTCCATTAAAAAATGAATTTGTAAATATATCAAAACATTTTGTGCTTGTTGAGCTGAGCAGTTAAAAACAGCCTTAACAAAATAAAGTTGTGTTTTGTTGATAATCTTGTATCCCTAAAATTATAATTTAATATTTATTACCTAAATAAAGATGTTAGCTTGAATTGTATTCTTTCTCTCACAAAATATTTAAAATTCAATAAATATAATTCAAGTAAGAAATATGTGCAAGGTCGGGGAATTTCTAGAAAATCTTACCAGCCAAGGATTTATTTCACCAGCCAGTAAAATGCAATCTACAGTTGAAAATTTTTATGACAAAATTACGCAACTCCAAAATAGTTGGATACTATTACTATAATGCATTTTCATATTTTTCTTCCCTATAAATTTAAAAAATATAAACAAGAGATGAAAGTTTAATATAAAATAGAACTTAGTACCATGTTTACATCGTAATAATTAGGAAAGCTGAAAAATATAGCTAACTACTAAAAAAAAAAAAGTTTTCGACATATCTCTATAGTTTGCAGTTTTCAAAAACTACCTAAAAATTCACTCACCCTGTTAGAAAATTCACTCGCCAATGGCGAGTAAAATGATGCATTTCCCTACCCCTGAATATGTGTATTTAAAAAAAAAAAAAAAAAAAAAAAAAAAAGTTCAAAAGGTGCCTCCTTCTCCCCTACTTGTATATTATACTGTCGACTGCTTTTCATAATAAAAAGATTGCCAAACGAAAGGATTTAATTAAAAGGCAGAAAACTGATTAAATATTCCATACCTGTATCAGGTATACATTCTGGCGCCTCTCGTTTTGCCTAGCATTGCTTTTTCTAGCACACTGTGCTCTATCTTGCACTGAAGAAGAATCTCATTTGTAATTTTAAAAGCTGTTTGCTGCTTTTTGTGTATTATTTGTGCATATTTAAACGTTTGTTTTTGCCTTTTTTAATATTCTCCCACAAAGGCTTTATTTGCTACAGTAAACTCTGTCTAAGGCGGAATCGATCGGGACTTAGAAAATTTTCCGTGGTAGACAATATTCCGGCTTATGCAAAAAAGCTCCCCTCCAAAAAAAAAAAAAAAAAAAAAAAAAAAAATCCCTCGAATTTGATAATTTTTTTTAGATATTCCTGACTCGAAAATCGGTTGAAAACTGAAATTCGGAAAGATCTTTTGTCTTTATAGATAAATGAGAAACGCTATTCAATTTCTTAGTACCACTGTAATACATGCTAATTGGAAGTTTAAGCGCAGATACACTACCCCCCCCCCCCCACACACCAATAAACTTCGAGAATGCGACTGAACGCTATAACTTTGAATTTGAGTACATCCTTAAAGCTTGTAAGTATTAACATTTGTAACTACTTTTTGAAATATTAATATGTATGACATAGAAGGAAGTTTTGAGATTGCACATATATTGCACTTTCAAAAATATATATTTTGATAAATGTTCATTCTACTATAAATATTAACTTTTAAATATAATTTTGCTTATGAAAAATGGCACAAGCATAAATTCCTTAAATTTTAAACAGTTTCTGTCCTTTTGAATTAACTTTTTCAAAGGGTTACGGAATTTAACTAACATGCACGACATTGAGTATTTGAGTTATCAGTTAAAGTTTAATAAACAAAATGCTTCTCATTTTTAAATTATCCTTTTTTTGGGCTTATGCAAAATTTTGGTTTCGGTGGGACCTTAAAATGCTTTCCGTTTCCGCGTTAGACAGATTCCGCCTTATGCAGCATGAATTAATGTAATTTTCTATGGGTTCGCCGGGACTTGGAAAATTTTCCGCGGTAGACAGATTTCCGGCTTATACAGAGTCCGCCTTAGACAGAATTTACTGTATTTTTATAAAGGATTTAATACCAAAAATGGATTATTGTTGGGTTACATTCAATTGACGTTGGATACTTAATGTGTTTATGTCATCAAAAGATTTTTAATTCAATGTTTTATCTGTATTTTTAATGAAGTTTTACTAATTTATCCTTTAAAAAATATAAAATACAGTAGACATCTCAAATCTGCACATCAGATGTAAACGTTGAAATTTTCAGTTCAGATGTAGGGTCAAAATTTAATTTTTTTAATCATTGTTCTGTACATATTTTAAAGACATTTCTCATTAATATGGCTGAACTCATGTTTTTCATGAACAAAGTATAAATTTATTTTTGTAGAAAATCAAGATATTGCTGGTATCTTTGATAATCACAATTTTTTTATTAAATATATTTCCGTACTTTTCCGTTACCAGGGTGCCAGTGCCAGTGTATACTTACTTACATATGTATGTATATATATATGTGTATTTTATATATATAAATAACACTGGTGCCTGGTTAACCGAAAAGTACCTATATTTCTTTCAGTCAAGCATTTTTGTTGTTAAGTCTGGAAACCCAAATTAAAACTTGTTTTATTATTTTGAATGTGAATTAGTAGGATATGTTAATGAGAGTTCCATTTGAAAATTCAAAAAACAAAGAAAAAAATCTATATGGTGTATACTTAAAACATTTACGTATAATAATTTAATCCTTTTTAAAAATAAATTTTATTTTACTACTTCTAAGGTTCTACTGTATTGTAAGCATTCATTATAATTGTGATTGTATTATTACATCTGATTATGTTTAGCAAATGACAATAAATCAATGACCAGAAATGAGCAACTCTAAAATCTGTACAACCTCTGGTCCCAAGCAGTGTAGATTTCAGGGAGTCTACTCTATTTATATTTCAGTCATAAATATTTGTTTATGTAACTCTTAATTTTATTAATATTTTGGTTATCCTTGTGGATTCACCCAGAGTTGACTGCCATTTATTTAAAATTTTATTTTATTTATTAAATTTTATTTATTTTTTAATTTTTGCGGGTGATGTCTCAACTGCATGAACTGTAGAGTTTTTATGTATTTACCTTTTTGTTTGTTTATGAATGTTAAGTTATTGCGTAAGCACTTGGAGGCATTTTTTATAAATTGTACGCTTTTAAAACATTTTTTGAAAATATGACAACTTTTAAACTCTAAATTCTTGCTTTATTTTGTTTTCAACATTTTATTAGTTTTTTGATGTTTACAAAATATTAATAACTTGTAAAAATTGCATGCTTTTAAAACAAATTTCAAGTTTCTTTTTAAAATGTGATTCTTCATATTTTCTGAAAGGAACATTTTTTTATATTAAAGGATTTATGCATTAATTTATACACTAATAACTATACAATTATATTTTAGAAATTAATAAAAAAAAATAACGGGATTAAATGTGATTTCTGATGTTGCATCTTGTTTTTAAAATAATTAGTCAGTTAATTTTAACAGAATGTGAACTGAACTAGAGTTATCTGACAAGTTTTCTATTTGATTTTTTATATTATTCAATTTAGAAATGTCAATAAAATTGTCAAAAGCCAGTTTCTTTAAATATTTCTAAAATTAAATTCAAAGTTACCATAATCGATGCTTATACTAATGTCTAATCTTTCTCTTTTGATAGTTTTCAAATATTGTCTTTTTTTAATAAACTTTTTAGGCCATGTGAAATTGGATTAAATTTAAAAAGCACCGCAGTTAAAATTTTAAAATTTCAAATTAATTGAATTGTCATCTCATTTTATATACATGTATATTTGAGCCACAAGCAATGCCATGCCAAAGTACTAATTCTTTTGTGTGCCAAAAGTGGCACACGTGCTATAGGTTTGCCGTCCCTGACCTATATTATTCTGTTTACACATCTACAGTTTCAGGATAATTCCTCATGTATTTTTGCAGATATTTAACAAAACGTATAAAATCGCAAGTGACTAATCATCATTGTCCTATATAATGTATATTGAAAATGTCAAAATTAATAATAAAAAAAAAATCTCATTTTAAAGATAAATTGTTTTTTATATAATACATTTTTAAAAGCATAGTACAATTTATTAAAAAAATCCACATACTTATGTAATAATTCAATAAGGGGGGGGGGGTCTAATATATAAAAATTCTAATTTATAAAATGTTGAAAATATCAAGATAAGCCCATTAAATCAAAATAAGTTTATTTCGACTGCCGATTTCTGTTGAATACAGTAAACTCCCGACTATCCAGCCTAATGTGGCGGAAGGGTAGGCCGGATAACAAAAAAGCCGGATAGGCCAGAGTTCTACAAATATTTACTAACTTCGTGCCCTCCCCGCCATGATATTAAAAACACATGTTATACACATATTAAGATAAATTTTATATGTACAGTACATACATTTTCAAAATAAGCAAAACATTAACATAAAACGCAATCCTAATTTGTAAAAAAAAAATGAGTAAATCTTATTTTAATGTTTATTAATAAATGATTGTACAAATATGAAAAGTTATGCATAAGATAAGAGTCAAAACTTTTTAGTTTTTGAAAAAGTCCTTAATAGAGGACTGCTTCTCCCTGTTAGCCCTCTTCTGTGATGCAATGTTCCTCCATTTAAGCAAATAGATATCAGTTGGCGTCGATTCCTGCTCTCTAATGTACTACAGCACTGCCCCAATCGTCTTGAACCCTTACGAATGTCGGATGAGATTTTTCCTACAACCCGTTTAATCTTTTTCTTCTGATATTTATCCCTCTACTGTCTGATACTGTACCCTCTATACTGCCATCCATTCTGTAATGCCTGGCAGAGCCAGATAATATAGGCGAACGCCGTTCGCAGAAAAAATTTAAAGTTTGCAGACAGTTTTGATGATTTTTTTAAAAAATGTCTTTAAAAAAATAAATATATCAAGATCCGGTCAGAGAATCGGTGCGATGCTCGTCACAGACTCTTGAGAATGTCTGCAGACTATTTTTCAACTGAAGGAGAAAAAAATGTTTTTAAATTTTTAAGACAGTTGCAATATTAAGGTATGGTTTGTCTCAAAAACAGTAGATAAACTGTGAGTAAGAGTTCATCTCTTCCATTCATGGACTAATAACTTTTTTATTTTAACATTCATTTATTTTCGTATTTCAGTTATTTTATAGATTAATAAAATAAGTTTTGCAATCATAAATTGATATCTTTATATCAGTTAAAGATTAAAATATTTCACATTTTAATAAATAATTTTATTTTTCATTAATTTTTCTTTTATTCATTAGTTGTCTGTATTAAGCGTACCATTCAATACATTTCTTGACTAAATTTTAATAATGCTTGTAAATTATTTTTTTTTAGTGGTGTTGCTTAGTGGCACTCCACTCGCATTAACTTTTCATTTTTGCTGTTAGCGGTGATATAGGACTCGGGAGGGCGTGCCGTTTTTTTGCCGAAAAATTTTAAGAAATTATTTAAGTTCGCAGACAGTTTTACATTTTATCTAAGTCTGATGCCCGGTATATTTTTCAGTAATAGAATACGCTTATCTTACTCATCTCCCATTGCAGTTTCCCTCACGGGTTTATCTACCTTTTTGGTGCAAAAGAATGTTCCAAGACCTTGCATGTTTGGAATTTTTTTCCCATGCTTTTGACACCCACCTGGACGGGAACCTGCCTGCCTTGGCCGCTTGCAACATTCTTCATTTTTTTTAATAGTACGGAGGGCCGGATAGTCAGGAGTTTACTGTACTTTTTGTTTACGAATGTTAAATTATTGCATAAGCATGTGGAAGCATTTTTTATAAATTGTATGCTTTTAAGATTTTTTTTTTTCAAAATAAAAATTTTCTTTTTAAATGCTTTTAAGGACTAAATATAATGGTTTAAAAATACAAAATGATAAATTTAAATATGTTAACATTATAATTAATGTACAATATTAAAATTTTTAATTGAGACTATATTAAATTATACTCCAGTTTTTACTCCAGTATGTAAGGAATGTTGAGAATAATATATTGAAAATATCAAAATGAAATAAAAAATCATATTTTAAAACATGAATTTTTAAAGTATTTTCAAAAATATGGTTTTAAAACCATGAAATTTATAAATACTTCCACGTGCATGCAATAATTTGATATTCGTAAAAAAAAAAGGGGGGGGGGGTACATACAAAAAAAATTCTAATTACAATGTTGAAAATATCAAAGCAAAATAAAAGTTTAAAATTAATACAACCTGGTATAAAAACATGTGTAACACAATCTTTTTTGCCTTTTTTTTTACACGAATAACATCCCAAATGCCGATTTCTGTTGAAAATTCCTTTCTGTTTTTTTTTAATCTATTTTCAAAAATGCGAAAATTTTTAAGCCTTCAAATATATACAATTCACTGAATGACTTGAAGAGGACATTTCGTACTCTGCAAATCGCCAACCCAAAAGATGCCAGAACAGTTAGTCTTTGGGTTTGAGACACCATCTGCCAAAATTGAAGAAAAAAAAGAGATGGCAGTCTTCTAAAGGATAGTCCAAAATATCAGATTAAATATTCCTGTTGCATGTTTCCAAGGGAAAGGTTATTTGTATGATGTGTCATAAATTGTAGTTGTCCTTTCAGATCCAGCAATGAACAATAATTCAGACTATTTTTTCTCTTTAAATCTGTTTTATATTTTCATTATTGTAGTGTTAAGATAAATATAGAAATGTGCGGCTGCATTTTGTTGAATGATTATGGAGGTGGAAGGTGTTGTATGGTTTTCTTATGGCAAGTTAAAATATGTACGACTGCATTCAATTGAATGATTATGGAGGTTGGGCGGTGTTGTATGGTTTTATTACGGCTAGTTAAAATATGTACGACTGCATTCAATTGAATGATTATGGAGGGTGGGCGGTGTTGTATGGTTTTATTATGGCTAGTTAAAATATGTACGACTGCATTCAATTGAATGATTATGGAGGTTGGGTGGTGTTGTATGGTTTTCTTATAGCAAGTTAAAATATGTACGACTGCATTCAATTGAATGATTATGGAGGTTGGGTGGTGTTGTAGGGTTTTCTTAAGACAAATTAAAATATGTGACTGCATTCAATTGAATGACCATAGAGGTGGAGTGGTGTTGCATGGTTTTCTAAAGGCAAGTTAAAATATGTACAGCTACATTAAATTGAATGATTATGGACGTGGGGTGGCATTGTATGGTTTTCTTAAGGCAAGTTTAAATATCTATGGCTACATTCTTTTACATGTCTTCTACAAGCTTTTAACTCTGCAGAAGAATTTCTTTAAAACAATGTGCACATGCTTTATTAAATTTTGAACTAAAGTGATTTTAAAAATACTAGATAGTGCCTGTTAAGATTTGACGGTAAATAACTTGAATGTTTCATTAGAAAAGTTGTAGTTGCTTTTCAATTTATTGAAATTGCGACAAATTTCTACATTGGTCACCAAAATTAAAGGATAATGAGCAGAATTATGCTCACTTAAGTTATTGCAACCAATGCTCAATGCTGCAATTATTTATCTTAATACTATTGAATTCAAAATTGCACTTCCATGCATACATTAGTGTCAGAAATGTATTAGGTGATTGACAATGTGGTGTGCAATGGACGTATGTTGGAATTCTGGTCTGTAGTGTTGTTTAAAGTGAATGCGGTGTCTGTGAGTGATCAGCCTATTCATTAGTTATGGCTCAAAGGCATCATTTAAAGGAAGGTAAAAACTGGCGAATAATTAGTAGAATCGAGGTAGGCCAAACACAAATGGAGGTCACCCAAGAATTGAATATCCCTAAGTGTCATATCAAGAGCTTTGAGCTGCTTTTTAAACACTTGATCCATTGATAGACAGCCTGGTCAAGGGAGACGAAGAACGACTGCATCCTAAGACCATTTCCTGTCATTGTCGGCTTGAAGAAACCACAAAGCGACTAAGAGATTTGGTTTTAGGCTACCACAGGAACTCTATTTAGCTGTTCTACTGCTGCACGAAGGCGTAACAAGGGTCTTTCAACGAATCCAGTGCTTAAAAAGCGGCTCTAAGCTCTTACTATGACACTTTGAATGATATTAAAATCTTCGGCGACCTCCATTTGTGTTTGACCTTCCTCGATTCTGCTAATTATTCGCCACTTTTGACCTTATCGTAAATGCCTTTGAGCCATAACTAATGAATACTGACCACTCTGACACCACATCCATTTTAAACAACACTACAGACTGGAATTCCAACATACGTCCATTGCACACCACATTGTCAATCATCTAATTTGCATATTTCTGACGCTGACATATGCACGGAAGTGCTATTTTGAATTCAATAGTATTTAACATAAATAATTGCACCATTGGTTATTAGTTGCAACATTAACTTTGTGAGCATATTTTTTCCCATTATCCATTTTGATGACCAGTGTATATTGCATAAGTAATTCCTATTTCTTTAAGGTGATAAATGTTGCTGTCAGTGTAACCTATTTAACAAAGTGAAATAATTTTAAGTTTATAATGTACAACGAATTATGCTTGCTTTTTATCAGAAATTTACATAAAAATACTGGATAAAGCATTTATTTTTATTTACTACGGCCTGTTTTTTTTTAATAACATATGTATTTTTTAACTGCACAATTATTAAAAGCTGCCAAGAATTTTATTTTTCAGTCTCATTCTCTAAAAACCAGTGGTTGTAACCGGTTAAAACTGACATGGCAGAAACTAGTTTCTGCCAGTAAATGGCAAAAACTGGCAGAAACTGAGAAATAATATTAAGAACTTTAATGTGCAATGATTCATAATTCACACAATCACATATGTATTTGCTATGTAAACAATTTAGTTAAAATTTAGGATTATGAATGTTATTCAAAGTTGCAAAAAAGTTTCGTTTTTAAAGATGACCACCACACAGAAGGCAAGACATTTTCTAGCGCTTCCTTCGAGAAATGTGTTTCTGGGACAGGAGTCGATTTTGCTTCAAAGGATATTATATATGGCACAAAATTGGAATTAATTTCAGAAAGCAATTTCCTTGCCTTTTCTTTATGTTCATATGTCAATTTCCATCCCATATACTTACGATGAAGAAATTAAGCTAGCATGTGGTAATCGGTTATTACTGTATTAAATCTTCTTTGAACCTTTGCATTTGTTTGTGTTGCAAGTGCAAAATGTGGTTGGAATATTTTCAACTAAGGCTAATGTCAGACGGACGTCTTTTTGCATGCTTTTTTCTTTACGTATTATCCCTACACAATGCTAGCGGCATTGTGTAGGGATAGTACTTAAGTAAAAAAGTGTGCAAAAAGACGTCCGTCTGACATTAGTCTTAGTCTTAAATTGGAAAAAGTCAGATTTGTTCCTTTGAATACTGTATTTAAATGAACTGTTTTTTAAATCCATGGAATTACAAGATCCACATATAACTGTAACATTTCTGAGATTTTTTTTTACTGTTATTAAATTAATTACAGAAAGCTATTCTGAGTAAATATTGATTATTTTTCTTTTCTTTTCATTGTTTAATTTAAAATGAGTATTGGATATAGTTTTCTACTTGATTTTTAAACTGAAATTTTAAAATACACTGGCCTCCAAAAGTTAAGGTACAGGGACTGGATGCTTTCGATTGCACATGTTTTGTCGAATATCTAGAAAAATTATTGGCGAATTGTTCTTGAACTTCTGGGATGAAAAGAACATGTTTGATTTTATATTTATCAGGTAAGATTTAGTCGGGGTTACAATTAGGGGGCTAATAATAAATTTAATAATAAAATATTTACGATCACCTATGTAACAGGAAAGGCTGGAAATGGATTGTCACTGTGGTAAATTACTAATTGGGTCCTGTTCAATGTTTGTATGCATTTGTGTAAGCATAGCACTCATATTCGTGAAGATGTTAACGTTTTTGTGAAAAATTCAAAAGGTTTTTTGTTTATAGCATACAGAGTTTTCAACCAAATTTAACGCAACTTTCCAAAAACCTGACAAAGAGTAGTAGAAACATTATACAGTACCGGACCTCAAATCCGGACTGGTCGGGACCGCGGCCGTTCCGGATTTCGGAATTTTCCGGATTTTAGGTTCTCAACCATAATAAATAAACGGATACAGTACATGCCCTTGGCAAAATTTTACATGCCACGAAGCAATCTATACCGCGAATTGCCATGTTAGGCTAAGTGTAAATAAAGCCAAAAATACAAATTACAAAAAGTAATTCAAAATAAAAATAAGTTAAAAAAAAATACTATTACTGCATATTTTTAGAAATATTAAAGCATTTTTTAGAAAATGAAAATGCCTTGTTGCTCGCGAGTTAGGCCTAGGAATCTATATCGCGGATTGCCGTATGAGGTATAAGTAAATAAACATAAACATAAATTTTAAAAAAAATTTAAAATAAGGATAAGAATTTTTTTTAATCCTGTACATCACATTATTAGGAACATAAAAACATTTTTTAGAAAATGAAAATACATCGTTGTTTGGGAGAGCCGAATTAGGCTCTTTATTAACCGCCATTTGTCCCTAAGTTTGCTCTGAAACAATAGTAACGAGCTCCCAGCGACACGGTTTCTTTCCTTAAAAATAATTATCTCCGTTGCTAATAGACGAATTTCTTTAAAATTTTCAGCAAGTTACAATAATAGTGAATTAGCTTGTGTAACAAATTTTTATTAAATTATGATAAGTTATTAGAAAGCTAGGGTACCTCTTAAAAAAAAAAAAAAAAAAAAAAAAAGGCCACTAGATGAAAAGAAAGTAAAGAAAAACGACATATTTATTCGCTGTTTGTTTTGCTTATTCAACATGTTTATTTAACTGCGTGAAGTGGAAAGTCAACGTTATCAGAATGAGATCATTAGCTTTCGATGGACAGCTTGTTTTGTTATGGAGAAAGGTACTTTGAGTAGATTTTTTTTCTCTTTGAGTTAAAGAAAATAATTTTTAGGTATGGCGCTTACAAACAGAATTTTTTCGAAAAATGAAATTTGTTGAACATATTAAAAGTGGGGGGAGGGCGTTGTAAAATATTTTTACATATAAATATTATAAATATATTTTACGAACCTTTTTAAAAATAATTCTTTCTTGTGGTTATTTATTTATTATTTTTATATTTTCTATATAAAGGAAGAAAAGGGTTTCTTTTAAAAATAAATTTAAAATGTGTGCACACACTAACTACGATAATTCTGTTAGAAAATTTGGATTAAAACTAATGAATGAAAAACATTGCAATAAAATAAAATTGCCGAGTCTAGTTTGGCTCGGCACTGTGTTACGTGCGCACGTAGTGCCATCTATGGACGTTTTTACGAAATATTTATTCGAGATCATCGCCGAACTTCAGTTTTTTTTTCCATTCCGGATTTTGGGTCGTCCGGATTTGAGGTCCGGTACTGTACTGCAATTAAAACATGAATATATTGAATATTTGATGAGATATGGGCATTTTTATGAGAATTTTTAACTGTGCATGCACAGAAGATTTCAAAATTTTTATTTCATAATTTGGTAGTAAGCTATTTAGGTCAACTTATATAAAATGTCCAGTCAAATATCACGAAAATTCACAAAGATAGGGTCGATATAGTGAGTTGCTTCCTAAAAATAGCTTTATTATAAGAAATTTTCCACAACTTTTCAATCAGCTCGCTATATCTTTCTAAGTTTTCACAATATTTGATTGAACTTTTTTTGAAGTTGCCCCAAAATACTGACTACCAAATTATGAAATAAAAATTTTGAAATCTTCCGTGCATGCGCAGTTAAAAATTCTCATAAAAAATGGCCATATCTCATCAAATATTCAATATATTCAGGTTTTAATTGCAGTATGTTTCTACTACTCTTTGTCAGGTTTTTGGAAAGTTGTGTTAAATTTGGTTAATTCTGTATGCTATAAACAAAAACCTTTTTGAATTTTTACAAAAACGTTAACATCTTCACGAATATGAATGCTATGCTTACACAAATGCATACAAACGTTGAACCTTGAACAGGACCCAAATAGTCATTTACCACATTGACAAACCATTTCGAACCTTTCCTGTTACATAGGGGATCGCAAATATTACTTTATTATTAAAGTTATTGTTAGCCCCCTAATTGTACCCCCGACTAAATCTTCACCGGGAAATATAAAATCAAACATGTTCTTTTCATCCCAGAAGTTCAAGAACAATTCGCCAATAATTTTTGTAGATATTCGACAAAACGTGTGCAACCGAAAGCATCCAGTCCCTGTACCTTCACTTTTGGAGGCCAGTGTACTCTAATAATTGTTTACATATAAAATAATAGAATCATATTATAACAAAAATTTTATCTGTTACATAACTCATTTTTTCTAATACAAATCTATTTATTTTTTAATTAAAACTACCCACAATATTTCATTTGTTATTTATACTTAAAAAAATGTACTTAAGGAATTTAATACTACTAAAAAAATCTCAGATTATATATGAAATGTGTTTATGCCAGTTGTTGCCAATTTCTGCCGGTTAAAAACAGTTATAACCACTTTCTGCCACTGGCACGGCAGAAACCCTTTTCTGCCGGCAAAAAGCCATCCCTTCCATAAACCTAAAATTTGAAACTTAATGCAGCTATAATGATTTATAATATTTTATTACTTGTATTATTTTACATTTTTTAATTATTAAACCATGGATATCAAGGTAATTTATTTTATAGTTCTTATTAATATTTTTTTTTATTTTTTATGGAAAAGAATGACACTTTTATTTTTGGAACACACACTTATATATTCTTGATAATGGTCAGAAAATATAACAAAAATTGTAGATCAGCTCAATTTAATTGATAAATTACATGCAAAATATTTTGACTTAAATATTTTAAATATAAAATCATTATTTTTTCAAAATATTGAGTGTTAAACTTTATTTAATTATGAAGCATTCAAATAATAATAAAATAAAAATCATAACTTCTCTTTCTAATACAAAGGCATTATTGAAATGAATTATCGACAAAAATATTACAGAAATAATTGTGACGGGTTTGGGCTCAAACCTATGTCCTCTATAACAATTCAGAGCTTTAAATTGCAGCTTGACCCTGCTACACTAGCAGGAACTTGCTCTAGTTCCTTCTAAATTGAAGAGGTAAAGAAGAAAGTTTTTTTCCCCCTCAAAATATTTATAAAATATATATTTAATTTTATATAAAGTGTTAATCTTATTCGTAGTTTGTCAGCTTTTAACACATAAATATTAAATTAATCATAGATTTTAGAAATACTTTGAGAACTAAGAAAAAGTATTAAAACCTTAAGGGTACAATCTTAGTCAGAATAAGCTGTAAAAACTTTTAGTCATGTTTGTTTTTTGCATTCTTTATTAAATTTTATATTAAGAGAAATTTTGAAGTTTTATTAGAGAACAGCATAATTGTCATTATGTACTAATTCTTCGAAGAAAATAGATTATTACACTTGCCCTTAAATAAGCAGTTTATATTACATGTTTTCTATAAAGATCAAACTGCTAATTTTTTCTATTTTTATGTTTTGAATATATTTAAAAAACAGACTAATGTATTTTATTTTCATTGGAGCTCTTTAAAACAAGCTATTGAGACGTTCGTGCAAAGTGCCTTACCAAATTTGAGTGACAGTACCATGACAGGAGTTGTGGATATTATAATTGCGGGACATCCAAGCGAATTACAAGATCTCGTGTATTTCAAAGAAGAAGATTTTTTGGAAAAATTGACAAAGATGCAAGCAAGAAAGTTGTTTTCTTATATTCAGCAAAGCTTCTCAAAAGGTAATGTCTTTAAGTTTAAAAAGAAAAGTATCTGTAAAAATGTATTAAGGGTGTACTTATTTTCAACTGTACAAACTGCTTATTTTCTGACTCATGTTTAAATTCATTTTTGCTCCCAAACACATCCAATTAGCAGGTTCTTTTATTCAGAAGCTATATAATGTGCTGTATTGGTAGATTTTTTGATTAGACAGATTATATTTTTAAAAATGCTGTCAAAGGTGGGCATTAAGTTTTAAAATAATTTGCAAAGAAGTATACCAGTATGGGAAAACAAGACTTTGTCTGTAATAGATGCTTGGTTGAAATTAGAGAGAACTGGATTTAATCTTTTGTTGCATGTTATTGGTTGCAAAAAAAAAAAAAAAAAAAAATTTCTAAAACTTTCAACTGTTTCCCCCCCCCCCAATAAAATATGAGCCTTAAAAATTGATCCTGCATATCAACTCCAGAAAATTTTATATTTTGTATTAAAAGCATTGTTTAAAAATACATTCATTCTTTTAAAAATAAGATTTTAAAAAGAATTTAAGAAGTGAAGCATCTGGGATTTCAAAAGCCTAACATCATTGTTAATGTTGCTTTCCTTATTCACAATGTAATGTATCTCAGATACTTTGCTGGCTACATTTATTCATAAAAAAATTGAATTTCTCATTGTATGGGAGGAAATTAATCATTGAATACCTTTTTTTAAATGCATTTATTTGAGGATCGACTATATTTTACTTTATGAAAGTTTGATAAGCTTTTCGTTAAACTAATTATGGAATATATTCTTTATCTCTGATCAACTGTTACCTTCTCAGACATTGCTTGTATTGGGGAGGGGGGAGGGATTGCTTAAGTGAAGCTTTACCATGTGTAAGTAGTTATGTTAAACAATCTTTCAATGTTTATTAGTTTGTTTTTTCCTTTATAGGAAACCCAAGAGCTGAAATAATTGAAATATGTGAAAAACCAGCAGAGGTGAAAACAGTAGTATCAACTTCAGAAGAATTGGCAATTGAAAGTATAAACACTGCACAAACAGAGCCATTTAATGTGTCTCAGTTGTCCATTTTCACTGGGGAAAATTGGGCAAATGATTTTAAGATACCGTATCAAAAATTTCCACCTAATGTCTTAAAACATTGCAGGGAAGGCTCCCAGCCCAACCCAGACGAAAGAAGTCATATTGTAAGAATTTTAGCTTATGAGATCTCCAAATTAGCTAAAAAACCAGGGAAAAAAAACCTGGAAATAATTGCTTCAAAATTAATAAAGCAATACCCAAAATCTTTTCAAGATGTTATTGGAGATAAGCCATTCGGGAATGGCTATGCAAGCTTTCTGCGTAGCCTAACACTCAGATTTAATAATATGAATAGGCCAAAGAGAAGCTCTTTAGTAGCAATGTTGCCTGAAACAAAAGAAAAAGCTAAAAAACGGTGCATAAATTTTCAACCAGAGAATTTGCCAAATGAAGAGACAGAAAACACACAAAAAGAAAAACAAAAATGGCTCCAAACCCATTTTCATAGGAAAGAACAAAATGAGGATGAAGTTATTGAAGCAATGTCAACGACATTTGTGTCGCAACGTCTTACAATAAATACTGTGAAGTTAGTAGAAGAAGCGTAAAAGAATGGCCTTATTTGACATTAACAAACTATCTTCTAGCACATTTTAATACAGCTATGCAACCATACGAAACAGATTGGGACTGCATACTCCAAAAAAAAAATACCTGAACTTTTGGGGTATTTAAAAAGTAAAATAACATCAGACATAACAAGTGAGTGCAATTCTATTGCCATCTTACAACTTCTGTGTGCATATTTCAAAGAAGTAAACACCATTGTCGAAATTTATAAGGTAATTTCTTTGTGCTGTAAGTTTTATATTACAGTATTTTCCATTTATTTCGAATTTCATATTTTGAGCGCAAACTTCATTGATAATTTATACATCTTTCTATATGGATTTAATTTTTTAATAGGATTGTGATTCAATAGAAGTAATCAACAAAGATACCTGTCCAGTGACACCGTTTATTGCAGTTTTTGGTAAGGATATTTATTTTCACTATTCAGTTTAATTTTTAAGAATTTGTTTTGAATGTCACTCAATTGGACAAAAAACAAAACAAAAAAAAATTGTAATGGGGTGGGAAGTTCTTATATTTTATTAACACTTACATTATAATTGGCATACTTGTTTTTGTTTTTTTTTTCGTTCGTTCTGCTTTTACTTAAACTATACACTGTCCAATGTCGTAATGAATTCATCTCCCCCAAATAAAACAAATGACACATATTACAGGGGTCAAATTAATCCTGAAATTCTCTTGAGATGTACATTCTTATTTTTAAATAGTCAGAAAATTAATATTTTTAACTTCTGTTTACTCTTCTTAACCCTTTGTATCCTAAATTTTGAATAAAGAAATTTCTTCACCTGAATAATTATTTATATTAATGTCGAAGATGATATCCAGAAAAACATACAATAATTTGATTTAGGTAATTTTTTTCAATTAAAAAGGATTTAATAAATCAGTAGTTAGCCATTTTTGCAAAATATTTACAAGGATAATTAGTTTAATTAGCAAAAAGTACTGTTACTGAAATCTCTCAATTCTTATAAGAACAATGTAAAAAGTAAATTGCCTTTTTTGCAGATTTCTCTTTTTTTTTCTAATCGATCAGCAATTTCTGCAGAGGTGCACAATGAAAAAAAATCACGCAACGCAAAATCGCAATCCGTAAATAAGATCTGAAAATTCAGTCAATCATTTAAACAAATTGTGACTTTCATGAAGCGGTCATGCAGAAACTCTCACGATCGAGGAAGATTTGAATTTTGTCGAGCTATCGAGGAAGATTCGAATTTCGTCGAGCTATCGGGGGAAGATTCGAATTTCGTCGAGCTATCGGGGGAAGATTCGAATTTCGTCGAGCTATCGGGGGAAGATTCGAATTTCGTCGAGCTATCGGGGGAAGATTCGAATTTCGTCGAGCTATCGGGGGAAGATTCGAATTTCGTCGAGCTATCGGGGGAAGATTCGAATTTCGTCGAGCTATCGGGGGAAGATTCGAATTTCGTCGAGCTATCGGGGGAAGATTCGAATTTCGTCGAGCTATCGGGGGAAGATTCGAATTTCGTCGAGCTATCGGGGGAAGATTCGAATTTCGTCGAGCTATCGGGGGAAGATTTGAATTTCGTCGAGCTATCGGGGGACGATTCGAATTTCGTACTGCTTTATAGTCAGTGCTGAAAACTGTTATTCAGTTATGTATTTTTATGTTTACAAAATATACTCATAATTTTTTGCATATTTATCGGAACTAAATCGGCTGTAGTTTTCATCGAAAGAAAATGTTTTAGTCAGTATATAACTCCAGATGATGCTTTAAAGATGTGGTTTGCCTCTTATTTTGTCTTCAATCTTGTGTATCCAGAAGAGTGCCAGGTATCAATGGAATTTATTCAGAGGTAAGAGATATTCTCAAAGAATTTTGAGTTTTCAATTATTTCACTGAGGTAAAATTTAGTTTGTTGGTACAGTGCAAAGTACCAAATCCAGATGCTTGAAATTCAGATTTATCCAAAATCCAGACATTTTCCTAAGTGGCTCCCCCCTTTTTTTTTTCTTTCTGTTCATTTTTGAAATATCTCAGCAAAAGGCAAAAATATATGTACACTGGTCATCAAAATTAGAGGATAATGAGAAAAAATATACTCACTAAGTCACAATGCCCCATGCTGGAATTATGTTAATTATATACAGTTGTACATAAAATTGCACTTCCGTGCATGCATGCATTAGCGTTCAAAATTAGCAAATTCAGTGATTGACAATGTGGTGCGCAATAGATGCATGTTTGAATTCAGATCTGTAGTGTTGTTTAAAGTGAATGATTTGAAGGCATAATTTAAGTGAACATCAAAGGTGGCGAACAATTGGTAGGATCAAGGGAGATCATTAATATTTTTGTGTAGATTTGAGAATACAAATGTAACTGAATTAAATTTTAATGAAAGTTTATTAAAGCTAATATATGCAAAAATATTTTGTATTCGGCAAAATTCCTAAGAGTTTAATCAGGGTTCCTACGGGTCAGGGAATTCGAAAATTAGGCAAAAAGTCAGGGAATTTTTGATATACTACTTCCATCAGAATTTCTATTATCGTAAATGAAGAAATTTTGAATTATTCATCCAATCTAAACTTTTTATATAAAATTTATGCAAACTATATAGCAATATGAAAAATAATTAATTTCTACCATATCTAGATTAAAATCCATTGTGGAGGGTTCTACAACAATATATAAGCTGAATTTTTACTGAGAAAGGTTAGGGAAATTTTTTAATTAAGTCAGGGAAAACCTGGAAAAACAGGGAATTTTTTTACCAGAATTGTGTAGTAACCTTGTTAATACAAAATGGAATATACATGATTTTTTTATGTTGATGTTTTTGATATTAAGCAATGTTCTTATTAGTCACTTCTGTGTGAGAAGCCCAGTTAATCTCAAGTGAATGCCTGGATTGAAGTTTACGTTGTATTTACTTGAAGTAATTTTTATGCATATTTTTGCACCAGATAATTCTTTCTACCCACCAAATATATAAAAATATTCTGGAGTTCTGTGGCATTCTGTTTATATTGTATTCCACAAAATTTAATGGGTAAAGCTCAATTTAAATGCTAATTTTTTTCCCCCTTGTAGGGGCTTGATAGGACTTCCTGGAGACTCATCGAACAGCAAGCGTGGATGTAATAAAATTCTTAAACTTATTAAGGATTTAACAAATTATAAAACCATGTGGACAATCACAGAGTGATTGTCCACATGTTTTTAGAATGTGATTGTCCACATATTACTGAAGAATAAATATAAAACTTTTTCTATATCTTCCTGTGATTTTTTTTTTATTATTATTTTTTTAATTGAAATTTATGATTATAATGTTGCAATTTGTGGATGGGAGATAAATGTCATCAGGTAGATGTTTAATGCAAGTTTTGCACTCGTAGAAAATTGGATGTTTATCAATCAAGTTGGTGAATTTTGTAAAAATACTTAAATCAGCTAAATTTGTCTACATGCAAAAAAATTTTTCTATTTGTCTTGCCAACGAGTCTATTTTATGTATCATACGAATTTTTAATAAACACAAATTGAGGTCCTCATTTTCTCTGGATAGCTCTTATATTGAAGACAATTTACCCATTTTTGAAATTTTAAATTATATTAGCATAACCAGGTGGCCAGCTGAATTCAATTGGTTATCCCGTCACATATAGATATGTCTTAAGTTTGAACATTTTTCAGAAAATGAAGAAATCTTCTGGCCAACATATATCCGTTAGCTTATGAAGTTGGACTAAATTTTGAGTTCAGATTTATAATATTGTCAACCAATACTTTATGAATATTAGACAGTTTTCTTGTTTTTTCTCCCATATGAGTTATAAGCAAGCTGAATAAGGGTGCTATACAAGGAAGCAACGTATATTTAATACCATATGTGTATTGTTAATAATGGAAATTGGAGAAGTCTGATAAAGATAGTCAGGGAAAAATCTGGGAACTGTAAATTTCTATAGACACCATGATTTATGAAATTTCAGGGGTTTTTTTAGGGGGTCTTTATTTTCCCGAGTATTCAATTTTATTTTACCACACTCAAAATTGGAAGGTATACATTATACTTTTTTTTAAATTTATTTTTTACTCTTGCATATTGTATTATATTTAATCTGAGCAAATTACTAAAATTTTTATTTATTGTTATGAAACTGACTATATTTGTATTGTAGTTTGTTACAAGAGTTTGGTTTCGCTCAGCAGTATATTTCATGGCAATAACTTGGTGAACTTGTTAGGATTTCATTTGAAATAATTTGCAACTAAAATAAGCTAACAGTAACAATAAAGTATTTGGATTTGAGTAAGTAATTTGGTCTTTAATTAGTGAATTCACTTCTTTCCACTCTTCCTACACACTCCTGCATTTAATTTAAACTACATTATTGCCATCCATCACCCATGTTTAGTGTGCAATACATGACCATACATCCAAGTATGAACTATAAGTAGACCATTTTGAAAGCGAGGTTGGTTGGTTGGTTGTATTGGGTTTTATGGCGCAAAATCCCTGTAGGAACATGCTGCGCCAAACAAAAAGTGAGTCAAGAAAAAATGATGAAATGAGATAAAATATGTAAACTGAAAGGCCATCTGGATGGGGTACCCATCCAGATGTAGTCGTCAAACAAGGGTAAAAAAACAAAGTAAAAATAGAAACCCAGTAAAGCAAAGTGAATGGAAGTTAAGTAAAAGTAAAGCAAAGCTATCTGGATGGGGTTTCCATCCAGATGTCAATAAAGTCAAACTTATGAAGCTTATAAAAACTAAATCTCAAAATAAAAACCAGAGTGTTTTAAAAAGGTAAAGAGTGCCCCATGAGGTGTTTCCCCAATGAGGTTTGTCAAGATTGGTGATGATGTGTTAAAATACATTCTATATAAATGCCGGAGGCTCGGACAATCAGTTAATACATGATGAATGGTCAGGTAATCAAAATGACAATGTGGACACATGGGTGCATCCTCACGAAGTAAAAGATGTTTATGAGTGATTCTTGAATGTCCAATTCTCAGACGAGTCAGAATAACATCAGTTTTTCTTGGATAAATCGGAAACCAGGTCATTATTGTTAGTTTAACATGGTGCAGTTTATTATCATATTCTAAATCCCAATTTTCTTGCCATTTATTATGAATAAAGTGTTTTATAAGTAGTTTAACGTCTGAGAATGGAATTCTATGGTAAAAAGGATTAAGAGCCAGTTTTGCCGCCTCATCTGCCTTTTCATTTCCAGGAATACCCATGTGTCCAGGTACCCAACAAAATAAAATTCGATAACCACGTCTTGTCAATTTATTGTAAAAATCCAGGATAGCTGAAACATAAGGATGCTTTTTAAAAGATCTAATTGCGTCAATAGAACTATTTGAGTCAGTATATATGATGAAGGATGTGTTATGGTGATGAGAAATGTGCAACATCGCTCTCTCTATCGCAATCAACTCAGCTGTAAAGACAGACATTGATGCGTGAAGCCGATAACTAAAACTAGTATTGTCGATAAAAACACCGCAGCCAACGATATTCCCACTCTTAGAACCATCTGTATAAATATCAGTGTAGGTATTAAAATTTGCACGATGTGCAGCAAATAATTGTTGAAAAACTGCTGGAGCCAAATTGTTTTTGTCGTATCCTTTAAAAGGATGAAGCGAAGTAATATTCGGAGGTTTCCAAGGAGGGATTGCATGCAATGGACATGGACTCACCTCAATATTACTCAGAGCGCCATTGTCAATAATATTCCTAATTCGGACTCCGAAAGATGGGATGCAAGAGGGTCGATGCTGATAAAGAATATCATTGTTGGTATTTAAAATATAGGTGTGAAGAGGATGGCCAGGATGAGAAAGGACACGGTAATACAAATCTAATGATAGTTTTTCACGTGTACGGTATAATGCTGGTTCATTACAGTCAACATAAAGACTTAAAATTGGAGATGTACGAAATGCACCAGAGCAAACACGGAGTGCGCTATGGTGCACAGTGTCAAGTTTTTTAAGAACAGAATTACGGGCAGAACCATAGACCTGGCAGGCATAGTCGATTTTAGTACGAATTACAGCTCTATAGATTTTAAGGAGAGAAGTGCGGTCTGCTCCCCAAGATGTATTTGAAAGTACTTTAAGTAAATTAAGCGATTTTTCACATTTTGTCCGTAATTGTAAAACATGTGGTAAAAAAGTAAGTTTTTTGTCGAAATATAGGCCGAGATAACGAACGTTCTCCACAACAGGAATTTGAGATGAACCGATAAAAATTTCAGGATCTGGATGAAGAACCCTCCTTCTACAGAAATGCACACAAGAAGTTTTGTCAATAGAAATTAAAAAACCATTTTTGTTGGTCCAACTAAGAATACTTTTTATTGCACTTTGCAGTTGTCTCTCAATAAAACGAATGTCTTGTCCCATACACATAATGCGGAAGTCATCAACATATAAATCTCCCTTGACAGAAGGGGGTAATTGATTAAGAATGTCATTTATTTTAATAGCAAAGAGGGTGACACTCAGGACACTACCCTGAGGTACACCCTCTTCTTGTACATAGAAACTGGATAAAATCCTCCCAATTCGAACTTGAAATGTTCGAATGGCAAGGAAGTTTTTAATAAAAATTGGGAGGTTCCCACGAAAGTCCAGGTTAAAAAGATCACGAAGAATCCCATAACGCCATGTTCTGTCATAGGCTTTTGCCATGTCAAAAAATACTGACACCAAATGGTTGCGTTTAAGAAAAGCTGTCCGAATGTAATGTTCAAGGTGTATCAGGTTATCGATAGTTGACCTACCACGTCGAAACCCACTTTGAAATGCGGCAAGGCAATTGTTAGTCTCCAAAATATAAACAAGGCGGCGATTGACCATTTTTTCTAATAGTTTGCAAAGGCAGCTAGAAAGTGCGATCGGCCTGTAATTATTCGGATTGCTAGCATCTTTACCTGGTTTAGGAAAGGGAATAACAACCGCTCTGCTCCAAGATCGGGGGAAAGTATGTTCCACCCAAATCCTGTTGAAAAGGGAAAGGAGATTGTTAAGAGAGAGTGGAGAGAGGTGCTTGAGCATGATGTATGTGATGCCATCATGACCTGGGGCAGATAAGTTACTGTCTCGCAAACAATCTATCAGCTCTGATATAGTGAAAGGTTGATTATATGAAAATGAATTATGAGTATTAAAATTAATCCTGGTCAATTCAGTTTGTCTTTTGTACGTTAAAAACGGTTCTGGATATGAGTCTGAGCTTGAAATAGATGCTAGGGTATTCCCTATTGTCTCAGCTATGTTTTTAGGAGAAGTAAGGGTATGACCGTTATGTTTTAAAATGGAAATATGACTTTCAGAGTACAGGCCCATGCATTTTTTTACTTTTTGCCACAGCTCTTTACTTGATGTGTTAGAATTTATGCTTGAGACATATTTAACCCAGGATTCACGTTGGCTTTTACGTCGCACTCTTCTAGCTTCTGCCTTTGCCTTTTTATATGCTATATAGTTAATATTATTAGGGTACCTGCGAAATAGACCCCAAGCCTTCTGTTGTTGTTTTTTTGCTACTTGGCAATCACTATTCCACCATGGTTTTCTGTGTTTATGAGCAGATGAAGTTTTGGGAATGTTAGTGTCAGCAGCAGTGATAATACAGTGAGTTACGTTGTCAACTGCTTTGTCAATATTTCCCTCAATCATGCTAACTGTAATGTTTGCAAGTGCAGTAAAAGTTGGCCAATTGGCTCTGTCATATATATATCTTTTGGGAGAGTTATTACAATCTCTATCAGGAGAATTCATAGAAATAAAAGTTGGAAAGTGGTCACTGCCGTGTAAGTCATTTGAAACCCAGAAGTTCCAAAAGGGATAGAGTGATGGGGTGCAGATTATAAGATCTATTGCATGGAATGTACGTGTTGGCTCGTGAAAATAGGTATGATCACCGTTATTGAGCAGGCATAAGCCGTTGTCAGAAATCATTTTCTCTAAAATATTGCCACGGTGATTAGAATCACTGTTTCCCCAGAGTGGGCTGTGTGCATTTAAATCTCCAACAATGATATATGGAGTGGGGAGTTGGAGAAGGAGATTATCCAGATCTGCTGATTGAGTTTTATGGTTCGGAGGTAAATAAATGGTACATATTGTTACGAGTTGTTTTATATGTACACGGACTGCAACAGCTTGTAAATTTGAGTTTAAATTAATGTGAGTATGAGGTAAATTGAGAGAGATGAAAAGAGCTACTCCACCAGTGGCCCTTTCATTACCAGTGAAATCTTTTCGGTAGCTAGCATAATGTCGTAATTTTGCTTTGTCATTGGGTTTTAAATGAGTTTCCTGTAGAGCTAAACATAATGGTTGATGGTCAGAGAGAAGATTACGGATTTCGTCATGTTTATTGTGATACCCACGGCAGTTCCACGAAATAATATTAGTCATGAATGAGTTTTTTTTTTTTGATAAGTTTATCTGCGTCCTTTTATCCGGAGATAGTAGACATACTATCTCCATCATTAAATTCTTCATCCGGTTCTGGGTGAAGAGCAACAGCATCGTCCTCCTCCATTTTTTCTTTCATATTTGGATGGATTTCATTTTTGGATGTTTTATTCTTTATCCTTTTGGCTGGATTTTCAGATGAAACAGTGGCTTTAATTATTGGTAGATTGAAATTATCTGCATCAGATCTATGGTTGGTTTTTAGATGTCCTCTTTTGGTGGTATTTTGAGAGCCTCTTTTAGGAATATGAGAGTGTGATGATTTTGAAGAGGCATTTTGTGATGGTGTAGGAGGAACAGATTTTGGTGACTTAGGAGGAAGAGAGTTCGGAGAGTTAGAAGGAATAGATTTCGGCGGCTTAGGAAGTTTAGATTGCGTTGAACTATTTGTTTTACCAGAATTAGTAGACAGGTTGATTTCTTTTTGACTTGCTTGGCAATTATTTTCAATTGGGAATTCGGTTTGTGTTGCAATACTTTGATATGTTTTATGAACGGTTTTAGCTAAGGCAGCAGCATAGGACACACCAACTTTGGGTGTTCTGGATTCAACGATTTTTCTGGCTTCTGGGTACGGTATGTTATCTTTTGTGCGTATGGTCTGTATCTCTTTTTCTTTTTTCCACTGTTCACATGATTTAGCGTAAGATGGATGGTCTTTTTTGCAGTTGACACAACAAGGTGGAGCATTGCATTGCGCACTTTCATGGCCAACTGCACTGCACCGACCACAGGTTTCCTTACCTCGGCAATTTGTTTTTGAATGCCCAAAGCGTTGACAATTAAAGCAACGCAGTGGGTTTGGTATGTATGGTCTGACAGAACATGATAAATAACCAGCTTTTATATATTTTGGTAGCTTGGGTGTGTTAAAAGTAAGTATAATGTGCTTTGTAGGTATTTGAATTTGGTTAGAGGGTATCTGTTCATCCCGACGGTAGATTTTGATTCTTCTAGCTTCTGTGACATTCTGTTCTTTTAAGTTTTCCAGTAATTCATTTTCACTAACATACAAGAGGTCAGGCTCGGAGATCACCCCGCGAGATGAGTTTAAAGTACGATGTGGCGATATTGTGACAGTAATGTTAGCAAAGTGTGTACATTTTTTTAAGTTAGCTGCCTCTTGACTATTGTTAACTTCAATTAGCAGTTCACCTGTACGGAGTTTTTTTATTGTTTTGGGTTCGCCAACCAGTCCTTGAATAGATTTATTAATCAAAAAGGGTGATGTTCTATCAAAACTCCCATCTTGGCGTTTGACGATGAAGAATCTTTCTTCAGTTTTACTTTTGTGAGAGTCGGGATCTTTAGATTCCGTACTGGAAACAGACTCTTCAACTCTCTCACCCCATGAATCTTTTTTGATCTGATTAACAGTAGCTCCTGACCCAGAGCTCAATGCGTTATTTTTCTCTTTATTAGCTTGTGGGGCTTCCACATCGCATATTTGATTTCCTAAGATTGTAGCCATATTTAGAAAGGATTGAAAAAACGCCAGGCATCGGGCCTGGTCACCGACCCTTCTTCTTACCGTTACTTTAGGCGCAGGTCTCAAAAGGGTGAAAACTATCAACAAACTTCCACGTTTTTCGAACGTTGGATTAAACTCGATAGCATCTCCAAACTCTAGTTCTTTCACAGTGGAACTCGGTTGTCGTAGGTAAGCCTTTACAGCTCTGTCCAACCTACATCGCCCTTACGTCGAAAGGACACCAGTCGCCCAGTGGATTCCTAACCACCGCCATACAAGTATGGCGCCCACCGATCACGGAACCGGAATTCGGAGATGCCCTGCACTCTGGGACTCGAGATCAGCCTAAAAAGGTAGAAACGAGGCGATGAGATTAAAAAACCTCAACACCCAGAGTGTCTCACGTGAAAATAAAAAAAAATCCACTATTGAAAAAAAGAAAAAAGTAATGTGAGAGAGAACTTAGAAAAAAAGGTGTATTTTTGTCTTTTTTAAAACTTTTTAAACTTTTTTTTTTTCTTTTTTTTTTTTTTAACAGAACGAGAACAATGTTAGTAAAACAAAGAACAATTTGAACAAATAAGTTAGTAAAAAAACTAGAACATGAACTGGAACAAAGAGGGATAACAAACTAAAAAGAGAAGATTAAAAAGTGTGAAACAAAGAAAAAGGATAGACAACCAAAAAGAGAAGAAGACAGGAAAGGAGAAAGATCGCTCAGGAATCCGGGGTCGCGAAACCCGTAAATACCTAAAGAAGGTATTCCCCTGGGGGATTTTGAAAGCGAGCTCTGCAATGTAACTTAAGTATGCCATTATCATTTCTCATACTGTTGAAAATGTTAAGATTTTTAACCAGTTTTAAAGGTTGAAAAAATTTTAATATGCAAATAAAAGCTAATTAATTTTGTACATGAAATTGAATGTTTACAAAATGCATTAAATACGTACGATTTAGCAGCATAAGTTTCTGATATGATGGAGGTGACTTAAGGCTGTTCTCAAATCTAAAAGGGCAACTTTCTGACATAAGTTTTAATTTATTTTTGTTCAAAAATGCATGAAACTAGCAAGTGTTGTTCAGACAGTATGTAATTGAATTGTTTTTTGCAAACCCAATAGATTTTTCAGAAAATAGTGTTAAAGTGAGCGTTTTGAGCAAATTTCCGCACGGAGGAAGAATAGCTTCTCAAGAAAGGTTGAAAAACGAGTTTCTCATGTGATCAAAATCGCTTAAACTCAATAGGTAATTTATTTTAATTTTTCAACTACATTTCAGCAGTGAAATTACGCTTGAAATTATTGAATATTAATAATGTGAATTATCACACTGCTAACAAAGCGTAAACCAACTTAGTGAAAAATGTCCAAGCCGGGAATCGAACCCAGGTCCCTGGAATAGATCTCCAGTGCTCTACCACTAAACCACAAGGACGATGTCCAGCCTGGCATTTCTCACTTATATAAGTCGGCAAGGCTGCTATCGCAGCACAAGATGGGAAGTCTTCATGATTTATTTATCAAGAAGTGGAAAACACAGTTCTATCCCAAATCGTTTCTGTGGCCAGGCTTTCCCGTTTTATATCCTTCCGCTAAAAAATTTTGTGAATGTGTCAAAATATTTTGTGCTTATTGAGCAGAGCGGTTAAAAACAGCCAGTAAGTATGGCAGTAAAACAGTATGGCATTATAATTTCTCGTATTATTGAAAATGTTAGATTTGTCAAACAAGTTACAAAGTTTGTCATACGAGACATTCAATGTGTTACCATACTGGCCAATTTCTTTAAATCTCAGATTTAATTTAATGAATGTAATCAAATGGATTGCAAATGACTAACCTTACAGAATTAATACAAATTTAATTAGAAAAATTCTTTTTCAAAGTAGCATTTTATTTAAAAGCATTAAGGTTAGAAGCATACGTAATAAGTGTCCTAAAAAGGACTGACTGATTTTAAAATTCAATAATGTGCAAATGGCGACAGCTTTTTTTAAATCTTGCAGAAGGTTTATGTAAGAATACAAGCTTTTTTTCTGAGATTCCTGGTTTTAGTTCAAAGTAGGAACAATAGATCATGCAGCTAAGTGTTAGGTACTAACTCAAGACTAAATTTTTAGCCTCTCTTCTCCCAGCATTAATGCAAAGAGCTTAAATATATGGAGCAAGTCCAATGCACTCCATCGATTTAACCTTCTTTTGCATCAATGCTAGGTGAAGAGTGGCCAAAAAATTGGGTTTGATTTAGCACTGATAGCTTGCAGTTGTTATTTGGAAAACAAAACTTAGGTCATCTTACATAATCATCCTGCAAAAGTAGCACTTGCAAATTACTAAATTTTAAAATCAGTCATTCTACTTTAGGACACCCGGGATAAAACTTCTGTCTAGTATAAATTATTTCTGCTCACAGACTGTTTTTTAAATGTATGGGAAAATTCTGGCAGCAAAAGTTGCCAGAAAATTTCTGTTTGCACAAGAAATATCTGTGCACACAGACTTTTCTTGTACATACAGAAAATTCCTTGCTTCAAAAGTTGCCAGAATATTTCTGTATGTACGAGAAATACCTGTACATACAGGAAATGTCTGGCAGCAAAAGTTGCCAGAGAATTTCTGTATGTGCGAGAAATATCTGTGCATACAGATATTCTGTATGCACAGACATTTCTCGTACTTACAGGATTTCTCTGGCAACTTTTGCTGCCAGACATTTTCTGTTGTTTTACAGAATTATTTTTTACAGTGTAGAATAAGCTCAAAATCCGTTATTCCCAAAAGGAAGCAAAACAAGTAGGTGAGTGTGATCACAGATCGCACAGAGGGTTTAGTTTAATATTTCTTTCAAAACACTTTATCCTTTTGCGAAATCTGTTAGTTCCACATTTCGCAACCAGGGGGCGCACTCTATTCTACACAAGCCTCTATCCGAACGAAACTCCGTTTTACAAGCTATCCGTAGGTACATTAGTCGAGGAGATTGGGTCTATAGCACACGAGATATGTAGGCGCTCCCTGGCGGTAAAAAGTGGAACTGAAATATGTAAACTATGTGCATAATATGAAAGAGTGGTCAAAGTGGTGTCGGCAAAAGTTAGAAAAGTACTCACCGGGTGCAACGGGGGGAGGTTAGAAAAATTGCGCAAAATACACAAGTTAGAGCCCAGAGAGTTAAATATAAGACTTTTTCAAAATTTTATGATTTGTCGTTTGATGTGAGGTGTTCAGCTATAAGTATGCAAAATTTCAAGTCTCCAACATATACAGTTTTTTTGACCGGACTCTGTGGCGGACAGACAGACAGAGGAGCGAGACGAATAGGGTTTCGTCAGATGAACGAAACCCTAAAAATGAGGGGTTGTATCCAAATACAGTAGTACGTGCAATATTGTGTATGTTATATTGGCACTAATCAATGGATATATGGATACAACCCCTCATCTTTTTGCTTCATTTTGGGAACAACGGATTTTGAGCTTATTCTATAAACGATTATCAGACATTTCAAACTATGTTTTTGAGACTTTTACAAAAGTTGCTCAATACATTTAGCTAACGATTTATGAACATTATATTTTGATTGCATTCGCTCATGCGCAGTGAAACATTTTTGGTAAACCTGCTCATTTTTCATACAATTTTTATTATTTTTTTAATTCTGATTACAGAGTATTGTGTACAATTTTGTTCGTCATATTTATTGAAAAGAATTTTTATTTATATTAAGAACACTGCAAATTATAAGCAAAAAACTTGGCGAAATTTTGGACTGTTTTTATAAAAACCTTAATTTCTCTACGAGTATACGTGCTATCCTCATAAAAATGAACACACTATATTCCAATAAGCCATTTATTAATAATCTCGAATTTGATCGCTTTTGCTACGTTAGTTTTTACAGTGTTATCCAAAAGATATTAGTTCTTTTTCAATTTGTTGACGGTCCCCTATGGGGTTTCGGGAAAAAAAATGTTCGCGGAAATATATCACCTATTCTATACTGTTTACACTCCTGCAGTTTCAGGTTAATTCCTTATGTATTTTTCTAGATATTTAACAAAACGTCTAAAATCGCAAGTGACCGGTCACCTTTGGCCATATAGTGTATACCAGCTCGAGTAATTAAGTTTTAAGGATTGATATTAAGCTCATAGGTGGCAATTATTGTAGAAATTGAGCAATACTATTTTCGAGTAATAATGTTCTCCTTATTAAATTGCAGAATTCTGCGATCAAATGACGAGAAAACTATTATGCGAAAGTATGGTATTTAAAATCTTAATCCTTGGCACTTATTCATTAGAGCCCATAGTGAAATATAAAGTCGTGTTTGATCACATTTTCTTCTTGATTTGATGTTAGTCATTGGTATATATCTTGGAAGTGTCATTCACAGTCTTTTTTGTGATAACGGTTAATTAAGCTTTTTGAATTTATGTATACACATTCAAGGGTTTGGGAAAAAATACATTTTTAAAAAAGTGGATGTATTGAGTTTTTGCAGTCACTGATTCAATTAAATCAATTTGATTTTCTTTTCGGTATGAAGCCCTGGTAACACTATCGAAGTTAAATATTTTAATAGTAAAATAAACATGAGTAGTAATCTTACCATCTGAGCAAAAATACATCCAGGCTGGGACTTGAACCCAGAACCTTTGGCTTCAATCGCCAGTGCTCTTCCACTTAAGCTATCTGAACGACATCCCAGCTGACAAAATATTTGCTCAGAAAAAACATTTGGTTTTTGTGTCTGGTGTGTTATTTGAAGCTGCTGTACAGAATTAACCGTGTGTTGATTAGGATGTCGTTTATATAGCTGAGTTGGAAGGGAATTGCCAATAGGACAGATTTTCGCTGAGATGGAAAAATTACTATTAATATGAATTGACCATTCAGTTGATTGTGTTAAAAATAATTACTCATCCATAGCTTATTAGTTATTTTACTTGCGGTTTATTCAATCTATCATGTATAGCATAGCTGACAATCTACATTAAAAGAAATCGAATCAGACCAGAAATTTTATCGAATAAAAAAAATTCATTAATAACACGGAAGCATTTTATTAAATACTATTTTATTAAATAGTTTTTAGCTTAAAAAGAAAAAAAAACAGGAATGTTCGAAGCACAATTTTATAGTTTGGATTAATTTGTACAATGTTTAAAATATTTTTAGTTAGATTTAAGTGGAAAATATTAATACACATTCATAGAAAGAAACTGATATTTAATTTTTAAACTTTATTATTTAAAATAAACTTCTTCAACCGGGAGCTTTATGCTTTAACCATTAATTACTCAACGAAGCTATGAGAATCTCCTTGTTCTATGATATAAGCTAAAAATGTGTATTAATTCCCACTAATTTGAAAAATGAGTCAAGTTAGTTTAAAAACAAATGAAATATTTTATTTTCTTTACATTATGGTTTTAATTCAAAACATAACCTCGAACTTGTATTTTAAAATTTTTCTTTACAGAATATGCATTTTCTAATAATTTTCAAATGATTTTACTCAAATAATTAATGCTCCCTTCAATTTTGTTTATAGTTTCTTTATTTACATCGATAGAATATTGTATTTCTAATAAAATACACTTATTTTACGTTACTATATTAACATTGCATTTTTTAAAATAAGTCACGCGTAAGAATTTCCGTAGTGAAATAAATTTAAATTATTAAACTTAGTGCAACGCAAAATAAATCAAAGTCTTTAAAAATATTTTAACTGCCTAACGTAAGATTTGATGATTTATTTGCGGCTTGGATTTCTAACAGCTTTCTACATTTATAGGTCACTTTCATAGAAATGTATAAAACCGTGTCACGGAGTTAAAAAAAATGAAAGTAAATAAAGTTAAGGAAAATGTGCTGCAGTATAACAGAACAATAGAAGTGTATAATTAAATATTAATAAAAAATATATTTTCATAAAAATAATGTGCCATCATTTCGAAACATTTAAGTACAGATCCTAAAAAAATTATGCTTATTACTCTAATTCTAAAAGTTGTACCAAATTTCCTTGTTTATGATTTTAAACCACCCTCTTTTAGTGATATTGTATTGAGGGGTCGTATACATGTTTTTAGGAACTTTGAAAACTTTAATACGTATCCCTGCATTTCGTCTTTCGATTCCCCCCCAGGGGGATACCTTCTTTAGGTATTCACGGGCTTCGCAACCCCGGGTTCCTAAGCGATCTTTCTTTTTTCCTTTTTCTCTTATTTCTTTTCTCCTTCTTTCCTCTATGTTTCACTCTCGTTGTGGTTTCCTCTTCGGAGGTGAGGGAAATTCTGTATGAACCGATATAATCCTGCGTATCGACTCATGGAGAATTGTAAACCACCCACGTGTCTGCCGTGCGTGGCAACCCGTGTCCCTGGAAAGGGGGATCCTGGCAGTTGAGGGAAACCAACACACTGCTTTGGCCTCTGCTTCAGGTAGACGGGAGGTGCATATTGGTCCCGTATGCATCAATCGGCTGGTCAGCTGACTTCTGTCACTGGCTGGGGATCAAGTGATCGGACACTTACTAGCCATCTTGTTAAGGGTGGAGACTGGCATAGGAGTGTTTTGTGACCGTATAGGCCCTGGTTAGCACTGGTGCACGATGTGCATCCCCTGGTTGGGCTCGGTAGTGGGTGGTGCGGCCGGGGTCTGAATTCTTATTTTTTTCTAATATGGATGCAAATAATTCACTTACTTCCATTTCTCTCCCACATGGAGAGCAACAAATTGCACAGAATTCCTCATACACTCGTTTTTTGTCATTAAACGTACTGATAGTCTCTCTGATAGCTCTTTCAAAAAAACTTCACCATTTCTCATTGCAAAAACATTCCAGTCTGTCTTGGGGGATGGTCATTCTCTCAAAAAATTAAAATCTGGTGATTTGCTTGTTGAGGTTTCTTCAGCCAAACAATCACATCTTCTCTCAAATTGCTCTACAATAGGCTCTTTCTCAGTTTCTGTTTCAAGTACATAAAACTCTAAATACAAGCCGTGGTGTAATATCCGAGCCAGATCTTTTATTCTCTACTGAAGACGAACTTTTACAAAATTTAAAAGACCAAGATATCATAGATGTACGTCGTATAACTATCCGTCGGAATGGGCAGGTGCTTCCTACTAAGCACATCATTCTGACTTTTAATAGCCCTTATTTACCATCAAGAATTAAAGCTGCTTACTTGAACTGTCCTGTCCGTCCTTACATTCCTAATCCCCTCCGTTGCTTTAAATGCCAGCGTTATGGTCACACCACAACTACCTGTCGAGGTTCCGTTACCTGTGCACGCTGCGCAGAAGTTGGCCACGACGGTAATTCATGTCAAAACTCTGAACGCCGCATAAACTGCAAGGGTGATCATACAGCATATTCCCGTTCCTGTCCAAACTGGATACGTGAGAAGGACATCCTTGCTGTTAAAGTAACTCAAAATCTCTCCTACCCTGAAGCCCGCAAATTTGTTGAATCCAGGGCTCCGTCAGTCGGAGTCTCCTACTCTAGTCTACTCAAGCAACAACAAAATTCTGTAAGGCACATAAGCACCCAGACCGACACCTCCTTTCCACCAAGTAACTCAGCTAAAGCACAATCAACAACCACTTCAAATAGAGAAACACGTGATGTTAGTTGTGGTAGTAAATGCTATGAAACCGCACTATTAGAGCGCTGGCAACCTTCCTCAGAACCTGTTAAAATAGTATACCAAATCAATCAGTCTCAAAAATCCCCAAGTCAATCCAAACAGTCACCTGAAATTCAGACTAAGGCTGTTACATCTACAAAAACACCACATAGACCTGATACTAGTAAAACTGACAAACCGAGCAAAAAATCTTGTATACAGAAAGAGAAAAAAACAATCCGGGGTTCTTCACAGTTTTCCACTGTGAAGAAAAAGAACAATAACAAAAGCCTAAACCCATCAGTTAGTAATTTAAAGGATCGGAGACAACTGCAAAACTTGGATGAAGAAATGGAATCGGAATAAAGTGCCGATTAGGAAAATGTAGCTTTTGAGGAATTTGCTCCTTATTAATTTTATGTTTGTTATATATTTCTGTGATTTTAAATTTGTTTTTAGGTAGTATTTGTACGTCAATATTATATGTTTATATTTTAACGGTTATTGCTTTTTAACTACATAGTTTTTAATCGGATTACTTTGGTCTTTTAATTACCAACATTTGACTCTCTTAAATGGTTTTTAATATACATATTAGTGTTCTCATTTATTGTTTTTCTCACCTTTTTGTTTGTTTTGCTCAAATTTTTGGGTAATATATAATTTTTTACATTATGACAGTGTCTTGGCGCAGCATGTCCCTAAAGGGACTTTGCGCCATAAAATCCCAACCAACCAACCAACCGTCTTTCGATTCATCATGATTCAGTCACCCCGAAAGCAAAATCACATTACTCTGTTTTCATAAACGTAAAATACGCGTCTGCCTTAAATGCCTAAAAAATCGTTAATTCTTCTAGATGAATATTTAAGAAATATTTCCTATTTTCCAAACGCAAGGTTAAAAAAATTGGTGCTTTTATTTTAGTTGAGTCTGTGATAAATCGCCAAATATTTTTCCCATCGCTATCATTACTAGTGCATTCATTTCATTTAAAATAAAAAGCTTTCACTAATTTCATTTGAAATACATAACTTAATTTAGAACACATGCATCATATATTATAATACGACAAAATCTTGTGTGTGTATGCAAATTTTATCATAAAGACTTATGGCACTAAATTTTGTATCCTACCGTTTTGGAGTACGAGAAGACCATTGGGCTAGGTCACATGTTCGAGAAAGTTAGATTAGTGGGTCATTTTGGTGTCACTACGAATTAATGCATCTTAATGGGAATGAAGGTTAAAACAGTTATTAAGTTGTCGAACAGTCGGCAGTAAACGAAGTACAAAATCGGTAAGATTTCATCATATTTGGCGAAATAAAGGTGAAATTCGCGAGATTTGGCTTGAAAATAGACTTTAAATATTAAAAAAAACCCAATAAAACACATGCTTGGGACAGAATAAAGAATGTCGGTAAATTTGGCAAACAATTTGTCTTTCAGAATCTGAAGGAATTTTTGAGAAAGTTCCAATAGAACCTTAGTTACATGATTCAGTCAATCCGAGCCCTACTAAAAATATAGCTTGGAGGATGCTCTTTTGTTTTAAATATGCAAGTAATGCAAAATTTGTAATTGTTAATATCATATTGAACACAAAGCTAATTTTAACCGCGGGTAGCTTGGTCTTCACCGCTGGTTATACATACATTTGAAATACATTCCTTTCTCTCATTTCATTTAAAATATCAAAAAATTTAATGAAATAGAAGTAGTACCATAATCAAGACATTTAAATTCAACATAAAAATATTGTTACTAATTTACACAGACTAAATATAAAAGGTACTACGGGCGAGTAAAAAAAAGCTCTTTGCGAGATTGTTGATCCTTTTATGTCGCCATGTATCAAAGTTCGCAAAACATGATGACTAAAGTGATGGAATTCCCCCAAAATTATGAACAAAAATACTAATTTCTAAACTCGTGATTCTTTACACATTAAGCTGATGTTTTAAGAATGTAATTTCTTTTTTAAAGTGAGATTGCGATACATAATATTGCAGATACAAGTATGAAGTTTTTGTATTGCTGTTGTTGCCGAAAAAGAAAAAAAACCTCATTGACCAATTTTGTCTAGGTGAGTTAAATATTTTTTGAAAATGTGTCATTTGGAATTATTAGAACAAATAATAAATAATTTAATGCGATATACTATCTTATTCTGAGTACTTTTGAAATTTATTACATTGTCCATTTTTATGAAATAGCGAAAAGCGTTGTTGAAAGTTTTCCGGACAACCTGTATGAAAACCCAGTAATTTCGAGATATCATGGTAAAAATCCATACAAACTTCATTCATGAAACAGGAGTAGTAAGTCGCAAGCTTTGGGTAACGGAAGTGACGTCATAGTGGGGCATGGTAAGCTGTCGATCAAAAGATGGAAACCGGATGTGGGGTCACGTGACTTTGTCGTATAGGATAATGAAGGTAAAATGTTGAGTAGTAGACAGCTGTATTTTTTTTTTTGGACGGGGAAGGGGGGAAATAGCACAAGATGGTTAGTACAGGATAACGAGGGTAAATTGTTAAGATGTATTTTTGTTGTATATTTGAGGGGGGGGGGAAGTGGGGTATGTCCCGTGTGAAAACATAATTAAGAGTTTTAATTAATTGTTTCGTAATGAACTTACATTGTGGCAACACGATGACGTCGTCTTCATGTTGGAATCTATTTTAATTACCTAATGAGTTTAAATCAATTTTTAAGAGGATTTTTGAACGATCACGTGGTGTGTACTTGAAATTTCGTGGCGGCAACGTGACGATTCTCGCGGATCTTCTGTTCCATGACGTCACACATTCATGTTAGAACAGTATCGTTCATGTTAGAACTGGATTGCTGACCCACGTGCTCTGTGATGTCATACATGCGTTCTTAAACACTCGAAATAAAGTTTAAGTGGAACCGATTCTATAGTTGAGATATTTTTTGCTTTATGTGCCGTTTCACTGTAACCGAGTATGAAAAATGTTTGTTATACAGCCAATGGCAACAGTTGTATTTGTCAGTTGATTAGATTTTTCTGGTGAGTGTAACATCGTTTGGTGAATTGTGAATTTTAAGTGTTTTTTTTAATTTGAAAATTGAATGGATTTGACTGAAGTTTACGCAATTTAATTAGTCTTAATGAATTTTAATGAATTATTTTTTTAAATTTTAAATTTACATAATTTTTTCATTTGATTTGGCTCATGATTTTTAAATAATTGTATATTTGAATCAAAAAATTTCATTCTCTCATTTAAGAAACGAATGATCAGAAATTGAACCCTCGATCTTTTTGTTTAGAAAATTATCGCCTTATCATTTTTACAAAACCAATCTTATTCCAGCACACTGCTTTATTGTAATACTTTGAAAAAGTCCTCCCGGCACTGGCCGGGAGGAAGAGGTAGATTTCATATTCCTTATTTTAAAAAAGCCAACTTATATTATTCAAACACACGAATCTCAATTTAGTGGAAACTGAATATAGGAGATTCAATACTAATTTTTATCAATACTAAATCATTATGAATGAGAATTTTGCGAAATTAGTTAGCTTTATCCAAGCTGCTTTTATTTAAAGTAACTTATATTTGGCTGCCAAATTCGGCGATTTCTTAAAGCGCCTGCCATTTTAAGACAACATGGTGGATGAGGCTAACCAGTGAACTTAGTCGAGACCTTAGTAATTGCTGTGCACATGCTCACTCACATCGGAATCGGTTGATATATACGAGTGCTTTCGCAGGCAAAAAATCAGATTTTTCAAAGTGTCACCCACATTAGATATTGAAATTGCTATATCTGAGCCCTTTTTTAAGATAAAGACAAACAAAAAATGCTCCTGAATCCTAATATCAAGGTCAAATACTTAAGAAAGAAACCTTTTTCAATTTCTAATTTTTTTGCACCTCACTTTAAATATAATTTTTTTTATTTAATGGCCCCCATTTTGAAAAAAGATGGCTGATGAAGCTGGCCAGCGAACTTGGTCGAGATATTGATGTATACTATCCACATGCCTTCTTACATCACAAAAGGCGAATACGTGTGTTATCGCGTGAAAAATACAAGATCGTTTCAAAATGTTAGCCATGCAAGAAATACAAAGTGCTATAATTCAACCATTTTTTAAGATATAAACAAAAGAACAAATTTTCAGAAACAAAAACTGCTCCGGAATCTTTGTATCAAGGCCAAACACATACGAAAAAAATCTTTTTCATTTTCTAATTTTTTGGTATCTCATTTTAAATTTTAATTTTTTAATTTTTTTTAAATGGCCGCCATTTTGAAACAAGATGGCGGATGAAGCTGGACAACGAACTCGGTCGAGATATTTGTATGTACTATGTACACACCAACGTACATCCAAATCGGTTTATAAATACGCCCGTTATCACGTGAAAAAATCAGGACGTTTCAAAATGTCAGCCACGCTAGAAATTCAAAATGCTATAACTCAGCCATTTTTTAAGATATAGACGAAACAAAAACTGCTCCCGAATCTTTTTATCAAGGTCAAACACATAAGAAAAAAATATTTTTTCAATTTTCAACTTTTTGGTACCACATTTCAAATTTAAACTTCTTAAAAATTTAAATGGCCGCCATTTTTAAACAAGATGGCGGATGAAGCTAGCCAACGAACTCGGTCGAGACATTGGTTGGTTGGTTGGTTGTATGGGGTTTTATGGCGTAAATTTCCCTTAAGGGACATGCTGCGCCAAAAAAGTAGACTAAAACATCAAAAAAGTGAGAGATAGAAAAATGACAAAATAAAGAAACAATGAGAAGAGCAATCTGGATGGGGTATCCCATCCGGGTGTAGTCAAACAAGTGTAGAAAAGACTAACTTTTAAATACTAAAAAACAGAAGAGTAAAAACAAAAGAATAAGTCAATAAAAAGTGCAGTCTGGAAGGGGTTCCCTTCCAGATATCACAAAGGTGTAAGCAGAAAACTTAATTGTTAAACCAAAGATATAAAAATTAAATTTCAAAGTAAAATCCAGCATGTTTTAAAAATGTAAATAGTGCCCTATGAGGTGTATTCCCAATAAGGTTTGTCAAGAATGGTGATGATGACTTAAAATAAATTCTATATAAGTGCCGGAGGCTCGGACAGTCAGTTAAAACATGATGAATGGTCAGGTAATCAAAATGACAATGTGGACACATGGGAGCATCCTCCCGAAGTAAAAGATGTTTATGAGTGATCCTTGAATGTCCAATTCTCAGACGAGTAAGAAGAACATCTGCTTTTCTTGGATAACTCGGAGGCCAGGTCATTATTAGAGGTTTGATATGGTGCAGTTTATTATTGTTTTCTAGATCCCAACTTTCTTGCCATTTATTCTGAATAAAAATATTTATAAGTAGTTTAACGTCTGAGGAAGGAACATCATGGTGTAACGGATTAAGAGCACGTTTTGCCGCCTCATCTGCTTTCTGATTGCCAGGAATACCCATGTGTCCAGGTACCCAGCTGAATAAAATATTATGACCACGCCTTGTCAATTTGTTATAAAAATCTAGGATGGATGAGACAAGAGGATGCTTGTTAAAAGATTTAATTGCGTCAATAGAACTATTTGAGTCTGTATATATAATGAAGGATGAGCTATGATGATGAGATATGTGCACCATGGCTCTCTCTATTGCAATCAGTTCAGATGTAAAGACAGAGATAGAAGGATGGAGACGATAGCTTAATGAAGTGTTGTCACAAAATACACCACAACCAACAGTATTACCGCTCTTAGATACATCTGTATAAATGTCAGTATAGCCATTAAAATTTGCTCGGTGTGCGGCAAATAACTGTTGAAAAACTGCAGGGGCCAAGTTGTTTTTATCATATCCTTTAAAGGGATGGAGCGATGTAATATCAGGAGGGTTCCAAGGAGGGAGTACATGCAATGGACATGGACTTACCCTGATATTACTCAGTGGGCTATTATCAATAATTTTTCTAATTCTGACACCAAAAGATGGGATGCAAGATGGTCGATGCTGATAAAGAATATCATTGTCGGTGATTAAAATGTATGTATGTAGAGGAGGGCCAGGATGTGAAAGGAGACGGTAATACAGTTCTAAAGAAAGCTTTTCACGAATGTGGTGTAATGCTGGTTCATTGCAGTCAACATAAAGACTTAAAACTGGAGAGGTACGAAATGCACCAGAGCAAACACGGAGTGCGCTATGGTGCACTGTGTCAAGTTTTTTAAGAACAGAATTACGTGCGGAACCATAGACCTGGCAGGCATAGTCAATTTTGGAGCGGATTATAGAGCGATAAATTTTCAAGAGAGAACCACGGTCTGCTCCCCAAGAAGTGTTTGAAAGCACCTTTATTAAATTAAGTGATTGCTCGCACTTTTTACGTAACTGCAAAACATTTGGCAAGTAAGTGAGTTTTTTGTCAAAATATAACCCAAGAAAGCGAATGCAATCAGTAACAGCAATTTGAGATGCTCCAATATAAATTTCAGGATCTGGATGCAGATCCCTCAGTCTACAGAAATGCACACAAGGAGTTTTGTCTTGGGAAATAATAAAACCATTTTTATTTGTCCATTGAATAATACGGTTGATAGCAATTTGTAATTGTCTCTCAATAAAACGCATATCTTGTCCTTTACATAAAATTTTAAAATCGTCAACATATAGTGTACCCTGCACACAAGGGGGTAATTGTTGCAGTATATCATTTATCTTGATTGCAAAAAGAGTGACACTCAGAACACTGCCCTGTGGTACACCCTCTTCTTGTATATAAAAAATGGAGAGAATCCCCCCAATTCGAACTTGAAAAATTCGAATGGCGAGGAAGTTCTTAATAAAAAATCGGGAGGTTCCCACGAATGTCCAGGTTAAAAAGGTCGCGAGGGATACCATACCTCCATGTCTTGTCATAGGCTTTCATCATGTCGAAAAAAACAGTGACCAGATGGTTGCGTTTTAAAAAAGCAGTCCGTATATGGGTTTCTAAAAGAATGAGGTTATCGATAGTGGACCTACCACGCCGAAATCCGCTTTGGAAGGCTGCAAGGCAATTATTTGATTCAAGAATATGCACCAGGCGGCAATGAACCATTTTTTCTAAACGTTTGCAGAGGCTGCTAGAGAGTGCGATAGGCCTGTAATTGTTTGGGTCACTGGAGTCTTTCCCTGGCTTAGGAAAAGGAATGATAATGGCTTTAGACCAGGCATTAGGGAAAGTTTGTTCAATCCAGATTCTATTGAAAAAAATAAGTAAGTTATTGAGAGAGGTGGAAGAAAGATGTTTTAGCATGGTATATGTGATGCCATCATGTCCTGGGGCAGATAACCGGCTCTTTTGCAAGCAACTGAAGAGTTCTGGAATAGTAAATGGGAGATTGTAATCATGAGAATGGCGAGAGTTAAAATTGATGCTGGTATTTTCCGTTTGTCTTTTGTATGATAAAAAAGGTTCTGGGTAAGAGTCAGAGCTAGAATTGGAAGCGAGGGTACTAGCTATTGTCTCAGCTATATTTTTGGGAGACGCTATTTGTTTGGCCGTTGTGTTTTAAGATTGAGATATGATTTTCAGAATATAATCCCATACAATTTTTTACGTTTTTCCAAAGAACTTTACTACAGGTGTTACTGTTTATATTGGAGACGTATTGCATCCAGGATTCATGTTGGCTTTTACGCCGCACTCTTCTAGTATCAGCCTTTGCTTTTTTGTACATAATATAATTAGTATTATTGGGATACCTCCGGAAGATACCCCAAGCCTTCTGTTGATTTTTTTTGCCTTTCTGCAGTCATCATTCCACCATGGTTTCCTGTGCTTCCGGGTAGAATGTGATTTTGGAATGCTAATATCTGCAGCATTGATAATACATTGGGTGATATTATCAAGCGCATCGTCGATATCGCCTTCTATCATTTCACTTGTAATTTTTGCAAGGTCTGTGAAAGTTCGCCAATTGGCTCTGTCATAGACGTAGCGTTTAAAGCAATTATTAGAATCCGTGTGAGGAGTTGTCTGCGAGATAAAAGTGGGAAAGTGGTCACTGCTGTACAGTTCATTAGAGACACAGAAGGTCCAATACGGATATATAGATGGGGAGCAAATAGTGAGATCTATGGCATGAAAGGTGCGAGTCGGTTCATGAAAATATGTGTGATCACCATTATTGAGTAGGCATAAGCCATTGTCGGAAATTAATTTTTCTATTATGTCACCACGTTGATTAGAGTCAGAATTCCCCCAGAGTTGGCTATGAGCATTAAAATCCCCAAAGATGATGAAAGGAGTGGGGAGTTGGAGAACTAGATCCTGAAGTAGTGCTGACTGAATAATTTGATGGGGTGGTAAATAAATAGAACAGATTGTAATGAGACGTTTTACATGAACACGGACTGCAACAGCTTGTAAGTTTGTGTTTAGTAAAACATGAGAATGAGGTAAACTGCGAGAGATGAAAAGAGCCACTCCACCAGTAGCTCTTTCATTGCCTGTAAAATCTTTTCTGTAGGTAGCATAGTTGCGTAATTTCGCTTTGTCAGTAGGTTTTAGATGGGTTTCCTGCAGAGCTAAACATAAAGGCTGATGGTCGGATAGAATATTACGGATTTCGTCAAGTTTATTATGATAGCCACGGCAGTTCCATGAGATAAAAAAAAAACAATTTAATCATGTCTAATATTAAGAAGTTTGTCTGCGGTATTTTATACGGAGGTAGTGGACATACTATCTCCCTCGTTAATTTCTTCACCCGGTTCTGGGTGAAGAGCTAAACCATCATCTTCTTCCGTTTTATCATAATGTATTGATTGGGTTTTATTTTTGGATGTTTTACTCCCTTTCCTTTGGCTGTATTTTCAGATGAACTAGTGGCTTTAACTGTTAGTAGGTTAAATTTTTCTGCTTCAGATTTGCAGTCTGGTTTCACAGATGGTGTTTTACTTGTATTTTGAGAGCCTCTATTATGGAGTGGAGGTTTCGAAATAAAAGATTGTGACAATTTTGAAGAAGCATTTGTAGATGATTTAGGAGGAACAGTGTTTTGTGAATTAGGAGGAGCAGATTGCGTTGATCTAATTGTCTTACCTGAATTATTAGACAGGTTATTTTCTTTTTGATTAGGTTGGCAATTAGGTTTAGTTGGGAGTTCAGTTTGAGTTGCCATAGATTTATAAGTTTTATGGATGGTTTTAGATAAGGTAGCAGCATATGATACACCAACTTTAGGCGTTCTGGATTCGACTATTTTTCTGGCTTCAGGGTATGATATATTTTGTCTTGTGCGTATTGTCTGTATTTCTTTTTCTATTTTCCACATTTCACACGATTTAGCATAGAATGGATGATCTTTTTTGCAGTTGACACAACAAGGTGGAGCATTGCATTGCCCACTTTCGTGGCCAACTGTACTGCACCGACCACAGGTTTCTTTACCTCGGCATGATGTTTTTGAGTGCCCAAAGCGTTGACAGTTAAAGCAATGCAGTGGGTTTGGGATGTACGGTCTGATAGAGCATGATAAATATCCAGCTTTTATATATTTGGGCAAGATGGGAGTGTTAAAGGTCAGTATAATATGCTTGGTAGGTATTTGTACTTGGTTAGCTGGAATTTGTTCATCTTTGCGGTTGATTTTTATTCGTCTAGGTCCTATGACATTTTGTTCCCTTAAGTTTTCCACTATTTCATCTTCGGTTACATACAAGAGGTCATATTCTGATATCACTCCGCGAGATGAGTTTAAGGTTCTATGTGGCGATATGATGACAGCAATGTTTGCAAAGTGAGTACATTTTTTTAAGTTTAATGCCTGTGGTTATTGCTTACTTCAATTAGCAGTTCACCTGTACGGAGTTTTTTTTTATTGTTTTGGGTTCGCCAACCAGTCCTTGGATAGATTTATTAATCAAAAAGGGCGATGTTTTATAGAAACTCCCTTGGCGTTTGACAACAAAGAATCTTTCTTCAGTTTTACTTTCATGAGAGTTGGGATTTTTAGATTCCGTTGTGGAAACATAATCCTCGACTCTCTCACTCCATGATACTTTATTGCCTTGATTGACAGTAGCCTTTGAGCTAGAGCTCGATGCATCAAAATTCTCTTTATTAGCTTGTGGGGCCTCAACATCGCTTTTCTTATTGTCTGATATTGTAGCCATATTTGAGAGATAATGTTTAAAACGCCAGGCATCGGGCCTGGTCACCGACCCTTCTTCTTACCGTTACTTTAGGCGCAGGTCTCAAAAGGGTGAAAACTATCAACAAACTTCCACGTTTTTCGAACATTGGATTAAACTCGATAGCATCTCCAAACTCTAGTTCTTTCACAGTGGAACTCGGTGGTCGTTGGTAAGCCTTTACAGCTCTGTCCAACCTACATCGCCCTTACGTCGAAAGGACACCAGTCGCCCAGTGGATTCCTAACCACCGCCATACAAGTATGGCGCCCACCGATCGCGGAACCGGAAGTCGGAGATGCCCTGCACTCTGGGACTCGAGATCAGCCTAAAGAGGTAGAAACGAGGCGATAAGATTAAAAAACCTCAACACCCAGAGTGTCTCACGTGAAAATAAAAAAATCCACTATTGTGAAAAAGTGATGTGGGTGAGAACTTGGAAACAAGGTGTATTTTTTGTCTTTTTTCAATATTTTAAACTTTATTCCTTTTTTTTTTAAACAAAAGAACAAGAACAATGTTAGTAGAACAAATAACAATTTGAACGAAATGGCCAGTAAAAAACATGAACAAGAACAAAGAGGGATAAGAAACTGAAAAAAGAAGATTAAAAAGTGTGAAACAAAGAAAAAAGGATAGACAACTAAAAAGAGAAGAAAACAGGAAAGGAGAAAGATCGCTCGGGAACCAGGGGTCGCGAAACCCGTAAATACCTAAAGAAGGTATTCCCCTGGGGGGGGGACAAGAACGGGAGTATGCAGTATGATTACCCTTCCAATTTATGCATCTTTCAAGATTTTCACATGATTTATTGTCGTGGCCAACTTCTGCACAACGGTAATGGAATCCCGACAGTTAGTAGTAGTGTAACGCTGGCAATTAAAGCAACGTAGAGGATTAGGAATGTAAGGACGAACAAGACAATTAAGGTAACCAGCTTTAATTCTTTTGGGTAAGGTGGTTTGGTAAGGGCTATTGAAAGTCAGAATGATGTGCTTTGTGGGAAGCACTGGTCCATTCCGACGGAGCATTCCGTCGTGCATCTATGACATTTTGATCATTTAAATTTTGTAAAAGTTCATCCTTGGTAGAAAATAAAAGATCTGGTTCGGATATTACACCACGGCTTGTATTTAGGGTTTGATGTGCTTTAAAAGAAACAGAAAATGGGCCTATTGTATTACAATTTGATAGAAAATCTGACTGACTGGCTGGCTGAAGTAACCTCAACCAATAAATCCCCAGACAGCAGTTTTTTGAGATTATGACCATCACCGAAAACAGACTGAAATGTTCTTGCAATAAGGAAAGGTGAAGTTTTCTTAAATGAACTATCGGACAGACTATCAGTACGTTTGATTACAAAGAAGCCAGTGAAAATATTGCTCTGTACAGTTTGTTGCTCTCCACATGGGAGAGGATCTGAAGGAAGTAAAGTATTTCCATCCATATTGGGAGAAAAAATCAATTCAGACCCCGGTCGCACCACCCACTACCGAGCCCAACAAGGAGATGCACATTCGTGCACCAGTGCTAACCAGGGCCTATACGGTCACAAAACACTCCTATGCCAGTCTCCACCCTTAATAAGATGGCTAGTAAGTGTCCGATCACTTGATCCCCAGCCAGTGACAGAAGTCAGCTGACCAGCCGATTGATGCATACGGGACCAATATGCACCTCCCGTCTACCTGAAGCAGAGGCCAAAGCGGTGTGTTGGTTTCCCTCAACTGCCAGGATCCCCCTTTCCAGGGACACGGGTTGCCACGTACGGCAAACACGTGGGTGGTTTACAATTCTCCACGAGTCGATATACAGTATGATATCGGCTCATACAGAATTGCCCTCACCTCCGAAGAGGAAACCACAACGAGTGTGAAACAAAGAGGAAAGAAAGACAAGAGAAAAGAGGAAAAGAAAAAGAGAAAGAGAAAGATCGCTCAGGTGACCGGGGTTGCGAAGCCCGTGAATACCCAAAGAACGTACCCTGGGGGGTCCAAAAAAGGGAAAAATTTTGTGTAATTTACCGGGAAAAATTTCCTTTAAAATACGAAAATAGTACTGTCGTCTAGATTGCCAGTAGTATTTCCGTATTTTAGTCCTTTTTTTCTACAGTGTTGTGTGTGTTCTCAAATGTAACCTAAAGATATTTTTTGCAACGGTAAGGAAACACGAAAATTTATCATTAACTTTAATAATGTTAAACTCAAAATAAGGAGACTGCATGTTAAAATATTACATTTTATAAATATCTCCTAACTAACAAATTTATTTTCTGATACGTAGCTGTAACGAAACCCTGGTTTAAACAGAATTCTCATTATTCCCCTAAAAGTACCCGGCAATTGTATCTGCAAAGACGCAAATAACCCATCTAAAAAGGTATTTCGCACCTATTGTTTATGTTTCCGTCTTACCAAGTTTTATAGTGTCATGTTCTCAGCATGAGGGGGTCGAATTTTAATTACAACTAGGACCCGCATTTTTCATTAACTTCGCCTTTTTTTATTTGGAGGGAAAATAAAATTTGATGTCGATACGAGTTTGTTTCGAAAGGTTATCAGCCCGATAAAGAAAATAGAAAAATTTTGACACTATTTCATTTTTTTAACGTAGTTCCTTACAACTTAAAAATTTTAGCGAACGAGTTTCCGATTTTTTATTATCTTCAGTATAATAAGCTTTATCTAACTTTGGAAATGAAGTGGTGGTCTCTGCTTTAACCCCATATTTTGAAGTGAATTTCCGACAACCGAGCCATTCTTCAGGCTTGGGAAAACGAAATAATCGCTAGAAGCAAAATCCGGTGCATGTGGAAGTACTACAGAGCATAGGTCATTGCCTTTCGTAGCGAAAACTACAAGCATGTGTGTAAGAGCACAGCTGTGGTGAAAGGACACGTATTTTTTGGCTCAGGTATGGACGTTTTGTCGGAATAAGCACTCTTTAATTGGTCCCGTAGAAATGCATAGCACTGTCCGGTGACGATTCTACCTTTTTGCCGGTGGTCTATGATCACCACACTTTGTGAATTCCCGAAAACCGTATCCATGGCTTTTCCAGCAGATGGAAACGTTTTCACTTTCTTTGGCGCAATTTCAGCTGCTCTTTCAGATTGTTTAGATTTCTGTTTCATCTCTGGTGAATAAAGGCGAATTCATATTTCATCCACCGTTATAAGACGTTGACGAAAATCAGCAGATTGGTCAAGTTTTCTAACTTAACTTGAAATCACCATAGTCCACATTATTAAAGGCAGTGGGCCATCTGCACTACCTTCTTTTGAAAAAAAAATGAACAGTGAAGATGGATAAACTCAAAAAATGATAAAGAAAGGAGGGGAGGGGGTGAAGGAGACCAATTTCACGAGGTTTAATTTGATTATGTTAATAAATGAAATGTTTTCATGAAGGAATTTTCAGCAGAATGTCCACCCAAATCAGCATTTCATTGCAAAGTATATATCTGATAAAATCATACTAGAACCTCCACTTTTGAGTTTGCCAAAGTCGATCTATAAGCGATGTTCTAACGGAGGCAAATCAGGCAAATTTTTACCACTTATTTTAAAATGTTATTATTCTCTTAATTAACAAAAGTTATTAAACAGGATAAAAAAAAATGTAATAGAAGTATGCCTACTTTATCCTCGTGACGTCGGAAGCTAAGGTTCGATCCAGCACATTTCGGCTGAAACTTTTTCTATAAGCAACCCTGTATGATTTAATACGAGTTATAATTGATTGTATCAGTTTAAGTCTTTGTTATCTAAAAATTTGAAAGTAGAGGTCTCCTCGGATGGAAATTTCTTGTTCCCGGAACCGAACAGTACAATTAGCAGTACAAAAAAATTACGTTTTATGAAGCTAAAAGTTTAGCCCGACTCAATTTCTACAAAACATGTAGATATTTTTAAAACAACGTTATTCTACATTATTCAAAAACCAGATTTACGCATAGTTTTTATTTTCAGATTATATTCGTAATTCATGGAATATAAGGAATAATAACAATGTTAATGATCATTTAGACTACATTGATGGCTACATCGGTTGGTTGGTTGGTTGGTTGATTAGAGTTTTATGGCACAAAGTCCTCATAGGGACATGCTGCGCCAAGAAAAATTTAAGGAGTAAAACATAGTTAAAAATTAAAAGTGACATTAAAAGATTGTCAGAGATATAAAAGTGAAAAAACAAAACAAAATGAAGAAAGCAATGTGATGATACAAGTAATTAAAAAAATGCACAATGAAAGCGACAATACACAAGGTTTTAAAAGACAAAAAATAGTTAAAACACTAGAATATTTAAATTAAAAAATTCTAAAATCTCTAAAGTTATGAAAAGTTATATGTTCAAGAAATAAAGCATAAAATGTTATATAATACTGCTTTAAGAACGAAGTTATAATTCAAAATTTTAAAACGATATAAAGCTACGTAGGATGAATAACTTCAAAAACTGTATTATTGTCATCGTTATCAGAGTCATAACTACAAGAGTCCATAGCCTCTTCTGCATAGTTGAGCAGCTGTTTGTGATCTTTAATATGAGTTATTGCTGGGCTAAGACATGATTTATTGCCTTTTCTCTTCACAGTTTTCCCACTGTGAAGAGATTTGAGTTGGAGGTTTCTTTCTTTCTTTTTGCGCGAAAGTTTTTTCATTTGCTTTCGGAGTTGGACAAACAATAGGTTTCACTAATTTGCTTTTATCTGTAGCTGGCGTTTTTTTTTGTCTTATGTTCGGTTGATATTTTTGATTTAACTGATGATGTTTGGGGAGAATTAGGTTTCTGTAATGATAGAACTGGAGATGAAGCAACCTTAGTTTCAGTCTGATGATTAGATGACTTTTTGGATCCAACTGGAGATTTCTGTGAATGAGTAAGTTGATATTCTATTGTAACTGGTTCTGAGGATGGTAGCCAATGTTCCAATAATGGGGTACCATAGCATTTACTACCAAGAGAGACGTCCCGGGTGTTTTTAGGTGAAGTATTGGTTGAATGTGTCATAGATGTAATATTTGGTGGAAAAGAGCAGTCGGTCTGGGTACTGATGTGCCTTACGGATTTTGGTTGTTGTTTGAGTATACTGGAGTAAGATACCCCAACAGAGGGGGTCCTAGATTCAACAAGTTTACGGGCTTCAGGGTAGGAAAGTTTTTGAGTAATCTTAACTGCAAGAATTTCCTTTTCACGGATCCAGTTAGGACAAGAGCGAGAGTACGATGTATGGTCACCTTTACAATTAGCGCAGCGTTCTGGTTTTTCGCAAGTTTTACCGTCATGGCCGACTTCTGCACAACGTGGACAAGTAGCAGATCCACGACAGGTAGTATTAGTATGCCCATACCGCTGGCACTTAAAACAACGCAGAGGATTAGGGATATAAGGCCTAACTGGACAGTTTAAATAACCAGCTTTAATTGTAGAAGGTAAAATATGGCTATTGAAAGTTAGAATAATGTGTTTAGTAGGAAGCATTTGCCCATTTCGACGGATAGTGATACGGCGTACATCTATGATATTTTGATCACTTAAATTAGCTAGAAGTTCTTCTTTTGTAGAAAATAAAAGATCTGGTTCAGATATGACACCACGGCAAGTATTAAGAGTTTGATGTGCTTTAACAGAGACAGAAAAAGTACCTATAGTATCGCAATTTGACAGAAGTTGTGACTGCCTGGCTGAAGAAACCTCAACCAGTAAGTCCCCAGACTGCAATTTTTTGAGCGAGTGACCATCACCCAAAACAGACTGAAATGTTTTTGCTATTAGAAAAGGTGAAGTTTTTTTGAAAGAACTATCTGAAAGACTATCAGTGCGTTTAATTACAAAATAACGAGTGAATAACGTCTGTACAGTTTGTTGCTCGCCACTTGGGAGAGAAATAGAAGGAATGTTAGTTTTTCCATCCATAATTGAAAAAAAGAAACAGAATTCAGACCCCGGCCGCACCACCCACTACCGAGCCCAACAAGGGGATGCACATTCGTGCACCAGTGCTAGCCAGGGCCCATACGGTCACAAGACACTCCTATGCCAGTCTCCACCCTTAGCGAGATGGCTAGTAAGTACTCGCTCACTTGATCCCCAGCCAGTGACACAAGTCAGCTGACCAGCCGATTGATGCATACGGGACCAATATGCACCTCCCGTCTACCTGAAGCAGAGGCCAAAGCAGTGTGTTGGTTACCCTCAACTACCAGGATCCCCCTTTCCAGGGACACGGGTCGCCACGCACGACAAACACGTGGGTGGTTTACAATTCTCCACAAGTCGACATACAGGATGATATCGGCTCATGCAGAATTGCCCTCACCTCCGAAGAGGAAACCACAACGAGAGTGAAACATAGAGGAAAGAAAGACAAGAGAAATAAGAGGAGAAGGAAAAGAGAAAGATCGCTCAGGAACCCGGGGTTGCGAAGACCGTGAATACCTAAAGAAGGTATCCCCCTGGGGGATATGGCTACATTGAAGAGGCCTTTTAATCAAAGCAAAAGTCAGTTCCTACCCACAGAAGATTTTTCTTCGCATTCAGTGAGACAAGAAAATTGTTTATTAATAGATGTTACTTAGAAAATACAACATTAATTTGCAGAAATACTGTTTATAATTAAGTGAATTAAATCAAGCAGTCCGCTAGAAGCAGCTTCAAATAATCAACAATTAGGCATTGTTTTCCAAGAAGACTGCTAGACCACATGTATCTAGCCCACTTCTGACACAAACTGTTATAATTCAGATGAAATGTTTCAATCCAGGAACCATTCTCCAAAAATTGCATCGTCGAATGACCGTTTATGTAGATCACTTCAAAACATTTTGAGGATAAAATATTTTATTTTTTGGAAGATTTGAGAAAAATATACCGATTCTTTAGCCAGATGAGCGCTAATTATGTAACTGCTAGGAACTGAAATTTTCACGAAATACATTTTCTTTAATTTCCATCAACAATATGCGACAAACTTATGCATCAGTCCCAAAAATTGGAATTTGGTAATTGATTCTTCTCTTGTCTTTTTCCGTGAATTTTAATAACACTCCAACTTTACTTTCAATTTACATTGGTATCCTGTTAAAGATTGCGTTACTTAACATTTTTATTTCATGTTGTATTTGTAATGGCACATTCTTTCGTTTACTACAATTCATTTATCAATGACACCATCTTATAAAATGAGTAGAGAGGAAATTAAGGCTCCCAAAGCAACAGTTAGTAAATTTGTCATGAGCTTTTCAAGAATTATAGGAAAAGGATAATACCGTCATCAACAAGTCTATCACTGTGAAAGTCTGCTTTATTTACGTAGAAAATGTCAGGAGGACATTTTTAACAAACTGATAAAAACATTTTATGGGCACCAATGAATGATAGCTTAACATTGTCTTGATCGGCAAGTTCAAGTAGAGGCTGCAAAGTAAAACCACTGCTAATTTACCAAACTAATTTATAAACTAATAAAAACAGTTTCTTAGCAATAACGAATGATAGCTTAACACTGTCATGATCGGCAAGTTCAAGTAATGACTATAAACTAAAAGCACTGCTAATTTACCAAATTCCGATATAGGACACAGATTGCTAAAGGATATTACGGCAACTCCTCCTGATTATTAACTTGGAAGTAGAGTAAGAATATGGAGAATCTCTGGAGATATTTGACTGTGAGCTTGCAACTGACAAGGTAAAAAAAAATCTGTCAGCAATGTGGGTAAAATAAATTTGTAACTTAATCTAAAGATACAGAGAAAAATAAATTTATTTTCTCTGACTTTGATAAAGAAAAAGAATGCTTTGGTAAAATTGGAAGAAATTCGAAATATTGCTTTGAAATGTAATTCTAAGAAATTCATTATCAGAATTGCATATCAATGTAATGAAAAATCCAAGCAGTTTTCAGAGAAAATAAAAACAAAGTCTTTCTCAAACAATTGTAGAAAAAAAAAACTGCAACTGTATTTGTTACAAAAAACTCCAAATTCAGAGTGATGAATTAAAAAATGTTTTTATACACAATCTAGGTATAAAATCACAGATAGGATGTTTTTGTGCCTGTCCACAGATTCCTAAAGAGTGATACAAGATTTCACAGGAAGGGATTTGCTCGACGGGTGGCAATTGCACAGACCATCAGCTCATCAAGTTGAAGGCTGAAATTTTAGGATTAGATAGAACTCAATTAGCATATTAAAATGCAAATGGTCTGCCAAGTCATATCTTGATAGAAAACACCTGCAGACAGCAGTTTAGTATTTGATCGACTGGTTTATCATTGTATTTTCCTGCACTCAAATGTATGAAAACATTGAAGTTTGGGTGCATGAAAACACAATGTTAAACCTGCAGATCAACCACTAAATTGAGGTTCTGCAGATGGTTTCCACCAAGATACGACTTGGCAGACCAATGCATATAACTTGTATATAAAATAAACGGTCAAGTACGAGTATTACTCGCGGTCAGAGGGTTCCGTACAATAAATATATGAATTATTACTTACTTACACAATGGTGCTACAATCCATGTAGGATTTTGACCTCCCTCAATATACTTCTCCAGACCTTCCGATCTCTGGCCTTTACTTTATAATTTGGTTTTCTGCAAGATCTTTTTCTATCTCTTTTATCCAACTCTTCCTGGGTCTACCAATACTTCTTTTCCCAATTAAATTACCACTATAAATCTTCTTTGTGCTTCGCTCATCCTGATTAGATGGCCTAACCATTGCATTCTTCTTATTTTTATAGTATTTATTATATCTTTTACATTATATAACTGTTTCAACTCCATATTTGTCTTTCTACGCCATGTATTGTCTTCTTTAATAGGTCCAAAAATTTGCCTTAGGATCTTCCTTTCCCAAGTGATAAGTAGCTTTTCATCTTTTTGTGTAGTGGTCCAGGTCTCACTACCATGAATTACTATTGGTTTTATAACAGTTTTATAAATTTTAAGTTTGGATGTTCGAGATATTAGAGGTGATTTTAGAATGTTTCGAAGAGAAAAATAGCATCTATTTCCTACTGCAAGTCGGGTTTTAATCTCTGCTTCTACCATATTATCACAGGTGATCGTAGATCATAAATATTTAAATTCTGATACTTCATTAAATTGTAATTCATTATTTATTGTTAAAGGTGCTGTTGCCTGTGATTTCATTCGGTCCATTTTCATGTATTTTGTTTTTTCTTTATTAACCACGAGGCCTAGCTTTCTTCCTTCAGTGTCTAATTTATTGTATGTTTCAATCAAGACTTTCTTATTCCTAGGAATTATATCAGCATCATCTGCAAATGCAAGGATTTGGAGGGAGCGATTCATAATACACTTCTCAAAACAATTAAAGGATATTGCAGTTTTAGGTAGATTTTGTATCTGGTAAACTGTTTAGCTGATTGATACATGGTCGACAGACATAGTAGGTTATATGAGAATAAATTACACATGTTTGGCAGAAAAAGATGCATTTTATTGCGCATTTGTGTACCAAAGGAAAAAAACACAATTTGTGCATAAGAGAAAAAAAGAATAAGAAAAGGTGTTTTCTTCAAAGAAAATCATTTTCAGTAGGGGGTATGGTTTCCACGGGCGGCCAGCAACGTTGAACACCTTTGAGGCATGGACTCAATGAGGCTATGAATGACGAGTTGGGGTATTCTGCCCCACTCTTCCAGAAGAGCTCTTTCCAGTTCTTGGAGAGTTTGTGGGGGTTGTTGGCGGCCAGAAACTCGTCTTCCTAGAGCGTCCCAAACGTGCTCGATTGGATTCGTGTCTGGAGAACACGCTGGCTATTCCATTCGAACGATTCCTTCCTCGAAAAGGAAATCCTCCACCAGGTTTGCACGATGTGGCCTGCAGTTATCGTCCATTAAAATGAAGTTATCTCCGATTGCTGCAGCGTAAGGGACTACAATAGGTCTGAGGATCTCATCCCTATATCGGCGAGCAGTCAGAGCTCCATCTCGAATGATGTAGAGGTCAGTGCGCCCGTCAATGGAGATGCCACCATACACCAACACTCCTCCACCGCCAAATCTGACACTTTCGTGCACGAACGCAGGATTATTCCTACTGCCACGGTCCCTCCAGATGAAAATACGCCTATTATCCGGATGCACAGAAAAACGGGACTAGTCAGAAAACAGAATATTGCTCCATTCATTTCTCCTCCAGTTGACATGCTCGGTTGCCCACTCCCTGCGGTCGCGACGATGCCTTGATGTTAATCTAACACATACCATCGGTCGGCGAGCATACAGACCTACAGCATAGAGCCGGTTCGGACAGTCTGAGTTGAATTCGTGGTGCCTGTAGCCGAGCGAAGTTGTTGTTGGAGAAGAGTAGCGTTCATGGTTCGGTGTCTCCGAGCTGTTAACGCTAAATACCGATCTTCATTGGGCGTTGTTGCCCGTCTACTACCTTGCCCTGGTCTTCGGCCTGCACATCCACTCTCCAAAAAACGGTTCCAGATCCTGGAAATGACACTTTGTGACACTCCAATGGCTTGCGCTACTTCGGCTTGAGTTTGGCCCCCTTCTAACCTACCAACAATTCTCAAAGCTTCTGAATCTGTCAATGACTTCGCTGAGACATCGTACTAATCGAAACAAAGCAATCACTGAATGCCGATCATCCTTGTCTTCATTCTCTTTTATCCAGTTGAAAGTCAAATTTCATTCGCTGCCGCTGAAGCGACGTTTTTGACGTCGAACTCAAAATTTGCATACTCCACAGTTTGAAAACCAGAAAAATTTGCATTTGTGATTCTCTTCCTCTATTTTCGGCAAAAAAATTTCGTTTATATCATTATTTTATATAAAACTTCAAATATCCTTTAATTGTTTTGAGCAGTGTAGTACCACCTCTGTTGTTGTAAATACTTCTAATTATTTTCTCCAGGCATAAATTAAAAAGAATTGTCGAGAGAACATCACCTTGCTTTAGACCTGAATTCACTGCAAATTCTCTTGAAAGTCTTCCCTGTACCTTAACTTTAGCTTTTGTATTTTCCAGTGTTAATTTTATAAGCTTAACTATTTTATCAGGTATTTTAAATTCCTTTAATATTTCAAATAACTTATTTCTGCTTATACTGTCATAGGCCTGTTTAAAATCAACAAACAATTGGTGCAAATTAATATTTTGTTCATAGAATTTTTCAAGGATGTTCCTGATACTAAAGATTTGATCCACTGTTGATCTTCCTTTCCTAAAACCACACTGATAATCACCTATCACCACTTCAGTATACGGTTCTAATCGCTTTGCAATAATCTTTGCCAACACTTTATATGTAACATTTAATAAGGCTATGCCTCTATAATTCTGGCAATTTAAGATATTTCCCTTTTTATGAATTCGGATAATAGCACCATTCCATTCATTTGGTATATATTCATTCTGCCAAATCTCTACTATTAGATCATGTAACATTTGTACCAACTTCTCTCCGCCATATTTCAAAAGCTCAGCACTTATCAAATCTTCACCAGGTGCTCTTCCATTTCTTAATTTTACAATAGCATCCCTTACTTCTTCTACAGTTGGTGGTTCACAGTTTTCTTCATTCATATCATAATCATTATGATTAGATTGTATTTCTCTTTCGTCATTTGACTGCCTGTTTAACAAATCTTCAAAATATTCTGCCCATCTATCTGTCACATTTGCGTGTCCTCCAATAAGTTTATCATTTCTGTCTTTACAAAAAAGGGTGCGTGGTTGATAGCCCTTTTTGATGCCTTTAAGCTTTGAGTACATTTGGCTTATATCACCTAATACTGATAGGTCTTCAATTTCTTGAATTTTACTCTGCTCCAAAGCTCGTTTTTTCATACGTAACAACTTTTGAGTATTTCTTCTAATTGTTTTAAAGTGATTTTCACTGTGTCTTGTTCTATGTTTCAGAATTTTTTCTCTTGCTATATTCTTTTCCTTAATCAGTTGCCAACACTCATCATCAAACCATTCATTAATTTCCCTCCTTTCTTCCTTTCCAACTACTTCCTCAGCAGTTTTTAATATGATATTTTTGCATTTAGCCCACTTTCTATTGATTATATCTTCCTCATTAAATTCAGCATATTGACTAGCTATTCTTTCTGTTAATTTACTTTGATAAACCTTTCTTCTCTGCATGTTTAGTAAATCTTTTGTTTTAAATTTTACTTGTCTAGTTCCTTTTTGCATCTCGAAATCTTGTAACTCTTTGTCTGTATTTCATAATAACAAGGAAATGATCAGTATCTAAATCCGCACCTCTATAACTTCGTACATCCATAACATCACTAGCATGTCTTCTGGCGATCATAATGTGGTCGATTTGGCTTTTTGTCTTTCCACCAGGGGTTGGTTGGTTGGTTGTATGGGGTTTTATGGCGCAAAGTCCCAGTAGGGACATGCTGCGCCAAGACAAAGTCAAAATGTAAAAATGTATATATCAAAAAAAAAAACGATTAAAAGAAGAATAACAAAACGGTGATAAAAACAAAAAATTAATGAAAACAGTAATATGTATATCTAAAACCGTTTAAAAGAATCAAAGGTTCATAGTTAAAAGTCAAGCGTATTATAAGTTAAAACTGTGGAGTTATTAAATTAATAACTGTTAAAATACACAAAGTTTGAAAGGATGTACAAATACTAGATAAAAACAAGGTTAAAATCACATGAGTAAAAAACAATGTAAAATCAATTAGGTAAAAATTCCTCTAAAACTGTATTTCCTTCATCACCACTTGATTCATAAGAATCGGATTCCATTGCTTCATCGACATAGTGCTGCAGTTGTTTTGGGTCCTTTAAGTTTGAGACAGACGGATTTAAACAGCCGTTCTTGTTCTTTTTCTTCACAGTGTTCCACTGTGAAGAGCCCCCGATTGTTTTTCTCTCTTTCTGAAGGCAAATTTTTTTGCTAGGTTTCACTGTTTGAGTAGTATCAGGTTTCTGTGATGTTTTTTTAGATTTAACAGCCTTAGTATCAGTCTGGAGTTCAGATGATTTCTTTGATTGAACTGGGCCGGATGACTTTTTACATTGAACTGGGCCGGATGACTTTTTGGATTGAACTGGGTCGGATGACTTTTTGGATTGAACTGCAGGTTTTTGTGATTGACTAGTTTGATATACTATAGTAACAGGTTCTGAGGATGGTAGCCAACGTTCTAATAATGCGGTTGCATAACATTTAGAACCACAGCAGACATCACGAGTTTGTACCTTTGTGGCGCTGAGTGGTACTGTGATAGGTGAGTTATTTAGTAGAACGGAAGGTTCGGTCTGGGTGCTTATGTGCCTTACAGATTTTGGTTGTTGTTTGAGTAGACTAGAGTAGGAGACTCCGACTGACGGAGTCCTGGATTCAACAACTTTGCGGGCTTCAGGATAGGAGAGATTTTGAGTTACTTTAACAGAAATGATTTCTTTTTCACGTATCCAGGTAAGACAAGAACGGGAGTATGCAGTATGATTACCCTTGCAATTTATGCAGCGTTCAGGATTTTCACATGATTTATTGTCATGGCCAACTTCTGCACAACGTGCACAGGTGGTGGAACCCCGGCAGTTAGTAGTAGTGTGGCCATAACGCTGGCAATTAAAGCAACGTAGAGGATTAGGAATGTAGGGACGGACAGGACAATTAAGGTAACCAGCTTTAATTCTTTTTGGTAAGGTAGGGCTATTGAAAGTCAGAATGATGTGCTTTGTGGGAAGCACTTGTCCATTCCGACGGAGTGTAATACGTCGTGCATCTATGACATTTTGATCATTTAAATTTTGTAAAAGTTCATCCTTGGTAGAAAATAAAAGATCTGGTTCGGATATTACGCCACGGCTTGTATTTAGGGTTTGATGTGCTTAACAGAAACAGAGAATGGACCTATTGTATTACAATTTGATAGAAATTCAGACTGGCTGGCTGAAGTAACCTCAACCAATAAATCCCCAGACTGCAGTTTTTTGAGATTATGACCATCACCGAAAACAGACTGAAATGTTTTTGCAATAAGGAAAGGTGAAGTTTTCTTAAATGAACTTTCAGACAGGCTATCAGTACGTTTGATTACAAAGAAGCGAGGGAAAAGATTGCTCTGTACAGTTTGTTGCTCTCCACATGGGAGAGGATTTGAAGGAAGTGAAGTATTTCCATCCATATTTGAAAAAAAAATAGTTCAGACCCCGGCCGCACCACCCACTACCGAGCTTTCTACCAGGGGAAATCCAAGTTTCTTTATGTATGTTCTTATGCTCAAAACATGTGCTACTTATGATTAAGTTGTTAGAAGCAGCGAAGTCCACAGCTCTTATTCCATTTTCATTACTCAAATCATGTAAACTAGATTTTCCAATTGTTGGTACAAAAGTGTATTATTTTCCAATTTTAGCATTAAAATCACCTATTACCATTTTAACATCATGTCTTGGTATCTTATCAAATTCAATCTGTAGTGTTTCATAAAAAGTATCTTTTTGTTTGTCCTCGGTATCTTCCGTTGGTGCATGGACACATACTATTGAAATGTTAAAAGACTTTGCTCGCAATCTCAAGATACACATTCTTTCATTTACATTGTGAAAATCAATAATATTTTCTCTATGGCATTGTCTGATCATAAATCCAGTACCATGCGTGTTTCTTCTTGTGCTTGCACTATTAAAAATTGTAAAATCACCAATATCTCTTATCCCACTCTCCTTCCATCTTACTTCCTGTATGGCCAATATGTCCAGTCTATAACTATCCATCTGACTCTGTAGTTGCTTCACTGCACCAGCTCTGTATAAACTTAAAACATTCCAAGTTCCAATTCTAAAATTCATAAGCCGTTTTCCAGTTCCAGTCCGTTTTACCATGAGATCAGTCCGTCTAACATTTGTATTTAAGGGCTTCGCAACAAGGTTTTTTTTTTCAGGGAAAGGTTGTCAGCCTTTCGCCCAACCCCTTTTAGTCGCCTCTTACGACATGCACGGGTTACATTGGGACTATTCTTTAATGCCGGTCACCACACGGCATATATGAATTATTAACTGTATTATTTAAAAGAATAATGAAACTTTTGAAAAACCTATACAACGTAATAGCTGCATATATTAGAAAAGTATGAATGAGTATACCACAAAAGTTCAAAGAGATATGAAGCCGAAATAAAATTAAATATTGCTATTTTGTATAACTTTTTTTAAACTTAGCTTAATCTGCATATGATGAACTTAATTCGGTACTAACAATAAAAGTACTGCATATTTAAATTTTATTTGGTATTTCATAAAACTAAATTCAACATAGTAATATTTTTCTTTTTACAGTGTAGCTGAAACAAAATCCTTGTTCAAAGTTTAAACTTGGCGTTGTACTAAGCTCGCTTCGAAAGGAGGTCGCAAAGATGCAACTCGACTTTGTCCGTGCCGCGTTTTTTCAAATAGGTCTTTAATTATCATTTAAAGACACGGGAGGCGTATTGAGAGATCCACTCAACGCAAACTAGTCGTGAATCCCATAGTATTTATGAGATTAATTCTAATTAAATTGGTCTGTTTTTAACAATTTGATATTTACTGCTTTTATGCTGCTACTGGGTATTGCATTACACAAATATATCATTAAAAGTTGTTATCTAGTATTTAAAAACCTATGGTATATAGAGTACGCCGCCGCTGGCATTATATATGTCCAAACCAACCGTGTCTTTAAGGGTTAAGGCTCCTGCCCCTGCCAGCGAAGGCGCTCACGAGCTAATGCTAATCGTATGGGGAAGGATTTTTCTAATATCTCTTTTGCATTTCGATATTTTAAAATATTTTTTTGGCATTGTATAGCCGAGATCCGTCTCTACATCGCACCATTCTTTACTTTTTCCTCCCCATAGGATTAGAATTAGCTCGTTAGTGTCTTCGCCGGAAGGGACAGGAGTCTTAATATCGCGGCGAATTACCGACGATTTTTTTTCGAAAATAATTTTAAACAATGCTTTTATACTTTTGATACGATAGGTACCTTTAGCGCTCTTGGATACCTTTGCTGAATGCCCGCAAATAGAAATCTGTATGTAACAGAAAAATGCGCTTTTATGAAAAACTATGCCACCTAGGGCAATAGCTATAATTTTCTTGCAAGTATTAAATTAACCTCTACTACTTCTAATTTTTTCATAATTTTAGTTTCAGTAGATTTGAAAATAGATTGGGGGGGGGGGGGGGCGCATATTTTTGCACTACATTTCCGACGATATCTTTGAAAATATAACTAAAATTAAAGGAAATGTATTTTTCGAGTTCGGCGTTACGTAATCTTTTAACCGATACTCCACACGATATACAAAGAAAATATATTTCTTTTTCAAATAACCTAATTAGCCCCTTTACGTTTTTCCCCGCATATATTTGTGATTGTTTAATAATCTGTAAATATGTGGGTCAATAGTCTTTATTACATCCCCCAATTTGAACTTCCCACGTTCCGTAGTTTACGAGTAAAATGGCTGTGACAGACAGACAGACACAGGAGTGATCTTAAAAAGTAAAAACGGAATCATTATAAGTACGGAACCCTAAAAATCATGATTATTGCAACTGAGAAATACAAAAACATAAGAAGATGAATTATTGACAATAAATAAAACAAGAAAGGAAAACCATGTGCCAAGTATGGATTATGAACCCTTTCCTACATTTTTAGTTCAGTTAGAAAAACATAACACATTTGAAAATACACATTTATTAATTCCTAACAATAGACGGAAACGTACTTCAATTGTTTTGTGAAGCTCTGTATGTTCCTTATAAATTTTTATACACGCCACATACTGAGCTGAAATTTAATTCAGAAATAAATACGCTGAAAATTACTCAAATCACACTTCTAAGGCTAACATTAGCCTAAGAATTGCTATCCAAGGACGGTCATGTTTCCAGTTTTTTGCCATACCCCTATTTATTGATATGCTACAATGTCATTTAGCCGAAAAGACATTTAGCAGACAGCAATCAGACGACAGGATGTTTAGCCGACATGACAATTAGTGGACAGCAACAGTTAGCCGACAAGACAGATAGCCAACAGAGGAGAATTATTCGACATGGACATTCATCCGACTTAACTGTAACGTAACTGTAACCTGATCTTAACCTAATTATAACCTAAGCATAAACTAACTCTAGCGTAACTGTAACCTAACCAATACCAAACTGTAACGTAACTATAACCTATCTGTAACCTAAACGTAACCTAAGTGAAACATAACCGGAACCTAACTGAAACCTCACAGTAACCTAATTGTAGCCTAAATGTAACCTAACTGGGACGTAATCGTCTAACTGTAACTAACGTTTACCTAATTATAACCTAATCGTATGCTAAATGTAATGTAACTGTAACATAACTTTACCATGACCAAGCTGTAACCTAAGCGTATTCCAAGTATTACCTAAACGTAACCTAATTATAACCTAACAGTTATTTACCGTAACCTAATTGTAACCTAAGGGTAACCTAATTATAATGTAGCCGTAATCCAGGGCTTAATTTGCGCCGGAGCCCACCAGAGCCCGGCTCCGGTACTTTTCAGTTTTCAATAATTATTTAAACATTGGTCGGGTTTCACCGGAGCTCTTAAATACAGGGCTCCGGGGGCCAGTGCAATAGTGCTTCCGAAATACCGAAGCCTAAATTACTTCCTTTCATTCCCATCTCCAAGCTTTCGCATTCTTTTTTACCAAAACAGTTACTATATGTGATGTAATGTGTCGCACACGTAGGAGATGGAGATAAAACGGACTCGATTTTTATATCAGCTTTTGGGCTTGGACTGACTCGAGCTCAATCTGTATTATATTTAAAATTTTATTTACTTTTGTATAGAAAAAAAAAACTTTTCCTCCTTTAAAATTACGTATTATATTCTATTTCAAATCATTTTAGTGCTATTTTGATCAGAATGAAGGGAAAACAGAAATAGTGTTTTTCTATTTCAAACTTACGTCGGCGACGTGTTGAAGCGGCGCAACTCAAGATACTGAACAATGAATTTGCTTTCAGTTCGATTTTCTTTTGTTACATTAGGATAATTTCTTATTGGCTTTTTTTTAGACATCTAACCTGAAAAGAATATTTTCTGTTTTAGCCAACAAGCACAAGAGTTTGTTTGAGGTTTTTTTTTCTTCTTTGCGTACGAATATAAAAATCACATTAGTGATTTTTTTATTTATTTGTATCATGAACGGTACCCATGTTAAGGCACATTTACAAAGTCACTTTCATTTGTAAGTAGAAATAATTGCCATGTATTGTTATTCTGATAGAAGGCAATCGATCAATGTTTTCCCTTTTTCTATAAAAGCATCGATTCTTTCCGATAATGGTGTCAAATTTTTAATTTAATCTGATTTTCAGGGGCTCACCACAAAAGATTTTTATGCGGAAGGAATCGATTATAGTTTAAGATAGCCACCCTTCATAGGATATTTTTCCATTCTTCAGCATATAAATATTAATTTCTGTAAATTTCCTTCATTTTTTCTTAAAAATGCATAGCTGCGAACTAGCCCTTTTTGTGCTAACACTACTTCCTAATCATAATCCTTACCATATTTAATCGCAGAATACTGCAATTAATTAACATTAAAATTATGCAAAGATTACTATCCAGAAGCAGTTGTAACTAAAAAGTGGAATAGTTGACAGCTAAGTATATGCTGATAGATATATTTAAAATTTTTATTTTGCCAAAGAAAAAATGCTTTAAATTTTGCAAATAATGTACGAAACATAAATATGCAGATTGGTTGGTTGGTTGTTTGGAGTTTTATGGCACAAGGTCCCTTCAGGGACATTCTGCGCCAAGAAAAAAGTAAGGTGTAAAACATGGTTAAAATTTAAAAGTTACATTAAAAGACTGTATGAGATATATAAGTTATAAACAAAGTAAACTGAAGAAAGAAATGTGATGATACATGTAATAAAAATAATGTACAATGAAAGTGATAATACACAAGGTTTAAAAATCCAAAATGTAATTAAAAGACAAAGCATATATTTAAATTAAAAATCTCTAAGGTTATGAATAGTTAAAATTAATCCAAAAATCAAAGCATAACACAGTATAGTAATACTGCCTAAAAACAAAGTTATAATTCAAAATTTAAAAAACTCAATAAAAAATCATGTAGGATTAAATTTTTCGAAAACAACATTTTCATCGTCATCAGAGTCATAACTGTAAGAGTCCATAGCCTCTTCTGCATAGTTCAGTAACTGTTTGGTATCCACTACATTTGTGATTGCTGGGCTCAGGCATGATTTCTTGTCTTTTCTCTTCACAGTTTTCCACTGTGAAGAGACTTGCGTTGGAGGTTTCTTCCTTTCTTTTTGCGCACAAGTTTTTTCATTAGCTTTCTGAGTTGGGTGAATTGGTTTCACCAATTTTCTTTTATCTGGAGCTGGCGTTTGTTTAGTCTTATGTTCAGTTGATATTTTTGATTGAACTGATGATGTTCGGAGAGAATTAGGTTTCTGCAATGGTATTGGAGATGAAGCAGCCTTAGTTTCAGTCTGATGATTAGATGACTTTTTGGATCCAACTGGAGATTTCTGTGACTGAGTAAGTTGATATTCTATTGTAACTGGTTCTGAGGATGGTAGCCAACGTTCCAATAATGGGGTACCATAGCATTTACTACCAAGAGAGACGTCCCGGGTTTTTTTAGGTGAAGTATTGGTTGAATGTGTCATAGATGTATTATTTGGTGGAAAAGAGCAGTCGGTCTGGGTACTGATGTGCCTTACGGATTTTGGTTGTTGTTTGAGTATACTAGAGTAAGAAACCCCGATAGTCGGGGTTCTAGACTCAACAAGTTTACGAGCTTCGGGATAGGAAATTTTTTGAGTTATTTTAATAGCAATTATTTCTTTTTCACGGATCCAGTTAGGACAAGAACGGGAGTATGCTGGATGATCACCCTTACAATTTATGCAGCGTTAGGATTTTTTACAAGATTTACCGTCGTGGCCTACTTCTGCACAACGAGGGCAGGTAACAGTACCACGACAAGTAGTGTTGGTATGACCATATCGTTGACATTTGAAACAACGGAGAGGATTTGGAATATAAGGCTGGACAGGACAGCTTAGGTAGGCTGCTTTAATTCTAGTAGGTAAATTAGGACTATTGAAAGTCAGAATGATGTGCTTTGTGGGAAGCACTTTCTCATTCCGACGAATTGTTATACGGCGTACATCGATGACATTTTGGTCTTTTAAAATTTCTAAAAGTTCTTCTTTTGTAGACAGTAAAATGTCAGGTTCCGATATTACACCACGGCAAGTATTCAGAGTTTGATGCGCTGTAACAGACACATAGAAAGGTCCTATTGTATTAGCATTTGAAAGAAGCTGAGATTGGCTGGCTGAAGAGACCTCAACAAGCAAATCTCCAGAATGCAGTTTTTTAAGTGAACAGTTGTCACCAAATACAGAATGAAATGTTTTTGCAATAAGAAAAGGTGAAGTTCTCTTAAAAGAACTATCAGAGAGGCTATCAGTGCGTTTAATTACAAAAAAAGAGTGAATGAAGAATTCGATTCATTTTGCTGCTCTCCACATGGGAGAGAGTTAGAAGGAAATGAATTTTTTCCATCCATGTTAGAAAAAAATAATGATTCAGACCCCGGCCGCACCACCCACTACCGAGCCCAACAAGGGGATACACAATTGTGCACCAGTGCTAACCAGGGCCCATACGGTCACAAGACATTCCTATGCCAGTCTCCACCCTTAACAAGATGGCTAGTAAATGCTCGCTCACTTGATCCCCAGCCAGTAACAAGTCAGCTGACCAGCCGATTGATGCATACGGGACCAATATGCACCTCCCGTCTACCTGAAGCAGAGGCCAAAGCAGTGTGTTGGTTTCCCTCAACTGCCAGGATCCCCCTTTCCAGGGACACGGGACGCCACGCACGGCAAACACGTGGGTGGTTTACAATTCTCCATGAGTCGATATACAGGATGATATCGGCTCATGCAGAATTGCCCTCACCTCCTAAGAGGAAACCACAATGAGAGTGAAACAAAGAGGAAAGAAAGGCAAGAGAAAAAAGAGGAAAAAGAAAAGAGAAAGCTCGCTCAGGAACCCGGGGTTGCGAAGCCCGTGAATATGCAGATTGGAGTGACAGTGGGGGGAGGAGGGGTGGCGGTACGGTTGTTGTACCGGTGCAGCAGAATATTAGGGCTCCTGTACATTTTTTGTTAGAAATTAAGCCCTACCGTAATCTAATTGAAACCTAACAGTAACATAATTGTAGCCTAAATATAAACTAACTGGGACGTAACTGTACTAACGTTTACCTAATTATAACCTAATCGTATGCTTGCAGTAATGTAACTGTAACACAGCTTTACCATGACCAAGCTGTAACCTAAGCGTAATCTAATTATCATCTAAACATAACCTACTTATAACTGAACAGTCACCTAACCATAATCTAAACGTAACCTAATTATGAAATAAAAGTAACCAAACTAAAACCTAACAGTAACCTAATTGTAGCCTAAATGTCACCTAACTGGGACGTAACCGTAATCTAACTGTAACTAATGTTTACCTAGTTATAACCTAATCATATGCTAATTGTTATGTAACTGTAACATAACTTCACCATGAACAAACTGTAACCTAAGTGTAATCTAATTATCACCTAAACGTAACATAATTATAACCTAACAGTTACCTAACCGTAATCTAAGAGTAACTAATCGCAACTGTAACCAAACTGCAAATTAACTGTAACCTAGCGGGAGGTACATAATATGAAAGAGTGATCAAAGGGCTGCCAAGTCCAATGATATATCACTTGAGGGATGTCGGAAATGTCAGAAAAATGCTCACCCCCAGGGGGATACTTTCTTTAGGTATTCACGGGCTTCGCAACCCCGGGTTCCTGAGCGATCTTTCTCTTTTCCTTCTCCTCTTATTTCTCTTGTCTTTCTTTCCTCTATGTTTCACTCTCGTTGTGGTTTCCTCTTCGGAGGTGAGGGCAATTCTGCATGAGCCGATATCATCCTGTATGTCGACTTGTGGAGAATTGTAAACCACCCACGTGTTTGTCGTGCGTGGCGACCTGTGTCCCTGGAAAGGGGGATCCTGGTAGTTGAGGGTAACCAACACACTGCTTTGGCCTCTGCTTCAGGTAGACGGGAGGTGCATATTGGTCCCGTATGCATCAATCGGCTGGTCAGCTGACTTGTGTCACTGGCTGGGGATCAAGTGAGCGAGTACTTACTAGCCATCTCGCTAAGGGTGGAGACTGGCATAGGAGTGTCTTGTGACCGTATGGGCCCTGGCTTGCACTGGTGCACGAATGTGCATCCCCTTGTTGGGCTCGGTAGTGGGTGGTGCGGCCGGGGTCTGAATTCTGTTTCTTTTTTTCAATTATGGATGGAAAAACTAACATTCCTTCTATTTCTCTCCCAAGTGGCGAGCAACAAACTGTACAGACGTTATTCACTCGTTTTTTTGTAATTAAACGCACTGATAGTCTCTCAGATAGTTCTTTCAAAAAAACTTCACCTTTTCTAATAGCAAAAACATTTCAGTCTGTTTTGGGTGATGGTCACTCGCTCAAAAAATTGCAGTCTGGGGACTTACTGGTTGAGGTTTCTTCAGCCAGGCAGTCACAACTTCTGTCAAATTGCGATAATATAGGTACTTTTTCTGTCTCTGTTAAAGCACATCAAACTCTTAATACTTGCCGTGGTGTCATATCTGAACCAGATCTTTTATTTTCTACAAAAGAAGAACTTCTAGCTAATTTAAGTGATCAAAATATCATAGATGTACGCCGTATCACTATCCGTCGAAATGGGCAAATGCTTCTTACTAAACACATTATTCTAACTTTCAATAGCCATATTTTACCTTCTACAATTAAAGCTGGTTATTTAAACTGTCCAGTTAGGCCTTATATCCCTAATCCTCTGCGTTGTTTTAAGTGCCAGCGGTATGGGCATACTAATACTACCTGTCGTGGATCTGCTACTTGTCCACGTTGTGCAGAAGTCGGCCATGACGGTAAAACTTGTGAAAAACCAGAACGCTGCGCTAATTGTAAAGGTGACCATACATCGTACTCTCGCTCTTGTCCTAACTGGATCCGTGAAAAGGAAATTCTTGCAGTTAAGATTACTCAAAAACTTCCCTACCCTGAAGCCCGTAAACTTGTTGAATCTAGGACCCCCTCTGTTGGGGTATCTTACTCCAGTATACTCAAACAACAACCAAAATCCGTAAGGCACCTCAGTACCCAGACCGACTGCTCTTTTCCACCAAATAATACATCTATGACACATTCAACCAATACTTCACCTAAAAAAACACGGGACGTCTCTCTTGGTAGTAAATGCTATGGTACCCCATTATTGGAACGTTGGCTACCATCCTCAGAACCAGTTACAATAGAATATCAACTTACTCATTCACAGAAATCTCCAGTTAGATCCAAAAAGTCATCTAATCATCAGACTGAAACTAAGGTTGCTTCATCTCCAGTTCTATCATTACAGAAACCTAATTCTCCCCAAACATCATCAGTTAAATCAAAAATATCAACCGAACATAAGACAAAAAAAAACGCCAGCTACAGATAAAAGCAAATTAGTGAAACCTATTGTTTGTCCAACTCCGAAAGCAAATGAAAAAACTTTCGTGCAAAAAGAAAGAAAGAAACCTCCAACTCAAATCTCTTCACAGTTGAAAACTGTGAAGAGAAAAGGCAATAAATCATGTCTTAGCCCAGCAATAACTAATATTAAAGATCACAAACAGCTGCTCAACTATGCAGAAGAGGCTATGGACTCTTGTAGTTATGACTCTGATAACGATGACAATAATACAGTTTTTGAAGTTATTCATCCTACGTAGCTTTATATCGTTTTAAAATTTTGAATTATAACTTCGTTCTTAAAGCAGTATTATATAACATTTTATGCTTTATTTCTTGAACATATAACTTTTCATAACTTTAGAGATTTTAGAATTTTTTAATTTAAATATCCTAGTGTTTTAACTATTTTTTGTCTTTTAAAACCTTGTGTATTGTCGCTTTCATTGTGCATTATTTTTAATTACTTGTATCATCACATTGCTTTCTTCATTTTGTTTTGTTTTTTCACTTTTATATCTCTGACAATCTTTTAATGTAACTTTTAATTTTTAACTATGTTTTACTCCTTAACTTTTTCTTGGCGCAGCATGTCCCTATGAGGACTTTGTGCCATAAAACTCTAATCAATCAATCAATCAATCAGAAAAATGCTCCCGGTGATACAAATTGGGGGAGGGGGAACGGGAGGTACATAATATGAAAGAGTGATCAAAGGGCTCCAATGCGATGTATCTCATGAGGTGTGTCGAAAAATGTTAGAAAAGTGCTGGCTAATTATACTATCAGCTAAATGTCCTGTCGGCTAATCGCCTTTTCGGCTAAATATCCTCCCGGCTAATTGCCACGTTCGGCCAGTTGCCTGTCGGCCAATTGTCTGTATTGCTAAAATTATTGCTATATGTCCGTTTCGGTCAATTGTCCTGTATGCTGTATGTAAATTTCTGCTAATTGTGTTGTCGGCTATATGTACGTATCGGCTAAATGCACGTGTCAGCTAACTGCTATCTGCTAAATGTCTTGACGGCTATTTGGTTGTCGGATAAATGTCTGCGACCGGCTACGGTTCAAACATCTATACTAAAAGTAGTTGAGCTTGAAAATGCATAAATCAAATTAAAAACATCTTTAACCCTAGATCTACCGGGAATTTTATTCAAGTTTTAATAAAACGTTCTACACCAGAATTTTTATTTAAAACTATTTAACTTATTTATTTACCTTATTTTTGTCTGGTTTATATACTTAGTTTATTTTAAAGAAATTTCTGGTTTGAATGAATATTTTGTATGTACCTGTCGGGTCCAATGGACCCGTCTGGTAGACTGAGGGTTAAGTAATTCATGGTCATTCTCGGTACTACTGATGAAATTTTTTGTGTAGTGTCTATGCAATTCATATACACCACCTATGTGCCTGTGCAAAAATATTAGTTTAACTTAACTTATACCATAACTTATCATAAATCAAACATATCATAATTTAAAACTCACTATCAGCAATCATCCCTAATATTTCCCTGTTAATGAACAATAAATACGATGCACACCATATTCTTATCCAAACATCTTGCACTCTTTGTCTCCCCTTCTTCCGAAATTTCGTTTCCCGTTTTGCTTCCCTTACAGTATCAAGGTTTAAAATCTTTAAAATTCCTTAATGTTATCTTTAATTTTCTGTTTTATTTGTCACTTTAAACTAACAACAAATAATCAGTCATAAATTTCATTATCAATTTATTTCACCACATTCATTTCATTAAAAGTTCTTGTAAATTGCCCCTTCCGAAAATGTAATTTCTCCCTTTTGCTCCCTCACCCACGGTACCCATATTTTAAAAAAAATCCTTTTAAAACTCTTTAAATTTTTTGAATCTTTTCTGCTCAATTTGCCACTTTATTTTAACAATAAACAAACGATCATAAAAATTTCTCTCTCCCCCACCCCAACTGAAATTGGTATTTCCTCCTCGCCTCTCCCTCTTACCAAGCATCTGAAATTTAAAGTCTTTAAAATTTTTTCGTTTATTATTTTTTTATCCTATTTGTAAATATTTTCAAAGGTAAGTCAACAATAAACTTCCGCCCCCCTCCCGCAAAAAAAGAACTAATTCTGCTTATTCCTCTTTTTTCCCCCAGGTCACAAAATTTTAACTTTAAAAGTCATTGCTTTTTCTAAAACATTTTGTACTCTATCTGTTAATTTCTTGTAATGATAAATAATCAATCACATAACTATACTCCTCCCCCACCAAAATTGACGTTTGCTCTGACTCTACCCTTACCAAGAACACAAAATTTAGTCTTTTTTTGTCCTATTTCTTATTCATTAGTAAGGTAAATAAATAAGTCATAAAATAACCCCACCCTTTTTTTCTTCTTTCCCCTATTTAAATTTTAAATCTTTGAAAGTCTTTTTTTAATACATTTTCAGCTTTATCTGTTTCATATTGAACAAAAAATAATCGATTATATAATTTCTTCCACCCCCATATAAAATTGACGTTTACTTTTCTCCCCCCATTATTTCCATGCTCATAAAATTTAAAGTCTCTAAAACTCCTAATTTGAATGTTTTTGCCCTATTTGTAAATCTTTAATAAGTTACATAATCAGTCATTTATTAAATTCCCCCCCCCCCCAAAAAAAAAAAAATTGTTTCTTCTCTTGTCTTACCCTCAACTCATGAAGCTAAAAAATCTAATTTACAGTCTTTAAAACTTTTTAATTTTTACTTTTTTTGGTCCTAATTATAAATCTTCACTATCTATAATATTAACTAAATCATTTCAACTATGTACGAAAGTGTTAACAATAAAGCGATAGGTGTACATTTAATTGTGCATAAAAACATTTTAACTGTATTTTTCAAAGGAAAATGTCTTTATAGAGATATTTGTAATTAAAATATTCTCAAAACCTTTTCAATATATTCTCAAAACATTTCGAAGTCATTTTATTCCGACTAGATCAGAAAGAACCACCAAACGTAGATACCAAATGTGCCTGAATTATCGACTGAACTGAGTATGCCCATAAACAACAACAAAAAAAAATCATGCGTCTACGTCGACACATTCCAACACTTCCAGAACACTGTAACAAAACTTCGCCGTTTAATAAAGTAAAGAAGATATCTAACTAAACATTTATAATACGTATGACACGTTTAAAAAGCAGATTTCAACAATTGCGCCCATAACCTGGAAGGTACTCCAATTCTTTTGTGCAGGTCATATGATATGTGCAGCTCATATGAGGCAGTGCATATGATATATTTGTACTGCATATCTTTGTACAGATTCTACATACTATGTTAAAAATTAGTTTTGTAAGAAAATACATAAAACAGCTGAAAATTCACCCTCGGCAATTTCTACTAATACACGGAAACATACTTGAATTCTTTTGCGCAGCCCTGTATGCTTTTCGTGGGAGGGGGGGGGGGGGCTTTTATTGGGGAGCTTTTTGCTGTCATTTCTTTACATTGTACAATTTATATTTAATTGTTGAGATACAGATGTTATTATGACAAACATAAATTCTGCAAATTTTAATCAATTGCTTTTCATTAAAAAAAATTACAATAACTGGAAAAGAAAAATTCTTTACCTAATTAACATAATTTTTAAATATAATCAGAAGAAAATGTATTTTTATTACTCCATATAAAAGATAAGTATAGTCCATCTTTTATATGAAGATATATCTTTATAATTCATTAAAGTCCATATGATTAATCCAATAATTATCCTTCATTTATAAAAAAATATTCATGTCTTGTTTGTCTGTTAAGTAATATAATCAGCGTTCGATATCCTTGGTGGTCCGAGACCCCCAAAAATTCAAACAGGCCACTAATTTCACAAATTTAGCGGCCCGCAGGACCAGTAACTTCCCCCCCCCCCTCTCTCACAAGTAAACCTAAATTTTCCCGTCCCTGAGAAAACCGCAACCAAAACACAAATCACACAATAATAAATAAAAAATGCATTAAAACCTTAGTCAGTTGAAATAAATAATCATAAAATATCTAATTAATAATTTCATAGTTTTTCTTTAGGTACTGTTTATTTAATTCTGGGTTGGCAAGTTTTTGACATGCGACGGTTTAAACCGATTTTAACCGTGGTTTAAACTGTCATGTCAAAAACCTTTTTGTTTAAAAAACCTAGATTTCATAAATAATATCAAGCATTATTTAGCAAATTTAGATAGACTTTAATCAATAAATTCTAAATAAAACTGCCTAATTACATTAAAACTGTGGGGTATAAATTGCACAAATACTCTTGAAACCTATTTGTGTAGGATATGGTGACCTGCAAATAGATTGTTGCAAGATTTAAAAAAAATATTTGAATAATGCATGCTTTTATGATGAACAGCTAATAAATCCTTAATTATTTGAAATCATTAAAATTATGGCAAAGGATCACGAAAAAGAAAAAATAGCGAATTTCAGCAATCGATTGCGGAAAAAAACACTAATTTTGGCAAACGATTGCGGAAAAAAATCTCGAATTTTGGCAAACGTTCATGGGGGAAAAAAATCTCGAATTTCGGTAAACGATCGCGGAAGAAAATCTCGAACATCGGCAAGCGGTTGCAGAAAAAAATCTCATACTTTGACAAACCATCGCGGAAAAAAAGTAGTATGCCGGGTAAATGTGTCGTGAAATTGTCCTGAAATATCGGAAACAGTATGTCCTGAAATAACACCTAGGACCAGTACTAATCCTGTTAAGGAGACCGATAAGTTTTAACCGCGGCCCTTTGACAAAATTCTCGTTTTTTTTTCGATCATTTGACGGAATTTGCGCGTGTTCACGAAATACGCGGGTTTTTTTGCGATTATTTGACGAAATTCTTATTTTTTACGATCCTTTGACGCAGTGTTGATTTCAGGGGGTGGCTTGGGGGACATTCCCGCCCCCCCCAGAGCAATGAAATGCCCCCCCCCAAAGGTTTCAGATTTTCTGTCTTCAATAGTAAAAAAATGCAATTTCCCCGGAATTCTGTAATGCCCCCCCCCCCCCCACACACACACACAAATCCCTCCCGGAGAAAAATGTCTGAATTCAACACTGCTTTGACGAAATTAGTTCTTTTTGTCGCAATTCTTTTATGAAATTTGCGTTTTTGTTAGTTTGTTTTTTCGAGATTCTTTGACAAAATTCGAGCTTTTTCCGCTATACTTCTACTAAATTTGTTTTTTTTTTTGCACTCCTTTGACAAGATTTGCATTTTTTCTGTGATTCTTTGCAGAAATCATCTTTTTTTTCACCATCCTTTGATGAAATGCGCGTTTTTTCCGCGATGCTTTGACAAAATTTGTGCTTTTTTTTCTGAGAACGTCTGATGAATTTTTTTTTGGCGATCATTTGTTGAAATTCGATATATTTTTCAGTGTATGTCTGAATTTTTGACTGATGAACGACTTCTTTTAAATTTCAGAAAATTCGGAATGGAATCGCCCCTGGCAAGCAATAAATAAATCACATAGGTGAATTTTGCGAACAGTTTCTTCAACCGATTGACAAAAATCGTAACTTTTTTCACGCAACTGATCTACGAATTTCGTGTTTTTTACCGACGACTGATTGATAAATGTTCCAGCTTTTTCTTGCGTCAGATTGGAAAATATCGTGGATTTTTTCCATGACTGATCGGATATTTTCTTGATTTTTCTGACTATTTTAGAGGTTTTTCTACACCCGACTGATTGGAAAATTTCATTATATTTTCTTTTTGCCGAATGGTAATTTTTTTCTCTTTTTCTTGCGACAGATTGTATCTATGAATTTTGCAATTTTTCAGCACGACCGATGGGCGAATTTTGTCATATTTACTTTCTACCAATATGCAAACATTGTCGCTTTTTTGCGACCAATTGGCAAAAATTGTGAATTTTTTTCTGCAAATGATTTGCAACCATTTGACGAATTTCCGACTTCTTTGTCAACGTTCCACTGACAAATTTCACGTTTTATCTCACGACCGATTGGGGAATTTTGTAAAATTTTCCATGTGCCGATAAGCAAATTTTGCAGCCGCTTCTTGCGACTGAGATTATTTTGTATTTTTTCCGATACTGATCGATGAATTTCGCAGTTTTTCCGACGATAAACTGACGACTTTTGCTTAATTTTACAAGCACCCTATTGGCAAATTCCGCAATATTTTCTTTCTAATGATCGGCAAACTTTTTTCGCATTTTCTTGCGAACTATTGGTAAAAATCATGTTTTTTTCTGCAACCGATCGACTAATCTCGCGTTTCGCCCACAATATTTTCTTTCTGTCGAGTGGAGAACTTTGTCGCTTTTTTGTTACCGATTGGCCAAATCTCGGGGTTTATTTTCTATAACTAATCGATGAATTTCTTATTTTTTCCAACGATCCACTGAAAAATTATGCATTTCTTTCACGTTTTGTTTCTGCGACTGATTGACCATTTTCGCGTTTTATCTATGACAGATCAGTGAATGCACTGATGAATTGACGAAAGTTGTGGATTTTTTTTCCGCGACTGTTCGGCGAATTTTGTATTTTTTTCCACATCAGGCTGAAGAATTCCATGATTGACTGACGAATCCGGTAAGTTTTTCTTGCGACCAATTGATGTACTTCGCAATCATTTTAAATGAACGATTAAAGAATTTTGTGATTTTTTTTCTTCCTGCGATTGAGTGACTAACTTCGCAATTTTTCCTCTGGTTGAATGGTGAATTTTCTTGAAAATGAGAATTTGAATTCTTCTAATGAGAAGTCCATTGTTCTGCGACGTATGTTGCACTTTTAAGCTTATTCTGCTTTGAGGTGCAGCAACTATATTATACAATAAGTAAATCAATTATAACTATTATTTTTTACTGTATAACACAATAATTAAATTTATTATTGAATTCTTATATTTATGTAAACAAGCCTTTAAAGTACATATTTCAACATGATTTAAAATTTATAACTTTTCTCCTACAGGAAACAGAAACTGGACTAAACCTCAAAAAATAATGCTGCAATTAACTTAACCCTTAACCGGAATCGCTAAATTGTTCCACATTACTGGAATCTTGGGTCCAAATGGACCCTTTAATTAAATTACAAGTTATTCTCTAATATATATGAAATTACCACTTAGATGGGTTATAAGTACATTGGCGCGCTAAATTGTTGATGCGCACGTTTTGAAATTGAAAGGTTTTTTTGTCGTTGTCCAGTCAAAATGGACCCACGGTTCCGGTTAAGGGTTAATAAATGAAGTTAAATAAAAAGTATCTGGCAGTTGAAGAGGAGCAAAAAATATGCAATGACTGCATTGGATTCAAGAACACAATCAACCATTTATATGAAGAAAGTTGGTTGGTTGTTTGGAGTTTTATGGCACAAGGTCCCTTCAGGGACATGCTGCGCCAAGAAAAAAGTAAGGTGTAAAACATGGTTAAAATTTAAAAGTTACATTAAAAGACTGTATGAGATATATAAGTTATAAACAAAGTAAACTGAAGAAATAAATGTGATGATACATGTAATAAAAATAATGTACAATGAAAGTGACAATACACAAGGTATAAAAATCCAAAATGTAATTAAAAGACAAAGCATATATTTAAATTAAAAATCTCTAAAAGCTCTAAAGTTATGAAAAGTTAAAATTAATCCAAAAAACAAAGCGTAACACAGTATAGTAATACTGCCTAAAAACAAAGTTATAATTCAAAATTTAAAAAACTCAATAAAAAATCATGTAGGATTAAATTTTTCGAAAACAACATTTTCATCGTCATCAGAGTCATAACTGTAAGAGTCCATAGCCTCTTCTGCATAGTTCAGTAACTGTTTGGTATCCACTACATTTGTGATTGCTGGGCTCAGGCATGATTTCTTGTCTTTTCTCTTCACAGTTTTCCACTGTGAAGAGACTTGCGTTGGAGGTTTCTTCCTTTCTTTTTGCGCACAAGTTTTTTCATTAGCTTTCTGAGTTGGGTGAATTGGTTTCACCAATTTTCTTTTATCTGGAGCTGGCGTTTGTTTAGTCTTATGTTCGGTTGATATTTTTGATTGAACTGATGATGTTCGGAGAGAATTAGGTTTCTGTAATGGTATTGGAGATGAAGCAGCCTTAGTTTCAGTCTGATGATTAGATGACTTTTTGGATCCAACTGTAGATTTCTGTGACTGAGTAAGTTGATATTCTATTGTAACTGGTTCTGAGGATGGTAGCCAACGTTCCAATAATGGGGTACCATAGCATTTACTACCAAGAGAGACGTCCCGGGTTTTTTTAGGTGAAGTATTGGTTGAATGTGTAATAGATGTATTATTTGGTGGAAAAGAGCAGTCGGTCTGGGTACTGATGTGCCTTACGGATTTTGGTTGTTGTTTGAGTATACTAGAGTAAGAAACCCCGATAGTCGGGGTTCTAGACTCAACAAGTTTACGAGCTTCGGGATAGGAAATTTTTTGAGTTATTTTAATAGCAATTATTTCTTTTTCACGGATCCAGTTAGGACAAGAACGGGAGTATGCTGGATGATCACCCTTACAATTTATGCAGCGTTCGGATTTTTTACAAGATTTACCGTCGTGGCCTACTTCTGCACAACGAGGGCAGGTAACAGTACCACGACAAGTAGTGTTGGTATGACTATATCGTTGACATTTGAAACAACGGAGAGGATTTGGAATATAAGGCTGGACAGGACAGCTTAGGTAGGCTGCTTTAATTCTAGTAGGTAAATTAGGACTATTGAAAGTCAGAATGATGTGCTTTGTGGGAAGCACTTTCTCATTCCGACGAATTGTTATACGGCGTACATCGATGACATTTTGGTCTTTTAAATTTTCTAGAAGTTCTTCTTTTGTAGACAGTAAAATGTCAGGTTCCGATGTTACACCACGGCAAGTATTCAGAGTTTGATGCGCTGTAACAGACACATAGAAAGGTCCTATTGTATTAGCATTTGAAAGAAGCTGAGATTGGCTGGCTGAAGAGACCTCAACAAGCAAATCTCCAGAATGCAGTTTTTTAAGTGAACAGTTGTCACCAAATACAGAATGAAATGTTTTTGCAATAAGAAAAGGTGAAGTTCTCTTAAAAGAACTATCAGAGAGGCTATCAGTGCGTTTAATTACAAAAAAACGAGTGAATGAAGAATTCGATTCATTTTGCTGCTCTCCACATGGGAGAGAGTTAGAAGGAAATGAATTTTTTCCATCCATGTTAGAAAAAAATAATGATTCAGACCCCGGCCGCACCACCCACTACCGAGCCCAACAAGGGGATACACAATTGTGCACCAGTGCTAACCAGGGCCCATACGGTCACAAGACATTCCTATGCCAGTCTCCACCCTTAACAAGATGGCTAGTAAATGCTCGCTCACTTGATCCCCAGCCAGTGACAAGTCAGCTGACCAGCCGATTGATGCATACGGGGCCAATATGCACCTCCCGTCTACCTGAAGCAGAGGCCAAAGCAGTGTGTTGGTTTCCCTCAACTGCCAGGATCCCCCTTTCCAGGGACACGGGACGCCACGCACGGCAAACACGTGGGTGGTTTACGATTCTCCATGAGTCGATATACAGGATGATATCGGCTCATGCAGAATTGCCCTCACCTCCTAAGAGGAAACCACAATGAGAGTGAAACAAAGAGGAAAGAAAGGCAAGAGAAAAAAGAGGAAAAAGAAAAGAGAAAGATCGCTCAGGAACCCGGGGTTGCGAAGCCCGTGAATACCTAAAGAAGGTATCCCCCTAGGGGGTTATATGAAGAAAGAGCAAAAGAACAATCTGTAATAAAATGTCAAGCAGATAGAATTATGTACCTTGAAAGCAAGGTAAAATATGGGAAATGCAAAGAAAAAAGATCATCCACTAACCAAACTGAAGAAAATCTGACTTCCATCGGATCATTAAGAATCCCAACAAATAAATTGAATATGTGCCGCACATCCACCTATACAAGATTTGTAGGCGATTTGTTAGAAGTGGTATTTGGCCGCGATGTTTTGGCAAACAGTGTTATTAAAGGAATTAAAGGTGGGTCTACTAAAACAAATGTTTTAGATCCTGAAAAGGTAAAAGAGATTCAAGCATATATCAGTGCAAAATTTAATGTTGATCAAGTATTGGTAAGAACTGCAATACGTAGAAAATAGAACATTGCAGATAGAATAAAAAAAAGAAAGAGGCTGTAAAGATGATGAAAATTAAATAAATAAAAAATTAAGTTGAAAAGTTCTTTTCTGTTTCTTATTGTTCTTTTATACGTCAACACATTATAAAGCATTTTAGATCAACAACTATAATTAAGAAATTAAAATTGCTTTATCTACATTTAATGTTTTTGAAATCGTTAGTGTTACCAAACTACATATATTTTTATGGAAAATATTTTGCAGCTATTTTCAAGTAAGTGTAATATTTTTTTTTCTTATAAAGCACTTTAAAGATGTGAACTTTAGATTTTTATAATAAATTGAACAAATTTCAATTGATATAAATAAATATGTACTAAATAACACTTATAATAATTTACTTTCACTTTTACTAATTAATTTTTTTTTTTTTCCAAAATGCATTTTTAAAAAGTTAATCACATTTACAATTTTTTTACAATAATTTTTCATTATTATTAAAAAAAAATATATATATATATAACTCCCTGGAGACAAGAGTAATAAAGTTGATAAACAACTGTAAGGATATTTTAAGCATATTTATCAGATTGCCGTGTAATTTTTATATGCTATTGAGATTTACTATAGCATGATAGCTATTAGAAATGAAATATGTAGCATTTATAGTTTATTAGCAGGGCCAGGACTACACAAAAGTATTCAGTTACTACAGCCAATAGAAAAAATTGTTTCATATAGAATTTAATGTTACACTATATCAAACAGAATGCAGGGGTGCCAAGTTGTCACTATTTGTCCATAAAATGTATGTTAATTTGACCAATGTTTAGTATGTTTCATACCGTAAAATTTTTTAAGAAATGGAATAAATTTCACGTAGAAAACCGAAAGAAAATCTTTTGGCATGAAACTTTATTAAACTTGATTAAATTAATCAAAATTTATGGAAGATTAGTAGTAGCTTAATGCTTCTGATAATGAATTATTGAATGAAATACATTTAGGAGATGCATTAACCCTTTCTTGCGTGGAGTAATTCCGTTTATAAACTGATGAAATGATACTGATACTAGAATTTACAAACAAATTTATTAGAAAATAAAAACTTACTTATTTTTACATACATTATTGAAGAAAACTTTTAATTAAATATTCTGGGTGCCAGTAAAATGAAAAGTAGGTATCCTTTTCAAGAACACTGCTTGCAATACGGTTAAAACATGTTTTCTGTAGAATATATTGTCTGCAAATATATGCTGTCCATTTACAAGGACACTTAAATGATTTATGTTACATAATGGCGTATGATCAAAAATCATTTGTAATGTATTTTTATATTGCTACATTGTTAAATGTTATGAAATAGATATGCATTTATGAAATGCACTAAAACATTTAAAAAGTTAAACGTGATAACAAATGAACATAGCTATTGGAAAGCATTATTAAATTATGCGAACCATATGATTTTTCTTTATATGTACAAATTGATTCTTTCAAAAATGATTGTAATTTTTCACAAATTTGACATTCTGAAAAATAGAAACAAAATTTTTAATAGTTCAGAGGTGGTATGTGGAATAAAAGTTTGTGAGCAACTTGTCTAGATATTTCTTCTGAATGCTTTGTTAATGTTTCATTTAAATGTCTGAATATCATGAAAATTTTCCTAAGAGGAATAGTTTTTAGTACTTTTTTGAGATTTCTTATAAGTTTCCTCATTGAGAACATCATGCGAGTTTCAGCATTGCATGTTCATGTAAATGTTGGATTTTACAAATAGAAATATAAACAAATGTACTATCAAACCTTTATATTAAATTCAAAGTATTAATTACTATATTCAAAAGCGACATTAACAAAACATAGTATTCAAGTGTGCAATTTAGCAATAGTATCGGAAAAAAGTGCACAAAATCCGTGCATATTTGGTATCTTTGATTAAGCATAAAAAGTGTACAATTTAGGGATATCCATATGCAAAAAAAAGTGCACAAAATCTGAGCGTATTTGGCACCGTGATTATGCATAAAAAGTGTACTATTTAGAAATATTTAGTATGCAAACAAAATGTACAAAAAAAGTACACAAAATCTCAGCGTATTTGACACCTCCGATTATATGTAAAAAGTGTACAATTTTAGAGAGATTCGGTATGCAAAAAAAGTGCACAAACTCTGAGCATATTTGGCACCTCCAATTGTGCATAAAAAGTGTGAAATTTATTAATGCACTTTCTGCGCACAATTCAGTTTGCACTTTTTATGCATAAGTAGAAGTGTCATATACGCTCGGATTTTGTGCACAAAAAGTGCAAACTTTTTAACTTTTTGTGCAGACTTTTTCTACCTGGGGTGTGCCTATTAAAATTAGGAAGAAGTTATATTTCCGCAGAAAGTTTAAATATTATTAATTAAAACGCAGTTTGTTGAAATTTCATCCTAATAACCCGCTAGATGAATGCGAGAAACATTTGACCCCTTTTAATTTCGAATATCTTATAACCTACTTTGTGAGAGCATTTCTGTCTTAAAAGTAAAACCCAAATAATATTTCAAGTTTCTAGCAATAGCCCTCGCAATTCCCAAATAAATTATCCTTTTAAGCATGCTTTACGCACATTTCACATTTTAAAATTTCCACATTCCAAAAAACCTCTTCTGTGCGATTAAGCAAGAGCTATGTCGAGTTTCAATCCAATATTTAAATTACTTTTACTTACTTTATCACTAACAAGTATAATGTTTTTTGATTAATTTATCATTTTAAATTTCAAATTATAACTATTATGCGCAAACATTTACTTTTTAGGTGCGTTCGTAATTATATAAATACGTAGCACCTATAGTTGTCGTTCAGTCCGTCTGTTTGTCCGTCTGTCTGTCCGTCCGTCCGCATATAACAGAGCAAAAACTACCCAACCGAATCGTTTAAAATTTAAACTATATAATTGTTGCATAATTTTGTCGAGTCATTTCAATTTTTATGAAAATCGGATGTATAGTTTAATTACAGGGACAATCAAAAGTTTTCCGTTACATTACGGCCAATGGGAAGAAATTATTGCAAGTGCATTTTAATGATGTTACAGCCTTCCGAATGGTCTGAAATTCTAAATATATAATTGTTGCAAGATTTTGTCGAGTCATTTCATATTTTATGAAAATCGGATGTATAGTTTAATTACAGGGACAGTCATAAGTTTTCCGTTACATTACGGCCAATGGGAAAAAATTATTTCAAGTGCAAATTAATGATGTTATAACCTTTCGAAGTACACTAAAATATACATTCTGTACAATATGCGGCGAAAAAAATATTTATAAAACTAGTTATAATACGAACGCACCTCATTTGCCACGTTTGACGAGCAATTTGCAACTTGTTTTAAATAACTGACATTTAATATTTCACGTCTTTATCCTTAAAATTTTGATATTAATAATAATTTTCAACTTTTATAGAATGTTTTCTACTCATTTCAGTCTTTTATATTTAGCTTTTTTTTTTTTAGAAACCGTTTTCTGTGGGCACTTAGGAGAGACCGGGGGGATGCCGCCAACCCGGGTTATGCCGTCACCCCACCTAGTTTAAAAGCTAAGGGCAGTTTGAGATAGTGAATGTCCCTGCACTATAGCGGCCAACAATATAAACAGTGCCTAAAGTGGGAGTGACTTTGCTGTACGTCGTTCGTCTGTTCTAGTGAAAAATGTAGTTTTCATTTAGTTGCTTATTATTTTGGAGCTTCAAAAAAGAAGAGATAAGCACCTTTTATTGTAACGTTAGGTACTTAAGATAATATTACTCGTAATCTACACGCATTCGCAACATTTTGATGCAATGTGTTGAACAAGTTCGGTTCTTCTTTCGGCTTTGCTTGGGGATTTCCGCCATATTGTCCTCTCGGGGTAATGACGCCGCCATGCAAATCGGGTGAGAAATGGCCTCTTTTAATGTAGTGGAGCCGATTCAGCAGAGTTACTTTTGCAATATGAAGTAAATTGTAAGCTTAATCATTATTCTGCTAAATTACATTACTTTCTAACTATTTTCAGTAGGTTGTGTGTTTCCTAGTATCCATTTGATGCATGTACTAGGTTATTAAAGAGTGGCGGCATTCCTCTTGTACAGTGGCGGAATTACCCCTGTGTCCTAGGTAATCCCGCCACTGTGCAGAGGATAAAAAAATATTTTTTTATGTATGCTTACTTTACAGTTATGATTACGGTTAAATTTATACAGATACTAAAGATCATTATTCAGCTTTAGAATTTTTACTATTAAAAATAAACATTTTTTCGATGTGAAAAAATTTAAATTCCCTTAAGGTGTCGCCATTCCCCCGGTCACCCCTATCTCTTTAAAATTCACCATGTCAAGTTTCAAATATCTAACACCCTCAAAATTACAAAATAGGGATATTTTAGAACGTGTTTTGCTTCTGCAGAGACTGTCACCATCATTTTTTTTACCTTTACTTTATAAGTTGATTTGGCAGTTCCAAAAATTTCCTCCTACAAAAGAAACAAACGTTTCTTCTTTATAACATAAGTATATTAGAAGGCTTCGTGCTGGTCGATTTTCCCAAACCAAATATATCGGTGAATTTAACCTTGTAAATACAAGGTTAAATTCACAGTTTACATATTTTCCATTGCCGTCATTACAAATTTTAAAGCAAAATGAGCCTTTGTCTGAAATGTCATTGCGAATTGAAGTAAACTATAAGAAAACCGTTGCACTATTATATGTTTAAATTTGTCAAACAAAATTTTCGCTGTTATGAATTATTGAACAATCATTGAGTTGATCATTTACAGTAGGATTAGTAAATAACAGAAGAATGATATAATGCAATATACTAAATCATCTTTAAAACATTATCTAATCAATGAAAATCTCATCAAAATCGTCTAGTATTTTTTTTAAATGCTAATACTTCATAATCGAGTTCACCGGATTATAGAACTTCCCCCCGTGATGATATAACTAAGCAACATAGGATGATATACAATAAACTAAAACATTTCCGGAAAAAATATCTAACTAACGATGCAAGTTCCATCGAAATCTATTCAGAAAAACTAAAGCGGCCGGAACGAAATTCCCATTTGCATTCTATATCAGGTGTCCTGGGGTATAAACGTCAGGATGGGTAATAACGCCACGTGCTAATATTAGGCGTAGTTATGAAGGAATCCAGAAAAAATGGCGCTACGGCTTCTGCGCTGAAAGGCTCTGAGTCATCTGAATTACAAACAACAGCTAAAAGTTAATTTGTTACATTTGTAGACCTTATCGCTGGAATAAGCTCGTAAGAGTCAACGCCCAATCTAAAATTTGCTTGGTAAGTTCTGTGATGTGAAGACATATTTGTTATATATTTGTTAGGAAATACAATAAAGTAGGGGAGACCGGGGGAATGGCGACACCTTAAGGGAATTTAAATTTTTTCACCTCGAAAAAATGTTTATTTTTTAATAGTAAAAATTCTAAAGCTGAATCATTATCCTTAGTATCTGTATAAATTTAACCGTAACCATAACTGTAAAGTAAGCATACACAAAAAAATATTTTTTAGACCTCTGCACAGTGGCGGGATTACTCAGGACACTGGGGTAATTCCGCCATTGTACCGGGGTAATGCCGCCACTCTTTAATGACCTAGTACATGCATCAAATGGATACTAGGAAGCACACAACCTACTGAAAATAGTTAGAAAGAAATGTAATTGAGAAGAATAATGGTTAAGCTTACAATTTACTTCATATTGCAAAAGTCACTCTGCTGAATCGGCTCCACTACATTAAAATGAGGCCATTTCTCACCCGATTTGCATGGCGGCGGCATTACCCCGAGAGGACAATATGGCGGAAATCCCCAAGCAAAGCCGAAATAAGAATCAAACTTGTTCAACACATTGCATCAAAATCTTCGCGAATGCATGTAGATTACGGGTCATATTATCTTAAATACCTAATGTTACAATGAAAGGTGCTTATCTCTACTCATTTGAAGCTCAAAAATAATAAGCAACTAGATGAAAACTACATTTTTCACTAGAACAAACGAACGACGTACAGCAAAGTCACTCTCACTTTAGGCACTGTTTATATTGTTGGCCGCTATAGTGCAGGCACATTCAGTATCTCAAACTGCCCTTAGTTTTTAAACTAGATGGGGTGGCGGCATAACCCGGGTTAGCGGCATTCCCCCGGTCTCCCCTATACAGTGTTTTTCATGTACTTTCAAAATGTTGCGGGAGATTTTGGATGTATTTGCAATGTAGTTTGTTGTTTAAAACATACTGCACAAAATGCATACTGGGGTAATAACGCCATTCACTAGTGTTATTACCCAGGTGATTCTTTTTCGTGGCAGAACTACATTTTTATTCGATTTTTCTCATTTTATACATGAGAGACAATTATTGTCATTGTTGAAAACTAAAAAGATAAATAGAAATTTGTACGTCCTAAATGCTGCTAATTTTTTCATGTCAGATAAATAAATTATCATATGATTATTACTGCATCCTGATATCGCAATTAGGAGAAAGTAGGGGAATGGCGCTCAGAAGGGTAATCCCGCTCACCCAATATCTCTAAACAGAATAGAATTGAAAATGTGCGATAGGTATCGGCACCTAGCGAGCATCATCCTTAGTTCCCAGTAAGGATTTAGTGCCCGTCGGGAGGAAAGTTTTTTTGTATCCCCAAGTTATTAGTTTGAAGTTGTTTTCTTATAAAATTCTACAGCATCTAACTTGAAGGTAAGTGTACACTCTTATTTTCAAATATTAATTTACTCATTCTGTCTACAAAATATATACATTTAGCTGTACTTTCATGCTTTTATTTATTTTTGTAGTACGTTGTTACGCCAATTATAATGCAATAAAACCCAACATGACGATGACGGGTAATGGCACTCGCGTGGAATTCCAGAAGAAGTGTTGCCAGTGGGCAACTTTTTTAGAATCAAATTTGTTGATTGACACCACTTTTTTGAAATGGTAAAATTTCCCTGTTTTCGCCCTTATTAATATGGCATTAAACAAGGAGAATTTCACGAGTTCAAAAAAGTGGTGAAAATCAAAAAACTAAATATAAATAAGTAGCCGACTATATATCTAACACAATATGTGTGCACAATATGTGTAAAGTGGTCGCAAAAAGTCTGCAGTGGTGTGAACAGCCCACACAACTACATATGTGACTTTTATCTTACTTAAACGTTGTATTCAAACTCTGAGCGCAATGACGCTATCATGTCGTGCATTACCGCTCAATCGATGGTCATTTAAATAAAACGATAAAAAAAAAATTCCTAAAACTTTTATGAAAATTAGTTGATTGCAAACTGTTCCTTATGCTTTGGAGCTATACTTCGTTAATAAAATATTTATTTTTTTTTTCCAAATTTGACTAGCTATTCATGTTTTCCCTTAAGTGAGCGGTATTCCCCTATTTTCCCCTAATGGTAAGTAGAAGCAATTTGTCAATTTCTAAAGGTATAGAGTTTGTATCTTTAGAATTGGACAATTTACATGACATTATTCCATCTTATTTTATAGTTTTGTTTGCATGGCGTTATTTCCCACCAGATGGGTAATAACGCCAATTAGCATTCGTCAAGAAATCACGCCACTACATTTTATGAATAGATATCTGCTAAAATAGTCTTTCTTGTATACATAATGAATAAGTTGCTGTAAAAATCCTATATTTGTTTGGGGAAAAAATCTAAAACTAAGCCGTAAAAATTGGTAGAACCTTAACGTGGCATTATTACCCCAGGACACCTTATATAGTATAGTGTGCATAAAATAAAATGCAAGCAAAAGTAAATCTCAAATTGCGAAAATCAAATTTCGAAAAAAATCAAATTATTAAAAATAGCCTCAAAAAAGTGAAATGGGCTTTTAGCCAGTAGTCAACCGTGGTGGCCGATTACTGAACAAGTAAATATAATACCCAATTGTCGGCCACATTAAAATTAATTAATACAAATACACTTATTTAATTTTTATACTGAAAAACATTTGTTTATTAAACTTTTTAGTAGTACAGTCTTATCATTTTAGAAAAAAAATAAATTAATACTAGTCTTAAAAATTATGTTATCGGTTAACATAAAAATAAGAAAAACGATTATTTGACTGCAACCAAATAAAAAATGACTGATTACTAATTCAATAAAAATACCCACAATTATTTGCTGATGGCTTACGACGTATAAAGGATAGCTACATATAGGGGGATTGTAATATTTCATTTCAAACCAAAAATAGGCTATTCATAACGTATTTTATCTCAAAGTGGCCGACTATTGGTGCACTTACCCTATATACTCGTTGCAGAATTTTGTCGAGACATTTTAAATGTGATGAAAATTAAGTCCATACTGAAAAAAAGATATTAATAAAAGTTTTCTTCATTTTATTAAATCCTATCATATATAATATAATGATATTCCATGATAGGTAATGAGTCTAAGTTGCCATGGTGATGACATCCTATTTAAGGTGAAGTCTCATTATTTCCGTATTACTAAATTTAATATATATAGTCGCACTAAATTTCGTATTTATGCTTTTTTGCATAAGAGTGCAACAGCTATTGCTGGTTGGTTGGTTGGTTGTTTGGAGTTTTATGGCACAAGGTCCCTTCAGGGACATGCTGCGCCAAGAAAAAAGTAAGGTGTAAAACATGGTTAAAATTTAAAAGTTACATTAAAAGACTGTATGAGATATATAAGTTATAAGCAAACTGAAGAAAGAAATGTGATGATACATGTAATTAAAATAATGTACAATGAAAGTCACAATACACAAGGTTTAAAAATCCAAAATGTAATTAAAAGACAAAGCAGATATTTAAATTAAAAATCTCTAAAAGCTCTAAGGTTATGAAAAGTTAAAATTAATCCAAAAAACAAAGCATAACACAGTATAGTAATACTGCCTAAAAAAAAAGTTATAATTCAAAATTTAGAAAACTCAATAAAAAATCATGTAGGATTAAATTTTTCGAAAACAGCATTTTCATCGTCATCAGAGTCATAACTGTAAGATTCCATAGCCTCTTCTGCATAGTTCAGTAACTGTTTGGTATCCTTTACATTTGTGATTGCTGGGCTCAGGCATGATTTCTTGTCTTTTCTCTTCACAGTTTTCCACTGTGAAGAGACTTGCGTTGGAGGTTTCTTCCTTTCTTTTTGCGCACAAGTTTTTTCATTAGCTTTCTGAGTTGGGCGAATTGGTTTCACCAATTTGCTTTTATCTGGAGCTGGCGTTTGTTTAGTCTTGTGTTCGGTTGATATTTTTGATTGAACTGATGATGTTCGGAGGGAATTAGGTTTCTGTAATGGTATTGGAGATGAGGCAGCCTTAGTTTCAGTCTGATGATTAGATGACTTTTTGGATCCAGCTGGAGATTTCTGTGACTGAGTAAGTTGATATTCTATTGTAACTGGTTCTGAGGATGGTAGCCAACGTTCCAATAATGGGGTACCATAGCATTTACTACCAAGAGACACGTCACGGGTTTCTTTAGTTGATTGTATAATACTTGAATTATTTGGTGGAAAAGAGCAGTCGGTCTGGGTACTTATGTGCCTTACGGATTTTGATTGTTGTTTGAGTATACTGGAGTATGATGCCCCAACAGATGAGGTCCTGTTTTCAACAAGTTTACGAGCTTCAGGGTAGGAGATTTTTTGGGTTATTTTAACAGCAAGAATTTCCTTTTCACGGATCCAATTTGGACAAGAGCGAGAATATGATGTGTGATCACCCTTACAGTTTGCACAGCGTCCGGGTTTTTCACAAGTTTTACCATCATGTCCGACCTCTGCACAACGTGCACAGGTAACATTGCTACGACAGGTTGTATTAGTATGGCCATAACGTTGGCATTTAAAACAGCGGAGAGGATTAGGTATATAAGGCCTGACTGGACAGTTTAGATAACCGGCTTTAATTCTAGTAGGTAAACTATGGGTATTGAATGTGAGAATAATGTGTTTTGTAGGAAGAATTTGCCCATTTCTACGGATAGTGATACGACGAACATCTATTATATTTTGATCGCTTAAATTAGATAGAAGTTCTTCTTTTGTGGAAAATAAAAGATCTGGTTCAGATATTACACCACGGCATGTATTCAGAGTATGATGTGCTTTAACAGAAACAGAAAAAGTACTTATATTATTGGGATTTGACAAAAGTTCAGACTGCCTGGCTGAAGAAACCTCAACCAGTAAATCACCGGATTGTAATTTTTTTAGAGAATGACCATCCCCCAAGACAGACTGGAAAGTTTTTGCTATAAGAAATGGTGAAGTTTTTTTGAAAGAACTATCAGAGAGACTATCAGTGCGTTTAATAACAAAAAAACGAGTAAATAAGGACTGTACATCTTGTTGCTCTCCACATGGGAGAGAAGTAGAAGGAACTTTAGTATGTCCATCCATAATTGAAAAAAATAGAATTCAGACCCCGGTCGCCCCACCAACCACCGAGCCCAACAAGGGGATGCACATTCGTGCACCAGTGCTAACCAGGGCCCATACGGTCACAAGACACTCCTATGCCAGTCTCTACCCTTAACGAGATGGCTAGTAAGTACTCGCTCACTTGATCCCCAGCCAGTGACAGAAGTCAGCTGACCAGCCGATTGATGCATACGGGACCAATATGCACCTCCCGTCTACCTGAAGCAGAGGCCAAAGCAGTGTGTTGGTTTCCCTCAACTGCCAGGATCCCCCTTTCCAGGGACACGGGTCGCCACGCACGGCTAACACGTGGGTGGTTTACAATTCTCTATGAGTCGATATACAGGATGATATCGGCTCATACAGAATTGCCCTCACCTCCGAAGAGGAAACCACAACGAGAGAGAAACAAAGAGGAAAGAAACACGAGAGAAATAAGAGGAAAAGGAAAAGAGACAGATCGCTCAGGAACCCGGGGTTGCGAAGCCCGTGAATACCTAAAGAAGGTATCCCCCTGGGGGTGCAACAGCTATTGCAGTAAGATCTGAATAATTATAAAACTAGTTGAAGTACGACCACAACTCATGTGCCATGTTTGACGTACAATTTCAGACATGTTTTTATTTATTTTTTGAAAACATATTTTTTCTGTGTATTTTATTACAAAACTTTTGAAAATTTTACATAAGCAAAATGCAGTTTTTGTTTTTATGACATAAAAATGTTACAAATGAAGACTTTTATTAGGTTCAGTGTAAGTATGAAAATCCCATGTATAAATTAATGCCAAATATTTTGTTTTCCATGCAGAATTTCTTTTTATAACCTTGCGCGCAACCTGCGATTCCAATATTTTACAAACTTAATAACTTCTATAGCAATTTATTTTCCTCAGTTTGATCTGAGAAGGTACGGATTAACCCGTCAGGACGCGCGCCGTGAAACGAAACACGAGAACGGGCATGGGGTGTCAGCACACCCCAAACATATTAAATAGCATAAATACGAAAAAAAACTTTAGAATTCTGTCTGTTACTGAAATTCATGATAAGTACACTCTTTCTCGTGAAAAAATGATAGCTAAAATGTTAAATTATCGTTAATTAAAAAAATAATAAACAAATTAAAAGCACTCATCGACAGCAGACGAATATTTTCGGACGTGGGTTGTCAAGACACCCCGCACCCGTCCTGCCGGGTTAAAAGAAGGAATGTGTAGGGGAGCTGGGGAATGAATAAGACAAGGGATGGATGTTACATTCTCAATATTTCATGCAAGGAACGTTTTTTTAAGTTGATTTCTATTCTCATATAGAGTAGGTGGGGGTAAAGCGGACATGCTGCGCCAAGCCAAAATCAGAATAAAAAACATATATATAACCAAGAAGTAGATTAAAAAATCACTACAAAAAAAATTAGAAAAACAAAAACATTAAATGAAAAGAGTAATATGTATAGTTAAAAACACTTAAAAGAGACAAAAGAATTATAATTAAAAACTGTGGAGTTAAAAAGTAATATTGTTAAAAGATAAACAAAGTTTAAAATTATGTACAAATACTACGTAATAACAAGTTTAAAAATCACAGAAGTAAAAAACAATGTAAACTTATTTAGGTAGAATTTCTTCGAATACTGTATTATCTTCGTCAGCACTTGAGTCATATGATTCTGAATCCATTGATTCATCCACATAGTTTTGCAGTTTTTTCGGATCCTTTGTATTATTATCTGATGGGTTTAGGCATTTGTTCTTGGCCTTTTTCTTTACAGTTTCCCACTGTGAAGAACCCCGAATTGTCTTTTTCTCTTTCTGCATGCAAGTTTTTTTGCTTGGTTTATCAGTTTGGCTAATATCAGGTCTATGTGATGTTTTTGCAGATGTAACAGCCTTAGTCTGAAGTTCAGGCGACTTTATGGATTGACTTGGGGATTTTTGAGACTGATTGATTTGGTATACTATTTTAACAGGTTCTGAGGAGGGTTGTTAGCGTTCTAATACTGGGGTCGCATAACATTTACTACCACAGCAAACATCACGGGTTTCTTTATTTGAAGTGGTTGTTGAATGCGTTTTAGCTGCGTTACTCGGATGAAAGGAGGTGTCGGTCTGGGTGCTTATGTGTCTTACAGGTTTTGATTGTTCTTTAAGTATACTAGAGTAAGATACCCCATCAGATGGGGTCCTAGATTCTACTAGGTTACGGGCTTCAGGGTAGAAAAGTTTATGAGTAATCTTAACAGCAAGAATTTCCTTTTCACGGATCCAATTAGGACAAGAGCGAGAGTACTATGTACGATCACCTTTAGAATTAGCACAGCGTTCTGTTTTTTCGCAAGTTTTACCGTCATGGCCGACTTCTGCACAACGTGCACAAGTGCCACGACAGGTAGTATTAGTATGCCCATAACGCTGGCACTTTAAAGAACGGAGAGGATTGGGGATATAAGGCCTAACTGAACAGTTTATATAACCAGCTTTAATTCTAGTAGGTAAAATGTGGCTATTGAAAGTTAAAATTATGTGTTTAGTAGGAAGTATTTACACATTTCGACGGATAGTGATACGGCGTACATCTATGATATTTTGATCGCTTAAATTAGCTAGAAGTTCTTTTGTAGAAAATAAAAGATCTGGTTCAGATATTACACCACGGCAAGTATTAAGAGTTTGATGTGCTTTAACAGAGACAGAAAAAGTACCTATAGTACTGCAATTTGACAGAAGTTGTGACTGCCTGCCTGAAGAAACCTCAACCAGTAAGTCCCCAGACTGCAATTTTTTGAGCGAGTGACCATCACCAAAAATAGACTGAAATGTTTTTGCTATAAGAAAAGGTGAAGTTTTATTTAAAGAACTATCTGAGCTACTATCAGAGCGTTTAATTACAAAAAAATGAGTGAATAAAGTCGGTACACTTTGTTGCTCGCCACTTGGGAGAGAAATAGAAGGAATGTTAGTATTTCCATCCATGATTGAAAAAAAAATTTAATTCAGACCCCCGGCCGCACCACCCACTACCGAGCCCAACAAGGTGATGCACATTCGTTCACCAGTGCTAGCCAGGGCTCATACGATCACTAGACACTCCTATGCCAGTCTCCACCCTTAACGAGATGGCTAGTTAGTACTCGCTCACTTGATCCCCAGCCAGTGACAATTCAGCTGACCAGCCAATTGATGCATACGGGACTAATATGCACCTCCCGTCTACCTGAAGCAGAGGCCAAAGCAGTGTGTTGGTTTCCATCAACTACCAGGATCCCCCTTTCCAGGGACACGGGTCGCCACGCACGGCAAACACGTGGGTCGTTTAAAATTCTCCACGAGTCGATATACAGGATTATATCGGCTCATACAGAATTGCCCTCACCTCCGAAGAGGAAACCACAGTGAGAGTGAAACAAAGAGGAAAGAAAGACAAGAGAAATAAGAGGAAAAGGAAAAGAGAAAGATCACTCAGGTGCCCGGGGTTACGAAACCCGTTAATACCTAAAGAATGTATCCCCTGGAGGAGGTGGGGGTAAAGATACGCACGGGGCAAAGATAAGCACTGGCTGATTTAATATGAAGAAACATTTCTACAATCATGACCGCTGATTGGTAGTTTGGTCTCAAGTGTAGTAGTTCTGTGTTCATACCTTGTGAAAAAAGTAGCACTCCGTGCCAAGAAAATGAGGTAAGTTTAATTTTTCGCATTTTGATCTAATATTTTTAAATTTTCACTTTATTGTTTAGATGACAATACTTCAAATTTTTACAAATCCAAAAATTCAGTGGAGAACGGAAGCTCTATAGCTTCTAAATGCCGTATAATTTACCTCGATCGCATTTGTTTAAACTTGTCAGTAGCCGGTTAAGTAAAATACTGCAGAATGGGTTAAAAGTACGCATCCGTCTTAGAGCAAAGATACGCACAAGTTTAAGATTCGGGGTTTTGTTCTATCGTTTTAGTTAGATGCAAAGCTTTCTCCAATTACGTTGAGGAAAGTTTTATTTTTTATATTCTATTAAATATAATAGCTACTTAACTAATATAAGCTAGTTAACTACCTTTTCCTAGTTAAGTTTTTCTTTAATATAGAACGTAGGTATCTACCTACCTACTTTTAAAAATCAATATTCTTGTTTCATAAAACGATTTTGTTTTATGTCTTAGCCCTTAACTCCTGTTAAGGGTCTCTGCTGTATTCAGTTTTCATAGCTTAACTTGTAATTTTCAATTTAACTACTGATGTTAGTTTAATTTTGATTCGCTTGGAAACTTAGCAGTATCGCTAAAGACTTCTAAATGAGTAGAATTTTTATTATAATAGACCTTTACATAAAGTTTAGCGCAAAAACAGTATCTTATTTGTCAATCAAGCCTTTTATTTATTCTACAATCAAGGGGTCTTTGGGACTGCTCACAGTATTTATGCAACAATTTTTGTCACAGTAGTTAGAGATTAACTGCTATTTACGATCTCGCAGACCAATTTTTTTTCTTTTTTTTTCATAGTTTAACTTACAGTTTTCCGTTTAATTATAAATACACCGCTCAAAACAATTAAAGGATATTGCAGTTTTAGGTGGATTTTGTATCTGGTAAACTGTTTAGCTGATTGATACATGGTCGACAGACATAGTAGGTTATATGAGAATAAATTACACATATTTGGCAGAAAAAAGGCATTTTATTGCGCATTTGTGTACTAAAGGAAAAAAACACAATTTGTGCATATGAGAAAAAAAGAATAAGAAAAGGTGTTTTCTTCAAAGAAAATCATTTTCAGTAGGGAGTATGGTTTCCACGGGCGGCCAGCAACGTTGAGCACCTTTGAGGCATGGACTCAATGATGCTATTAATGACGAGTTGGGGTATTCTGCCCCACTCTTCCAGAAGAGCTCTTTCCAGTTCTTGGAGAGTTTGTGGGGGTTGTTGGCGGCCAGAAACTCGTCTTCCTAGAGCGTCCCAAACGTGCTCGATTGGATTCATGTCTGGAGAACACGCTGGCCATTCCATTCGAACGATTCCTTCCTCGAAAAGGAAATCCTCCACCAGGTTTGCACGATGTGGCCTGCAGTTATCGTCCATTAAAATGAAGTTATCTCCGATTGCTGCAGCGTAAGGGACTACCATAGGTCTGAGGATCTCATCCCTATATCGGCGACCAGTCAGAGCTCCATCTCGAATGATGTAGAGGTCAGTACGCCCGTCAATGGAGATGCCGCCATACACCAACACTCCTCCACCGCCAAATCTGACACTTTCGTGCACGAACGCAGGATTATTCCTACTGCCACGGTCCCTCCAGATGAAAATACGCCTATTATCCGGATGCACAGAAAAATGGGACTAGTCAGAAAACAGAATATTGCTCCATTCATTTCTCCTCCAGTTGACATGCTCGGTTGCCCACTCCCTGCGGTCGCGACGATGCCTTGATGTTAATCTAACACATACCATCGGTCGGCGAGCATACAGACCTACAGCATGGAGCCGGTTTCGGACAGTCTGAGTTGAAATCGTGGTGCCTGTAGCCGAGCGAAGGTGTTGTTGGAGAACAGTAGCGTTCATGGTTCGGTGTCTCCGAGCTGTTAACGCTAAATACCGATCTTCATTGGGCGTTGTTGCCGGTCTACGACCTTGCCCTGGTCTTCGGCCTGCACATCCACTCTCCAAAAAACGGTTCCAGATCCTGGAAATGACACTTTGTGACACTCCAATGGCTTGCGATACTTCGGTTGGTTGGTTGTTTGGTTGGAGTTTTATGGCACAAAGTCCCCATAGGGACATGCTGCGCCAAGAAAAAGTTGAGTAAAACATAGTTAAAAATTAAAAGTTACAGCACAATACTGTCAGAAATATAAAAGTGAAAAAACAAAGTAAAATGAAGAAAGCAATGTGATGATACATGTAATTAAAATAATGCACAAGGAAAGCGACAATACACAACGTTTTAAAAGTTAAAACATAGTTAAAAGACAAGAATATTTAAATTAAAAAATTCTAAAAGCTCTAAAGTTATGAAAAGTTATATGTTCAAGAAATAAAGCATAAAATGTTATATAATACTGCTTTAAGAACGAAGTTATAATTCAAAATTTTAAAACGATATAAAGCTACGTAGGATGAATAACTTCAAAAACTGTATTATTGTCATCGTTATCAGAGTCATAACTACAAGAGTCCATAGCCTCTTCTGCATAGTTGAGCAGCTGTTTGTGATCTTTAATATTAGTTATTGCTGGGCTAAGACATGATTTATTGCCTTTTCTCTTCACAGTTTTCCACTGTGAAGAGATTTGAGTTGGAGGTTTCTTTCTTTCTTTTTGCGCACAAGATTTTTCATTTGCTTTCGGAGTTGGACGACCAATAGGTTTCACAGATTTGCTTTTATCTGGAGCTGGCGTTTGTTTAGTCTTATGTTCGGCGGATATTTTTGATTGAACTGATGATGTTCGGGGAGAATTAGGTTTCTGTAATGATAGAACTGGAGATGAAGCAGCCTTAGTTTCAGTCTGATGATTAGATGACTTTTTGGATCCAATTGGAGATTTCTGTGACTGAGTAAGTTGATATTCTATTGTAACTGGTTCTGAGGATGGTAGCCAACGTTCCTATAATGGGGTACCATAGCATTTACTACCAAGAGAGACGTCCCGGGTTTTTTTAGGTGAAGTATTGGTTGAATGTGTCATAGATGTATTATTTGGTGGAAAAGAGCAGTCGGTCTGGGTACTGATGTGCCTTACGGATTTTGGCTGTTGTTTGAGTATACTAGAGTAAGAAACCCCGATAGTCGGGGTTCTAGACTCAACAAGTTTGAGAGCTTCGGGATAGGAATTTTTTTCAGTTATTTTAATAGCAATTATTTCTTTTTCACGGATCCAGTTAGGACAAGAACGGGAGTATGCTGGATGATCACCCTTACAATTTATGCAGCGTTCGGATTTTTTACAAGATTTACCGTCGTGGCCTACTTCTGCACAACGAGGGCAGGTAACAGTACCACGACAAGTAGTGTTGGTATGACCATATCGTTGACATTTGAAACAACGGAGAGGATTTGGAATATAAGGCTGGACAGGACAGCTTAGGTAGGCTGCTTTAATTCTAGTAGGTAAATTAGGACTATTGAAAGTCAGAATGATGTGCTTTGTGGGAAGCACTTTCTCATTCCGACGAATCGTTATACGGCGTACATCGATGACATTTTGGTGTTTAAAATTTTCTAAAAGTTCTGCTTTTGTAGACAGTAAAAGGTCAGGTTCCGATATAACACCACGGCAAGTATTCAGAGTTTGATGTGCTGTAACAGAAACATAGAAAGGTCCTATTGTATTAGAATTTGAAAGAAGCTGAGATTGGCTGGCTGAAGAGACCTCAACAAGCAAATCTCCAGAATGCAGTTTTTTAAGTGAACAGTTGTCACCAAATACAGAATGAAATGTTTTTGCAATAAGAAAAGGTGAAGTTCTCTTAAAAGAACTATCAGAGAGGCTATCAGTGCGTTTAATTACAAAAAAACGAGTGAATGTAGAATTCGGTTCATTTTGCTGCTCTCCACATGGGAGAGAGTTAGAAGAAAATGAGTTTTTTCCATCCATGTTAGAAAAAAATAATGATTCAGACCCCGGCCGCACCACCCACTACCGAGCCCAACAAGGGGATACACAATTGTGCACCAGTGCTAACCAGGGCCCATACGGTCACAAGACATTCCTATGCCAGTCTCCACCCTCAACAAGATGGCTAGTAAATGCTCGCTCACTTGATCCCCAGCCAGTGACAAGTCAGCTGACCAGCCGATTGATGCATACGGGACCAATATGCACCTCCCGTCTACCTGAAGCAGAGGCCAAAGCAGTGTGTTGGTTTCCCTCAACTGCCAGGATCCCCCTTTCCAGGGACACGGGACGCCACGCACGGCAAACACGTGGGTGGTTTACAATTCTCCATGAGTCGATATACAGGATGATATCGGCTCATGCAGAATTGCCCTCACCTCCTAAGAGGAAACCACAATGAGAGTGAAACAAAGAGGAAAGAAAGGCAAGAGAAAAAAGAGGAAAAAGAAAAGAGAAAGATCGCTCAGGAACCCGGGGTTGCGAAGCCCGTGAATACCTAAAGAAGGTATCCCCCTGGGGGATGCGCTACTTCGGCTTGAGTTTGGCCCCCTTCTAACCTACCAACAATTCTCAAAGCTTCTGAATCTGTCAAATGACTTCGCTGAGACATCGTACTCATCGAAACAAAGCAATCACTGAATGCCGATAAACCTTGTCTTCATTCTCTTTTATCCAGTTGAAAGTGAAATTTCATTCGGTGCCGCTGAAGCGACGTTTTTGACGTCGAACTCAAAATTTGCATACTCCACAGTTTGAAAACCAGAAGAATTTGCATTTGTGATTATCTTCTTCTATTTTCGGCAAAAAAAATTCGTTTATATCTTTATTTTATATAAAACTTCAAATATCCTTTAATTGTTTTGAGCAGTGTACTAGTGAAATTTACTAATGCTTTTGCATAAGTCATTCGTTTTATTGTAAATGGGGCAAAAATACGCACTGCGTAAGTTTGTCCCACCACTGTGTACTTTTACCCCAACCGATGGGGCAAAAATACACACAGCAATGTTTTTTAAAAATTGCAATTTCTCACAGAATTATAATTTGACAGAATGACGGTTGATGGTGGCACTTGCCTAAGGTTCTAATCTAACATTTTAATGACTCATTACATAAGCTTAGACCAATGTCTGCCATTAAGGGGACAAGGGACCTTAAAATCCTTAAAAATATTTTTTTTTTATTTTTTGTAAATTTCACCTAAATATTATTCAAGGGTACATTATATGCATTATGGCATGTATTTAGCACAAAAAAAAAATTAAAAAAAAATTATTTTTGAGAAAAAATGGAATTTTACGCGTCGTCTTAGAAATCTCCGAATGCCCCCTGCGTTCTCCATATCAATGAAAATCCCCAATATTTTTTATAAAAGTTTGTTTTATATATATAAATAAAATAGAGCATCGAATTTTAAATATTTGAATTTAAAGGTAAAAAAAAAAATTAAAAATTTTGAAATTTTTTCGAAAAAATTTCAAAAATTTTCAATTTTTCTTTTTTTTTAACTTTAAAATTCAAATATATAAAACTTGATGCTCTATATTATTTATATATATAAAACAGACTTTTATAAAAAATATTGGGGATTTTCATTGATATGGGATGCGCAGGGGGCATTTCGAAGATTTCTAAGATGACGCGTAAAATTCCATTTTTTTCTCAAAAATAAATTTATTTTTTATTTTTTTTGCGCTAAATGCATGCCATAATGCATATAATGTACCCCTGAATAATATTTTAGATAAAATTTACAAAAAATTTAAAAAAATGAAAATTTTTGAAATTTTTTCGAAAAAATTTCAAAATTTTTAATTTTTTTTTTTACCTTTAAATTTAAATATATAAAATTCGATGCTCTATTTTATTTATATATATAAATCAAACTTTTATAAAAAATATTGGGAATTTTCATTGATATGGGACGCGCAGGGGGCATTTCGAAGATTTCCAAGACGATGCGTAAAATTCCATTTTTTTCTCAAAAATAAAATTCTTTTTACATTTGTTTGTGATAAATGCATGCCATAATGCATATAATGTACCTTTAAATAATATTTAGGATGAAATTTACAAAAAATAAAGAAAAAATTGAAAAACTTTGAAATTTTGAAATTTTTTCGAAAAAATTTCAAAAATTTTCAAATTTTTTTTTTTTTACCTTTAAATTGAAATATATAAAATTCGATGCTCTATTTTGTTTATATATATAAACCAAACTTTTATAAAAAGTATTGGGGATTTTCATTGATATGGAAGACGCAGGGGGCATTTCGAAGATTTCTAAAACGACGCGTAAAATTCCATTTTTTTTCTCAAAAATAATTTTTTTTTTTAAATTTTTTTGTGATAAATGCATGGCATAATGCATATAATGTACCCTTGAATAATATTTAAGGTGAAATTTACAAAAAATAAAAAAAATTATTTTAAGGTCCCTTGTCCCCTTAAAAATCAAAATTTATGGAAAGTGCGTATCTTTACCCCCACCTACTCTATGGTCCTACCATAGTGTGCTTTAGAACCAAAAGAAAAACCACACGGCTCTTTTCATTTTTTTGCAAAGTTGCATTTTTTGAAACTCTGCTTAAAAACACCTTTTTTCAAAATATGAAATTGTCAAATATTTTATACAATATAGACAAATAAGATATGTTGTAGATTTTTATTTGAAGGTTTAATATTGGTAATTAAAATGAATGCATATTAATCAATGTGACAAAATAATTTCTGAGGTAAAGTAGCGGACAATTGAATCTATGTATCATAGGGATGATTGTCCCATTAATTCCCATTTAAATTATCCCAAACTTTTTTATCCCTAGAGATCTTAACACATTTATTTATTAACTAAAAATATTATATAGGTTTATTAAATAATGATTGATGTTGATTATTAGAATTAAACTTTACTCGTATGATATAGGTTGTTTATTATTAAAAATTATGTTGAATCTTAATTATTGTATTGTAATAAAGGTTAAATATTTTTCCAAAAAACGCTATTGAAATATTATGAAAATAGATAATATTGTTAAAAGTAGTGTATGTTTATTGATCAGATGGGGTAAATTATATTGAATTTGTAACTTGTGCTTAAATAAATTCCCCACTCGCCCCTCCCCTAACATAATTTCATTTGTGCATGATATCTAAGATACATTGAATTAATATTTAGGGGAAAGTAGGGTAATGACGCTCAGAATGGTAATCCCGCTCACCAAATATCTCTAAACAGAATAGAATTGAAAACGTGCGATCTGTATCGGCACCTAGCGAACTTCATCCTAAGTTCCCAGTAAGGATTTAGTGCTCGTCGGGTGGGAAGTATTTTTGTGTCCGCACGTTATTAGTTTGAAGTTGTTTTATTATAAAATTCTACAGCAGCGTTTCTTAAACTTTGGGATCTCGCGGATCCCCTTTGATATGATATTCATTTCGGGGACCCCCAACAAAATTTTTCTTAATGCAAGATAATATATATATATACATATATATATATATACATTAATAACATGGACCTTATTTATTTTTCATTACAGATATATCGTGTTTAGTTGTTGAAAAAGTCAGTTGCATTAATAAGAAAAATGGCTCACATTTTAAGGCAATTAAAATATACATAGGGGAGACCGGGGGAATGCCGCCAACCCGGATTTTGCCGCCACCCCACCTAGTTTAAAAACTAAGGGCAGTTTGTGATAGTGAATGTGCCTGCACTATAGCGGCCAACAATATAAACAGTGTCTAAAGTGAGAGTGACTTTGTTGTACGTCGTTTGTTTGTTCTAGTGAAAAATGTAGTTTTCATCTAGTTGCTTATTATTTTGGAGCTTCAGATGAGTAGAGATAAGCACCTTTTATTGTAACATTAGGTATTTAAGATAATATGACCCGTAACCTACATGTATTCGCCGACATTTTGATGCAATGTGTTGAGCAAGTTCGGTTCTTCTTTCGGCTTTGCTTGGGTATTTCCACCATATTGTCCTCTCGGGGTAATGCCGCCGCCAAGCAAATCGGGTGAGAAATGGCCTCATTTTAATGTAGTGAAGCCGATTCAGCAGAGTGACTTTTGCAATATAAAGTAAATTGTAAGCTTAACCATTATTCTGCTGAATTACATTGCTTTCTAACTATTTTCAGTAGGTTGTGTGTTTCCTAGTATCCATTTCATGCATGTACTAGGTCATTAAAGAGTGGCGGCATTACCCCGGTACAGTGGCGGAATTACCCCAGTGTCCTGGGTAATCCCGCCATTGTGCAGAGGTTTTAAAAATATTTTTTTATGTATGCTTACTTTACAGTTATGATTACGGTTAAATTTATGCAGATACTAAAGATTATGATTCAGCTTTAGAATTTTTACTATTAAAAAATAAACATTTTTTCGAGGTGAAAAAATTTAAATTCCCTTAAGGTGACGCCATTCCCCCGGTCTCCCCTACTGCTATTTCCGACGAAAAAATGTTGCTGTTTTTCTTCTACGAGATGTGTAATGTCTGGTTCAATGTTCGAAACATGTATTTGCAAGTCTGGTTCGACATTCAATCGATTTCTATGTTTGTTTGCATGTGCACAAGGCTGGAGAAGTCTTTTCACACAAATATGTTGTATAGAAGGGAGATAAATGGTTGATAGCTTTATCTGCAACTTCTGTATACGTATTTCTCACGCACAACCCAAAATTAGGAAGGCTATTCACTTGAAAAGCAATTTTCATGGCACATCGCCCGATAATTCCGCAAGTTGTTCCTTCTCTAAGAATGTTAAGGATTCTATTTCACGAATGTCTTGGAAATGAAATGGATTCCTCTACCACTCATTTTCTGACTTTGAGGGAGGAAAATAAATTAGGAAAAGCTTCTTTTTCGTCAGGTGCGAAAGTTTCAACAATATCATGTGAAATTGTATCGCCAGAGGTTTGGAAGAAATCTAATAATGTTGGAAATGATTCAAAATCATTAATTTCCAAGTCGATTCACCCACAAATAAATTTTTTTCTGTTGCTTCAACTTTGTCCAGGAGTTTGAAAATATGTGCCGGTGTTCCTTGTACGCTTAAATTCATCTCATTCAGAAAACGAAAAATATCTGTCAAATATACCAACTTGACAAGCCAGCAGAAACCATTGAAAAATTCTTTCAAATGGCAGTTGGAATCCAATGCAGATAGCCTTACTTCATCATGCAGTGCAAAAAAGCGATTTAAAACTTTTCATCGTGACAGCCACCTAATTTCTTTATGGCAAAAGTAACTATTTGTGTTGACTCCTAATTTCTTTATACAGAATTTAAAAAAGTGTAGAATTCAATGGGCGAGCCTTGATATAATTTACTACTGAAACAGCTTTGTTGAATGTAAACTTCAAATCTTCAGGCATTTTTTTCACGACCAGTGATTCATGGTGAATATAGCAGTTTGTCGAAACTGCATGTGGTGTTAAATTTTTAACTGAGCGGATCAAGCCATTAATAGGTCCACTCATAGCTCGAGCCCCATCTGTACTTATTGCGACACATTTTGTCCAGTTTATTTCTTTTTATTCTATGAAACCGCCTAAAGAGGTGAATAGTGCAGCACTTGTTGTGCGAGATGGAGTGGATTTGCAAAACAAAAATCTTCATATACTTTACCACCAAGTTCATAACGAAAAAAAACTAACAAATTCACATTATTGGAAACATCTAAACTATCATCCACCTGTAATGCGAAATAAGGACTTATTTTTACACGTTCAGTTAAATGGCTCTCAATATTTTCACTTAAGTTGGTGATTCCGTTCTTAACAGTTTCATTAGATAATAAAATTATATTTAAATCCTTGGCTGCTTTTTCTCCTAGCATTGTTGTGACCATTGCTTTAGCAGAAGGTAAAATTAAATTCTCTGCAATCGCATGAAGTTTTTCAGACTTTACTACCATCAAAGATATCTGATATGAGGCAAAAACAGCCATTTTATTATTGGAACCAGTTGTGGCCTTTCAATTAATTTCTGACTTATTTTCAGTTCTTTTAACTTTCTTTTAAAAAAGCCAGTTGGTTTGTTTAAGTACTCTTTATGTTTAGTTTGTAAATGTCTACGCAGTTTTCCCAGTTTCATACATTCATTTGACCGTTATCGTGACAAATAAGACAAACAGGCCGTTCTTCATTAATACAGGTGCTCATGAATCCCGATATTAAATAAAATATTCTTCAGAGTACTTGCTTTTTTCCCTTTGCGGTAAGTTCTTCTCTGTTAAATTAAGAGGTATTAAATAATCATCATCTATATCCGACTCCATATCTTCTTAACGTTATATTTTACCGGTCTTTAATCACTCATTCATCTCTTGAATTAAAAAAAAATGTTAAGTATGTAACAAGAGAAACTAAAGTACGAGCAGGGCACTTAAAAATGACAATGGCTGGAATTCACCCACTCGTGATTGCTATTAAGTTAACGCGAAACAGAATGCATATGTAAAGCGCGCTGACGAGAAAATAATATTCGGTAAAAATGTTTGGCCTGCTCAGAGGTGAATTCAGAGGGTGGAGCGGAGTAAGCGGTTGAGGTTACCTTCCCTAGCATTGAAATTTCTCCCTCGAAAGATTTAGATTTAGATGTTTATTTTATGCTTATTAATGGCTCTAGATTAGAAAGCTCTAGTCCTGCATTTATCCACAACTACAGCTACAGAAATTCTTGCCGGAGAAAAGAGGTCTGAACTCAACACTAGGCTTGAGGATCCCCGTATATAATGTCGCGGACCCCCAGGGGTCCGCGGACCACAGTTTTAGAAACGCTGTTCTACAGCAACTAACTTGAAAGTAAGCGTACACTCTTATTTTCAAATATTAATTTACTCATTGTCTACAAAATATATACATTTACCTATACTTTCATGCTTTTGTTTATTTTTGTAGTGCGTTGTTACGCCAATTGTAATGCATTAATATCCAACATGCCGATAACGGGTAATGGTGCTCGCGTGGAATTCCAGAACAAGTGTTGCCAGTTCTTGGCAACGTTTTATTGGAAACTTTTTTCAAATTCAAATTTCTTGATTGACACCACTTTTTTTTTAAATGATAAAAATTTCCTGTTTTCGCCTTTATTAATATGTCATTAAACAAGGAAAATTTTACGATTTCAAAAAAGTGGTGAAAATAAAAAAGAGCCCATTATATGTCTAACATAATATGAGTGAACAATATGTGTAAAGTGGTTGCAAAAAGTCTGCAGTGGTGTGAATAGCCCACACAACTACATATGTGACTTTTGTCTTACTTAAATGTTGTATTCAATCTCTGAGCGTACCCTACCATGTCGAGCATTACCGCTCAATCATGGTCATTTAAATAAAACGATAAAAAAATTCCTAAAACTTTTATGAAAATTAGTTGAATGCAAACTGTTCCTTATGCTTTGGAGTTCTACTTCGTTAATAAAATAGATTTTTTTTGTCTAAATTTGACTAGCTATTCATGTTTTCCCTTAAGTGAGCGCCATTCCCTTACTTTCTCCTATTAATAAGTTGTGAAAGAAAAATGTGGGCTATGCCGTATTTCAAACATATTTTTCACTTTCATTTCATATCTAAAATGTCTCGTAAGTGGGAAAGGGGAACAGATAGACAGTCGAAGTTTGCATTACAAGTTAAAACTGCAGTAAAAGAAGTGATTAGCAACGCTGAGATATAATAGCCATATAAGATCATATATTACAAACAGAAATACATATAAGTTTGTAATTATAAATTTTAACTAGGTAACATTGAATACAGGGAGAAAAATATTGGTGTCCCATCCCTCCCAATTAGTGTCCCATCCATCCCTTCTATAGGGATGATTGGGACAGACAGTAACGTTTTTTAACCCGGGAGAACTCGCTAGTGAGAATTTCTCTCACGGTGCCCAATTGCTTTTCTTTTATTTTACATTCGCTTAATATCACTTTTTTTTGCTAGGCTTAGTACTTTTACTCACAAATAGGTAAAATAATTGAAATAACAATTTTAAATTTTAATTAAAATGAAAAATGGTTTAAATAAGAGTCTTAAAAAAGTACGACGGTGAAAGAAAATCTCATGTAGCGAGTTCTCCCGTGTTAAATTTTATAATATTTTACTGTATAATAATAATAATGTAGACTAAATATGGTGCATAGATGTAGTCAAATACCTAATGTATGAAACGTGATATATAACATTGATAATAACTTTTAAAAAGTATTCAAAATAAACGTTTTTGTAAAAATGTCCCATTCATCCCCCACCTCCCCTATCTATTACCATCTTCAAAAAATATTTGTTTGTAATGTATATTTTTTGAGATATAAAATGACAAAAAAGCTTTTATTTTTACTTTGACATTTTAAAAGTTCTATGGCCCCTTAAAAGATTATTGTATCTTAAAAATAAATAGATGACCTTTGAAAGATTGTTAAAATATGTTGATAAAAATGCATCAATGTTCTTTAGAAAATTTAAATTAAAACAAACAGCCTCTTTACCTCTTTTATTCAGTAAAATTATTAGAGCCTCCTATAAATTTAATGTAGAGAAACGAGCTCATTACAATTCTTTGAAAGGGTATACATCTTAATGTAATCTAAAAGGTTTTGTTTGATCACATTATAAAGGTTTAAATATATCTTGTAAAAAAAGAAGAGATTATATTCCGTGTGACAGACGTTTACAAAAATTTGCTCTTTTTGCTAATGTATTGAAAGAAGTATGTTTCCTAGAGTTTTTCAGATCAAGATTTTTAGACATTAATCTTCATTACGATTGTACCTTTCAAATTAAATTTGATATTTTATTCTTACAACGTTCCAATGGGAGAAAGAAAAACACTAAATCGCTAAAAGTCTGAACAGACTAATCAATAAATATATATATTTTGCAACCATATTAATTTAATTTTTTTTTAATGCGGATTTCGAATCCATGGAATTTTAACCCATTAACGCCCGAATTATTTTCTTAGTTAAAATTAAAATTTTGGATTTAGCACCACTTTTAAAAGAAGAGTAATTTTTATGTCATTTTATGAAGAAATTTGTCTTGTGAAAGAAAGCATATATTTATTTTCATATTTACTACTGTGAAAAGCGCTTTCTTGCTGGAAAGTCCAACGATCTAAAATGGGTTAAATCCCCTTTTTTTTTAAAAAGTATTTTCCATTTTTCGTCAAAAGATCAATCATTGAAATTCTGTAATTTTTAAATGTGATCAAAATTATAATTCATCCTGTATTTTAACTTACTTTATTTATTTTCAGCTTTTTTATATCAAGAAAAAACATCCAGTCTCGAAAAAGGGTAATATTCATGAAAGGCAAAAATATTGAAAGAACAACAAAAGCAAATAAGGTTACGTGGGGGCAACTGGGCCGTGATTTTACGATGTGACTCTGGAGATTTTGGCAATTCAGCTTTAAAAGGCTAATATTCCTTTGAATTGAAGTCTGAACTTTTGTAAATGTCTTCAGTTAGATTCCCCGTATCAGACAGAAATATTCAAAATTACATTTTAATATCTAAAAATAAAAAGTATTTCACTTTTTTTTCCTCATGTGTCCAGTTGCCCCATAGAAACGGGGCAAGTGGACCAGGAGGGTCTATGTTCCACACGCGTTTGGTTTTTTTAATATTGGGTGTCAGATCCTGTTTCAAAAGGTGTAAACAACTGAAAAAAATTTAAACCAGGCAGATCATGTACATTATATATAAACTCAAGGGCGTTGTAAGGGAAACCTTTACTGTCAATATGTCTAAAAAAAGCACTAAAAGTGTAAATATGAGATTTATTTATACAAAAAACATAAAAATTAAGTAAGTACTTAGGTGCTTTAGTATAGGTGATAAGTATAAAAGTTACATGGTTATTTTAAGGAAGAAAATAACAAGATAATTCTATGAACAAACGGCTACGTAAATACTTAAGTATCTCATTCTCTTTTTTATTTACCATAATGGAAGTTCGATATGTCCAATAAACCTGTGGAGAATGTAACCACATTTTCTTATCAAACAGAACTATTTTTATTAATTTCGATAATTTTCTAATAATCTCACTTTGTCTTTTATACGTCTCTTCATCTGTATCGTAAAATTTCGAGCTATAGGTATCACACTTAAGAAATTTGGTTTGATACCCCCAATATGCTTTTTTAAAATTTTATTACGTCATTTCAATAAGGTATTATGTAATTTTCTTTATTGCAAGCAAAAAAAAAAACAATGGAGAAAGTAATTTCCCGTAGTAAGAGAAACTGAAAAACATATTTATAACTGTTGGGGTAACTCGATGCCATATGGTCCAGTTACCCCTGATACATGTCCCAGTTACCCCATTCTTGAAGAATTAATGGGGTAACTGGAACACCGGCCTTACATTTGAAACATGAAGTAAAATGTATAGATATCTAATAATATTAACGTATTTAGGGTACGTATGGTAATATTAACGTATTAAATAAAAACATAGTTTAATAAAAGTACTTAACGTATTTTAATAAAAAGCCGAGGAAGTTCAACCAAATGGACGTTGTTTTTAAAAAAGAAACCTAAATTTTCGGCAACCTATCACAGCAAGGGCAGAGTTATGATAGAGTTGACACACGTTGTTTGAAGAAGTAAAGACAGGGTGCAATGCTGACAAAAGCTAAACTTAAAAAACATCAATGTTTTTTTTATAAAATAGCCTATGGTCCAGTTACCCCAGCTTACCTTAATAAACAACATAGAAAACCCCAAAATATCGACTAGTCAAAAACTACAGCGAAAACATAATGTTCAAAAATGTATTACCGTGCAGCGATATAGGTTTAAAAAAAGAAGGTGCTGCGTTTGTTTTTGTTAAAAAACATTGGAAATTGCTTAAAGGAACTTATCAAAGAAAATCAATAAGAGAAAGTAATAAAAACGAAGTTGGTTGGTTAAGTGCGGTTTAATGGCACAAAGTCCATTTAGGAACATGCTGCGCCAGGAACACGTTAAAATAAAAACAGAAATATGTTTTAAAAAGTGTCATTAAAAATGTTCGATAGTAACAATGAGCGAAAAAACTCTGAATTTAATGTAAAAGGAATGCGACAATATACAAAGTTCTACAAACGTTAATAAAACCAAAATATAGAAATGTAAAAATAACAACGTTAAAAGCACCTTTTTTTAAAAAAAATTCAAGCATACAGGTTTCGGTAGCATATAGCATGCATTCCTCAATGCTACGGGTGCAGAAATTTGCTCACATATATAGGAAAGATGGGGATTCAAGTTAAAGGTTCATTGACCAATAGGAAAACGGAGGATTGCATGTAACAGCCGATAGGAAAATAGATGGGAAATTGAACCGAAATAGTAAAGAAATGCTGTAAAAAAAAAACGAAGTTTTTATATAATATTTCCAACAATCTGATAATGGGGGGATAGTGAATTCACAATTAACAATATTTTAAAAGTTTTTATAAACTAGAAATGCTTCAAAGAAGTCAAGTTCGTGTATAGAAATAGGTTTAGAGATTATTTTAACCGAATTGGAGTCAAAAGTATGATTCATCTCCCAGCAATGTTTTGTAATAAAGGATTTATTGGTTTCTTGTTTTTTAATACATTGTTGATGTTCTTTGATACTAAATTTTAAGCAGCGTTTGGTTTGTCCAATATAGGAAAGGCCGCACTGGAAATTAATACGGTAGATACCTCATGAATTGCATAATTCAATAGGGTCTTTGATTTTGGAAAGGATGAGTTTATTTGTAGGGATAAAAATTATTTGGAAGTCATATTGTCTAAAAATTTTAACAATGGGAAAGCTTGATTTAGGAAAGAAGGTTAACACAATGCTAATATTGGACTGAGTAGAAGACTGAGGTGAGTTTGAGGAACGAGGATGTGCTGGTTTAAATAGAGCAGTATCAATTACATAAGGGTTGTAACCTCTGTCAATCGCAATGGCTTTAATATATTGAATTTCACTATTAACTGACTGAAAATCAGAGCAAACCTGTATGACACGATTTATAAAAGGTATAATATGCGGCCATTTTTTGGCTTGGAGGATGACAAGAACGAACATGTGGTGGCAGAGAAACAGCGAAGCTTTTGCGATAGACGAATGTAGAGAAACCGTTTACAGTAAAAATGACAAAAGGTATCCAAAAATTTGAGAGAACCATTATTTTCAGTTTCTTAAGTGAATTGAATATTGCTATTAATAGAGTTCATAATGTTAAGAATATTATCAATATTGTGAAGAGAGGTGTCAATTAAGGTGTTAATTATGTCCCGATAAGTGGTGCCCTCTCATGTCTTGAACAAAGATTTCGGGAATTTCATTATTCATATTTTGAAATTCAAGAGCGTATATCCCTTACTCGCATATGTCTATCTCAAACAACATTTTCATTCCAAGGTAATTTTTTTAAACAATCTGACGGTGTATCCATGGGATCCCCCTGCCACCCATCCTCGCAGACATCTATACGCATTATTTTGAATGCTCCTTTTCAATAAATTATCTTTCGCTTTCTGGATTCGCTATGTTGATGACACATTCACCTTAATTGACACCTCTCTGTTTGATGAGTTTTTGAATTATAAGACCAATGTCAGACGGGCGATTTTTTTGCTGTTTTTTTGCTTAAGTATTATCCATTCACAATGCTAGCATTATGAATGGATAATACTTCAACAAGAAAGACGCCCGTCTGATATTGGTCTAAACATTCAAAATTTAATGCTTCTAATGTTAAATTACATTTTCATATTTTTATTAATATCTCCTGAAATTATACTCCTTATGTTCTAAATTTTTGTGTAGCAATAATACTGAAATACCCAAACATGAATACGTTCAATTTGCAATTTTTATAATTTTATGATATTAATTATGATTTATGAAATAATACTCGAAAAAATTATGAATTGCAACCTACAATTTTTTTGATGGATTTAGATTCATTAAGTCCTGCTTTATGGAAGTCCAAAATTTCACATTTTTCTTCCAAGTAGTTTTCAAATTATGCTTAAAAATCGGCAAAATTATGGTTTAAGGGGCCGTCTATAATAGAAGTGATTAGATATTTTAAAATTTCTTGTGCTATCCTGTAATCTAAGTCTTCAATGACTGCTTCAGTGGCTCTTTAGATGCCTTGATCAAGAAGGGGGCTCTCTCGATCAAGTACCGAACTTCAATTTGGATACAGCCCCTAAATTGAGCTCGTTTTAAAATAACTAATTTCACGTAAACTTATCGTACGAACTTAAAAATTTGTTTTTAGGCTAATTGAAGGTTTTAAAGTTCATTTATGCAGTCAGAATTACGTAATGCTATTGAAGAAAACAAAGTTATGGTTCATTTTAATATGTAGATGAAACCCTAATCAAATTTTCTATACATCATTTAAAAGTAGACTTTATTACCAATCATGTGGTACCAGTAACTTTCTTCTACGATAATTTGTTGAGGAGTTAGTAGGGGGTGTTTACTTTTTTTCTTTCCACGACTGTACATAGTCTTATACACTTGCCATCAGATGTTGAGCTCTTCGGAAAGGTTGACAATTTTAGTGCATTTTCGTTTGAGAGTTTACTGCACACACCAAAACAATTGCTGCGAAAATCTAAGAAACCTCAGTAACAAATTCATCATCGCCTGTAAGAGCTTATGGCATTCGATATTTAGGAAGAAAAAGATAATTTTGGAATAAAATTATCCAACGAATGGCATCTTACCATCATCTTATCACTGGGATGGCATCTTACCTGACAACTGTTGTGACCCACAATATTCAGAAATTTTTATTGGAGACATTGCACATTAAATAAAACAGATAACTGTTGTATACTAAAACACGGAAGAATAGTATTAGTTAAGAACATCTGCTTTACGAAGTATTCTGAAGTCGTCATTGTGGATCACAAATTAAATGTGAAGGCACCATTTTATGATAACACATATAGGGGAGACCGGGGAAATGCCGCCAACCCGGGTTATGCCGCCACCCCACCTAGTTCAAAAACTAAGGGCAGTTTGAGATAGTGAATGTGCCTGCACTATAGTGGCCAACAATATAAACAGTGCCTAAAGTGAGAGTGACTTTGGCTGTACGTCGTTCGTTTGTTCTAGTGAAAAATGTAGTTTTCATCTAGTTGCTTCTTATTTTGGAGCTTCAAATGAGTAGAGATAAGCACCTTTTATTGTAACATTAGGTATTTAAGATAATATGACCAGTAATCTACATGCATTCGCCAACATTTTGATGCAATGTGTTGAACAAGCTCGGTTCTTCTTTCGGCTTTGCTTGGGGATTTTCGCCATATTGTTCTCTCGGGGTAATGCCCTCATTTTAATGTACTGGAGCCGATTCAGCAGAGTGACTTTAGCAATATGAAGTAAATTGTAAGCTTAACCATTATTCTGCTCAATTACATTGCTTTCTAACTATTTTCAGTAGGTTGTGTGTTTCCTAGTATCTGTAGATGCATGTACTATGTCATTAAAGAGTGGTTGGTTGTATTGAGTTTTATGGCGCAAAATACCTTTAGGGACATGCTGCGCCAAACAAAAAGCGAGTCAAGAAGAACTGATGAGATGAGATACAATGGAAATAAAAAAGCCATCTGGATGGGGTACCCATCCAGATGTAATCGTCAAACAAGGGTAAAAAACAGTGTAACATAGAAACCCAGTGAAGCAAAGTAAATGGATGTTAAGCAAAGATGAGGCAAAGATAGCTGGATGAGGTTTCCATCCAGATGTCAAAAAGAGAGTCAGACTTATGAAGCATATAAAAACTAAATCTCAAAATAAAAACCAGCGTGTTTTAAAAAAGTAAATAGTGCCCCATGAGGTGCCTCCCCAATGAGGTTTGTCAAGAGTGGTGAGGATGTGTTAAAATACCTTCTATAAAAGTGACGGAGACCCGGACAGTCAGTTAAAACATGATGAATGGTGAGATGGTCAAAATGACAATGTGGACACATGGGTGCATCCTCCCGAAGTAAAAGATGTTTGTGAGTGACTCTAGAATGTCCAATTCTCAGACGAGTCAGAAGAACATTTGTTTTCCTTGGATAACACGGAGGCCAAGTCATGATGGTAGGTTTGATGTGGTGCAGTTTATTATTGCATTCTAAATTTCAACTTTCTTGCCATTTATTATGAATAAAGTGTTTGATAAGTAGTTTAACGTCTGAGAATGGAACTTTATGCCACAACGGATTAAGAGCACGCTTTACTGCCTCATCCGCTTTCTCATTGCCAGGAATACCCATGTGTCCAGGTACCCAGCAAAATAAAATATTATAGCCACGTCTTGTCAGTTTATTATAAAAATCAAGGATTGATGAGACATAAGGATGCTTTTTAAAAGATTTGATTGCGTCAATAGAGCTATTTGAGTCGGTATAAATGATGAAGGAAGTGTTATGATGATGAGAAATGTGCAACAGGGCTCTCTCTATCGCGATAAGTTCAGCTGTAAACACAGAAGTAGACGAATGCAGCCGGTAGCTGAGAGAAGTATTTTCACAAAAAACACCGCAACCAACAATATCTCCAGTTTTGGAACCGTCTGTATAGATGTCAGTGTAACTATTGAAATTTGATCTATGTGCAGCAAATAATTGTTGGAAAATAATTGGAGCCAAGTTATTTTTATCATATCCTTTAAAAGGGTGAAGCAATGTAACATTAGGAGGTTTCCAAGGAGGGTGTACATGATTTGGACATGGACTCACCTCGGTACTACACAGAGGGCTATTATCAATAATGTTCCTAATTCTGACACCAAAAGATGGGATGCAAGATGGTCGATGCTGATAAAGCATATCGTTGACTGTATTTAGAATGTATGAATGAAGAGGGTGGCCAGGATGTGAAAGGATACGGTAATAAAGTTCTAAAGAAAGCTTTTCACGAATGTGGTGTAATGCTGGTTCATTGCAGTCAACATAAAGGCTTAAAACTTGAGAGGTACGAAATGCACCAGAGCAAACACGGAGTGCGCTATGATGCACAGCGTCAAGTTTTTTAAGAACAGAGTTACGTGCGGAACCATAGACCTGGCAGGCATAGTCAATTTCGGAACGGATCACGGCTCGATAGATTTTAAGGAGAGAAGTACGGTCTGCTCCCCAGGAAGTGTTTGAAAGCACCTTTAGTAGGTTAAGCGATTTTTCACATTTTGTCCGTAATTGTAAAATATGTGGTAAAAAGGTTAGCTTACTATCAAATTGGAGGCCGAGAAAACGGACACTGTCCACAACAGGAATCTGAGTTGGTCCAATAAAAATTTCAGGATCTGGATGCAGATCCCTACGTCTACAGAAGTGAACACAAGAAGTTTTGTCATGAGAAATTATAAATCCATTCTTATTAGTCCAATTAAGAATATGGGTGATTGCAATTTGCAACTGTCTTTCAATAAAACGAATATCCTGTCCCATACACATAATTCGGAAGTCATCAACATATAAATCACCTTTCACAGAAGGGGGCAGTTGACTAAGAATATCATTTATTTTTATAGCAAAGAGGGTGACACTCAGGACTCTGCCCTGGGGTACACCCTCTTCTTGTACATAAAAACTAGAGAGTACCCCACCGATTCGGACTTGAAAAAGTCGAATGGCGAGGAAGTTCTTAATAAAAATAGGGAGATTCCCGCGAAAGCCTAGGTTAAAAAGATCACGAAGGATCCCGTATCGCCATGTTCTGTCGTAGGCTTTTGCCATGTCAAAAAATACTGACACCAAATGGTTGCGTTTTAGAAAGGCTGTCCGTATGTGATTTTCAAGATTGATCAGGTTATCGATAGTTGACCTACCTCGTCGAAACCCACTTTGAAACGCAGCAAGGCAATTGTTATTTTCTAAAATATGCACAAGACGACAATTGATCATTTTTTCAAGTAATTTGCAAAGACTGCTAGAGAGTGCGATTGGCCTGTAATTATTGGGATTGCTAGCATCTTTCCCTGGTTTAGGAAAAGGAATGATAATAGAGTTACACCAGGCTTGAGGAAAGACCTGTTCTATCCAAATTCTGTTATAAAATGCAAGTAAATTATTGAGAGAGGTTGTGCAGAGATGTTTAAGCATGGTATAGGTGATGCCATCGTGACCTGGAGCTGATAGATGGCTATTTTGCAAACATTTTATGAGCTCTGAGAGAGTAAAAGGGAGATTATAGTCATAAAAGTTACGGGAATTAAAATTGAGGTGGGTAGTTTCTGTTTGTCTTTTGTATGATAAAAAAGGTTCCGGGTATGAGTCAGAGGCAGAGTTAGATGCAAATGTATTTGTTATGGTTTCAGCAATATTCTTAGGAGAAGCTATTGTTTGTCCATTATGATTTAAGATTGTGATGTGGTTTTCAGAATAAAGACCCATACAATTTTTTACTTTTTTCCAGAGGACTTTACTAGAAGTATTTGGGTTAATATTAGATACATATTGAATCCAGGATTCACGTTGGTTTTTACGGCGCACTCTTCTAGCTTCAGCCTTTGCTTTTTTGTAGGCAAGATAGTTAGTATTATTGGGATAACGTCGAAATATGCCCCAAGCTTTCTGTTGATATTTTTTTTGCAGCTTGACAGTTACTGTTCCACCATGGTTTCCTGTGTCTCATTGTAGATGATGAGTTTGGTATGCTAACATCTGCAGCATTGATAATACACTGGGTGATATTATCAACTGCATCGTCTATGTCACCTTCTACCATATGATTTGTGATTTTAGCATTATTTGTGAAAGTTGGCCAATTGGCTCTGTCATAGTTTTAGCGTTTAAAATAATTATTAGAATCTCTGATAGGAGTGTTCTGTGAAATGAAAGTGGGAAAATGGTCACTGCCGTGCAGGTCATTTGAAATCCAGAAATTCCAATACGTATAGACAGATGGAGAGCAGATAGTGAGATCTATGGCATGAAAGGTGCGCGTCGGTTCATGAAAATATGTATGATCACCATTATTGAGTAGGCATAAGCCATTGTCAGAGATTAATTTTTCTATATCACCACGTTGATTAGTGTCAGAATTCCCCCACAACTGGCTATGAGCATTAAAATCCCCAACGATGATGAAAGGAGTGGGAGTTGAAGAAGGAGATCATCAAGGAGTGCTGACTGAATAATTTGGTGGGGTGGTAAATAAATGGTACAGACTGTAATGAGACGTTTTATATGTACACGGACTGCAACGGCTTGTAAGTTTGTGTTTAGGTTAATATGAGTATGGGGTAAATTGCGAGAGATGAAAAGAGCCACTCCACCAGTGGCCCTATCACAACCAGTAAAATCTTTTCTGTATGTAGCATAGGTGCGCAGTTTTGCTTTGTCATTGGGTTTAAGATGGGTTTCTTGTAAAGCTAAACATAGTGGTTGATGGACATGAAGAATACTTCGGATTTCGTCATATTTATTATGGTAGCCTCGACAGTTCCATGAAATAATATTAGTCATGAGTGAGTTTTTTTTTAATAAATTTATCTGCACCCTATTATCCGGAGATAGTAGACATACTACCTCCATCGTTAAATTCTTCACCCGGTTCTGGATGAAGAGCAACGGCATCATCCTCCTCCATTTTTTCTTTCATTTTTAGATGGATTTCCTTTTTGGATGTTTTATTTTTTATCTTTTTGGCTGGATTTTCAGATGACACAGTGGTTTTAATTGTTGGTAGATTAAATTTTTCTGAATCAGATCTATGGTTTGTTTTTTGAATTCCTCTTTTGGTGGTATTTTGAGAGCCTCTCTTAGGAATATGAGATTGGGAAGATTTTGTAGAGGAATTTTGTGATGGTTTAGGAGGAACAGAGTTTGGTGACCTAGGAGGAAGAGAGTTTGGTGACTTAGGAGGAATAGATTTCGGTGGCTTAGGAAAGTCAGACTGCGCTTAACTATTTGTTTTACCAGAATAAGTAGACAGGTTGATTTCTTTTTGTTTTGGTTGGCAATTATTATCAGTGGAGAATTCGGTTTGGGTGGCAATGCTTTGATAAGTTTTATGGGCCGTTTTGGATAAAGCAGCAGCATATGAAACACCAACTCTAGGTGTCCTGGACTCAACTAGTTTTCTGGCTTCTGGGTACGAAATGTTATCTTTAGTGCGTATGGTCTGTATCTCATTTTCTCTTTTCCACTGTTCACACGATTTGGCGTAAGATGGATGATCTTTTTTACAGTTGACACAACAAGGTGGAGCGTTGCATTGCGCACTTTCGTGGCCAACTGCACTGCACCGACCACATGTTTCTTTACCACGGCAATTTGTTTTTGAATGCCCAAAGCGTTGACAATTAAAGCAACGCAGTGGGTTTGGGATGTACGGTCTGACAGAACATGACAGATATCCAGCTTTTACATATTTGGGTAAGTTTGGTGAGTTAAAGGTGAGTATGATGTGCTTGGTAGGGATTTGTATTTGATTGGCTGGTATTTGTTCGTCTTTACGGTAAATTGTGATTCGTCTAGCTTCAATTACATTTTGTTCTTTTAGATTATCAACTATTTCAGTTTCTGTAACATACAGCAGGTCAGATTCAGATATCACCCCACGAGATGTGTTGAGGGTTCTATGTGGACTTACGGAGATCGGGATATTTGCAAAATTTGTACATTTTTTTAAACTAATGGCTTGTTTGCCATTGTTTACTTCAATAAGAAGTTCACCAGATCGAATTTTTTTAATGGTTTTTGGTTCACCTATCAATCCTTGGATAGATTTGTTAATTAAGAAGGGAGAGGTCTTCTGGAAGCTGCCTTCTACCCTTTTAACAAGAAAGAATCTTTCAGCACATGTATCATCAGTTCTATCAGCCCAAGATTTGGTTTGGCTCTGATTTATATCTACTTGAAGGCCTGAGGCCGATGCAGTCAGTTTCTCCTTAGATATATTTTGAGGCGTAGCAGTCTCAAGTTGAGCATTGGATGAAATATGGGGTTGTGGGGCCTCCACATCGCTTGTCTTATTGTCTGATATTGTAGCCATATTTGAGAGATAATGTTTAAAACGCCAGGCATCGGGCCTGGTCACCGACCCTTCTTCTTACCGTTACTTTAGGCGCAGGTCTCAAAAGGGTGAAAACTATCAACAAACTTCCACGTTTTCCGAACGTTGGATTAAACTCGATAGCATCTCCAAACTCTAGTTCTTTCACAGTGGAACTCGGTTGTCGTAGGTAAGCCTTTACAGCTCTGTCCAACCTACATCGCCCTTACGTCGAAAGGACACCAGTCGCCCAGTGCATTCCTAACCACCGCCACACAAGTATGGCGCCCACCGATCACGGAACCGGAATTCGGAGATGCCCTGCACTCTGGGACTCGAGATCAGCCTAAAAAGGTGGAAACGAGACGATGAGATTAAAAAACCTCAACACCCAGAGTGTCTCACGTGAAAATAAAAAAAATCCACTATTGTAAAAAAAAAAAAGTAATGTGAGAGAGAACTTAGAAAAAAGGTGTATTTTTTGTCTTTTTTTAAAACTTTTAAAACTTTTTTTTCCTTTTTTTTTTTTTTTTTAAACAAAAGAACAAGAACAATGTTAGTAGAACAAATAACAATTTGAACAAAATGGTCAGTAAAAAACATGAACAAGAACAAAGAGGGATAAGAAACTAAAAAACGAAGATTAAAAAGTGTGAAGCAAAGAAAAAAGGATAGACAACTAAAAAGAGAAGAAAACAGGAAAGGGGAAAGATCGCTCGGGAACCCGGGGTCGCGAAACCCGTAAATACCTAGAGAAGGTATTCCCCTGGGGGACATTAAAGAGTGGCGGCATTAGCCCGGTACAGTGGCGGAATTACCCCAGTGTCCTGGATAATCCCGCCACTGTGCAGAGGTTTAAAAAATATTTTTTTATGTATGCTTACTTTACAGTTATGATTACAGTTAAATTTTTACAGATACTAAAGATAATTATTGAGCTTTAGATTTTTTACTATTAAAAAATAAACATTTTTTCTAGGTGAACAAATTTAAATTCCCTTAAGGTGTCGCCATTCCCCCGGTCTCCCCTAGTACTGCAGTAATGGATGTATTCAAGGCTTGTTCATTATCAACATACTTAAAATATTGGGGAATAAATAGTATTACAAAATGCTGCATTTTTTATAATTTTGCAACAGATCCTGTTGTTTTTCCTCTGTTGCATGAATTTAAAATTTAAAAACTTATTTTGGCCTAACATGTTATAGCCAACGCTTAATATCTTCTGCAGGGCTCGCATACCCCTTAAAATTCTTATTTTCTAAAATTTTTGGATGTTTCTAATATACTAAACTTTTACATCTTCACGTTAATGGAAAAATTGAAAAAAATATTTATATACAGTACATCTTTCTAATGCAATTTTCTATATAACGTATAACTTATTAGGTATAAACAATGAAATTTTTATGTTAAGAAGCTTCTGCATTCCCATATTGTAAGAAAATGCTCCTTTCTGGAAGGCTAAAATGATAAATATTAGTTTATCTCCTTAATTCAGAGCTTTTTAATGAAAACATTTTTGAAAATTAGTAATCTATACTAATATTATACAGAAATAATGTTTGTTTGTAGGGTGTAATCCCTCGAACTACTGAACCGATTTTTAAAGAACGGGGACAAATTGATGGTATCAATCCCTGCTCCAATATAGCCTTATATTTTAAGTTTGTGCCACTGCTCCCAGTGGGATACAGGGATGAAAAACTGAAATTGCGATGTTGTTGATACTGAAGGGATGGGGCTGGAAACTTGAAATTTTGAATGTTAGTTGCTTATAATATCTAAATGTCTCTAAGAGAGGTTTCTAAAAATTCGAAATTTAAAAAAGTGATATGCGTGAAAATCATTCTAAATTACAATTTCTATGGAAATGATAGGGATAGAAAATTAAAATTTGACATGGCTGTCACTTTTGAGATGCAAGTGAACAGTTGTTAAAAAAGTAGGATAGTTAAAAAAAAAAAAATCAAAATTTAAAACTGTGCAGGTGAGAAAAAAAGTTTTAAATTATGAATTTTGTAATACTGACTTGACTGGGACTTGAAATTTGGCATAGCAGTCACTTTAGGTAGATTTCGTAAGAAATACAACCCATTACATTCTCCCCTATGTTGGAATTTCTGAAAAATTCTTGGAGATCTACGCCGATCATGACTCATAGAACCCAAAACCACCCCCAATTCAAAGCATTATATTTATATCACTTATTTATTGACACGATACCTTCCATAATTCTGCACAAATGTCTTCCAAACTGATACATAAAATCGAGGGGTATAAAATCTCGGTCAAGTCCGTTAATAGGCAAATTTGGACCAAGGGGGTGGAAATAGGGAAGGGTTTGTGAAAACCGAAAACAGCCCCCCATAACTTCTTAATTATAATACATATCAAATCAGTTTAACGTTATAATTACTTCAACAAAAAGAGCCAAAAATTTATGAATCGCAGATTTTTGATAAAATAAAACATTGGCTCAAGGGGCGATAATTTGCTGCAAATTCTTAACAGTGTATAAACTACATAAATTTAGATTCGTGTGAAGCATCTTTCTCTGACGGATATTTGTTTTCTTTTACAATATTCATTTTTTAACACTTTCCAACATAGTTGAAATGTGTTCATGAATTCGGTTGGCTGGTTGTATTGGGTTTTATGGCGCAAAATCCCTTTAAGGACATGCCACGCCAAACAAAGAATAAAACACAAAAATGTGAGTTAAGCAAATGGCATTAAGAACAAATAATTAAGCGAGATAAAATGGAAATAGAAAAGCTATTTGGATGGGGTACCCCATCCAGATAAGTCGTCAAACAAGGGTAGAACACATTGTAAACTAGAAATCCAGTAAAGCAAAGCAAAAATGCTATCTGATTGGGGTTTCCATCCAGATGCCAATAAGATAGTCAAACTTGGGAAGCAGATAAAATCTATATCTCAAAATAAAATCCAGTGTGTTTTAAAAAAGCAAAAAGTGCCCCATGAGGTGGTCATGAATTCGGGTTGTCTGCCTGTCCGTGCACTAACTCGCATAAATATAGTCAGATTGTCATGAAATTCATATATGTTACTGGGGTTTACAATGGCATGTTTGGAATTGAAAATGAAGTGTGTAGCGTTCACGGATCAGTTACAGGGACATTCAAAATAATTCCGCTATATTACGGCCTATGGGGAATTTTCGTTTGTGGTGTATTTTAATGAAATTACACTATTTTAAGCATGATGATATAAATGTATATTACTGAGGTGTGCTACAAAGCGTTTATTGTATAATCTGGTGTGCATATAATTTATCGTTCATTTACAGCGACACACAAAAATCTTTCGCTATATTACTGTCTATGAAGCATAATTGCTGGAAGTGCGTTTTTAGTTGTGGTACCGTTTTAAAGTTTAGCTTTTTTAAATTATTACCAGGCCTGTATAAATTCTATAAATAATATACAGGGCTAAACAAACAAATCTCAAGCATAGGGGAGACCGGAGGAATGGCCCACTCCGGGTTATGCCGTCACTCCGCCTAGTTTAAAAGCTAACGGCAGTTTGACGGCCAACAATAGAAACAGTACCTAGGGTGAGAGTGATTTTTTGTTGTACGTCGTTCGTTTGTTATAGTGAGAAATTTAGTTTCCATCTAGTTGCTTCTTATTTTTGAGATACAAATGAGTAGTGGTAAACACCTTTTACTGTAACATTAGGTACATAAGATAAAATTACCCGTAATCTACATACATTCGCCGATATTTTGATGCAATTTGTTGTCGGTTCTTCTTTTAGCTTTGCTAGGGATTTTCCTCTATTATCCTCTCGGGGTTATGCCGCCACCATGGAAATAAGTAGCTTTTGCCATTTGAGTTAAATTGTAAGCTTAGAACATTAATAAATCTAGCTTAAGGAACATTGTAATCATTCCTTTTTCTGCTAAATTACATCGCTTTCAAAATACTTTCAGTAGGTTATTATTCATTATTTTGATAACCTACTGAAAATATTTAGAAAGGAATAATTTATGTGTTTCCTAGTATTCATTTTATATGTTTACTAGGTCATTAAAGATTGGCGTCATGATCCCGATACGGTGGCGGAATTACCCCAGTATCCTGGGTAATCCCGCCACTGTAGAGAGGTTGAAATAATTTTTTTTTTTATGTGTGCCTATTTTACAATTTTTATTACGGTTAAATTTATAAAGATAGTAAAGATAGTGATTCAACTTCAGAATTTTTACTATTAAAAACTAAGCATTCTTTTGAGGTGAAAAAATTTAAATTCCCTTAATGTGTCGCCATTCACCCCGGTCTCCCGTATTTCCATTTATTGGCGGAAATTGCTGAATGGAAATTTTCAGCTGTGCTATGCGTTTAATTGAACGAACTTGTAGCATACTACGTTGTATACATACAAAATATATAGATCTATGCAACAACATTACACATTCAAATATTGACACTCGTTGGCAGAAAATGTTGGAAAGAAGGGAAAAACGAAAGAGAGAGGAGGGAAAAAGAGGGAAGTTACAAGATCTCATGTGAAACTGCGAAACAACACCATTTGAAACTGAAGATGTCTCCTAAAGAGGGATGAAAACGTTTTTGAGAAAGGAGGCAAAAGGTATTAGACGATGCATTACTTGTTATATAACATATTTTAAAAACCTGCTGAGATATGTTTTTAAATAAAATAAGGAGATATGTCTTAAAGTTTTTATGAAAAAGTAAAGAAAATGCATTTTATGGAAAATGATTTTTAATGTATAGAAACAAGTTAAAGAATGTTTAAATGAAAAAAAAAAAAAGATGTCATGAATTTTTTATATTTTTTATATATTAATGTAATAACGGATAAAAAAAATATGCTTATCCTCTAATGACTACTACAATAATAATGAATGAAATATTGGTATAAGATGAATATATGTATAATACGGACATTAAAAAAAGACTGACTTCTGTCGAGAAACTTTAAATATATAGATCTATACAAGACTCCACATAAAATTCGGATATTTTTTCGACTGTTGATGGTGACTGCAGTAATTTGGTTTTCAACTTTGCTATGCCTTTTCGAAATTGTTTATTGAGACATCTTTCACCTTAATAAGCTGTAGGGGAAAGTAGGGGAATGGCGCTCAGAAGGGTAATCCCGCTCACAAATTATCTCTGAAATATACAGTATAGAATTGAAAATGTGCGATAGGTATCGGCACTTAGCGAGTATCATCCTTAGTTCCCAGTAAGGATTTAGTGCCCGTCGGGAGGAAAGTATTTTTGTATCCTCAAGTTATTAGTTTGAAGTTGTTTTATTATAAAATTCTACAACATCCAACTTGAAGGTAAGTGTACACTCTTATTTTCAAATATTAATTTACTCATTATGTCTACAAAATATAAACATTTAGCTGTACTTTCATGCTTTTATTTATTTTTGTAGTGCATTGTTACGCCAACTATAATGCAAATTATTATGAGTCATATAAAGTAATTATGCCAGACAGTGTAGAACAATTTCAGTCTCGAAAACTAACCGATATATGTCGTATCCAAGTTTCGAAGCAACGTCTGATCCCTTTGTTACACTAAGGGAAATGAAAGATTTTTTACAGATATGTCTTACATACATAAATAAATCAGATTTAGTAGATCATTATTATGAGTCATATAAAGAACTTATGCCAGACAGTGTATAATAATTTCAGTCTCAAAAACTAACCGATATATGTCGTATCCAAAGTTAGTGAGCATTGAAGCACCTATATGCTTCTACAGATATGGCTTACATATGTAAAAAAAAACAGATTTAGTAGATCATTATGAGTCATATAAAGAAGTAATGCCAGACAGTGTAGAACAATTTCAGTCTCGAAAACTAACCGATATATGTCGTATCCAAATTTCGAAGCAACGTCTGATCACATTGTTACACTAAGGGAAATGAAAGATTTTTTACAGATATGGCTTACATACAAAAATAAACAAGATTTAGTAGATCATTATTATGAGTCATATAAAGAACTTACAATATGCCAGACAGTGTACAAATATTTCAGCCTCGAAAACTAACCGATATTTTTCGTATCCAAGTTAGTGAGCATTGAAGCACTTATATGCCTCTGCAGATATGGTTTACATACATTTATAAAGTAGATTTAGTAGATCATTATTATGAGTCATATAAAGAACTTATGCCACAGTGTAGAGAAAAATTTCAGCCTCGAAAACTAACAGATATATGTCGTATCAAGTCAGTGAGCACTTGAGCACATGTATGCTTCTACAGATATGTCTTACATATATAAAAAAGCAGATTTAGTAGATCATTATTATGAGTCATATAAAGAACTTATGCCAGACAGTGTAGGACAATTTCAGTCTCGGAAACTAACCGATATATGTCGTATCCACGTTTCGAAGCAAAGTCTGATCCCTTTGTTACACTAAGGGAAATGAAAGATTTTTTACAGATATGGCTTACATACATAAAGAAATCAGATTTAGTAGATCATTATTATGAGTCATATAAAGAACTTACTATGCCAGAGAGTGTACAAATATTTCAGCCTCGAAAACTAACCGATATTTGTCGTATCCATGTTAGTGAGCATTGAAGCACCTATATGATTCTACAGATATGGCTTACATACAAAAATAAAGCAGATTTAGTAGATCATTATTATTAGTCATGTAAAGAACATATGCCAGACAGTGTAGAACAATTTCAGTCTCGAAAACTAACCGATATATGTCGTATCCATGTTAGTGAGCATTGAAGCACCTATATGATTCTACAGATATCGTTTACATACAAAAATAAACGAGATTTAGTAGATCATTATTATGAGTCATATAAAGAATATACTATGGCAGAGAGTGTACAAATATTTCAGCCTCGAAAACTAAACGATATTTGTCGTATCCATATTAGTGAGCACTTGAGCACCTATATGATTCTACAGATATGGTGTACATACATAAATAAACCAGATTTAGTAGATCATTATTATGAGTCATATAAAGAACTTATGCCACAGTGTAGAGAAAAATTTCAGCCTCGAAAACTAACAGATATATGTCGTATCAAGTCAGTGAGCTTTTGAGCACCTATATGCTGCTACAGATATGGCTTACATTCATAAAAAAAGCAGATTTATTAGATCATTATTATGAGTCATATAAAGAACTTATGCCAGACTGTGTATAATAATTTCAGTCTCAAAAACTAACCGATATATGTCGTATCCAAGTTAGTGAGCATTGAAGCACATATATGCTGCTACTGATATGGCTTACATATATAAAAAAAGCAGATTTAGTAGATCATTATTATGAGTCATATAAAGAACTTATGCCAGAGTGTAGAGAACAATTTCAGTCTCGATTACTAACAGATATATGTCGTATCCATGTTAGTGAGCATTGAAGCACCTATATGATTCTACAGATATCGTTTACATACAAAAATAAACGAGATTTAATAGATCATTATTATGAGTCATATAAAGAACTTACTATGCCAGAGAGTGTACAAATATTTCAGCCTCGAAAACTAAACGATATTTGTCGTATACATATTAGTGAGCACTTGAGCACCTATATGATTCTACAGATATGGTGTACATACATAAATAAACCAGATTTAGTAGATCATTATTATGAGTCATATAAAGAACTTATGCCACAGTGTAGAGAAAAATTTCAGCCTCGAAAACTAACAGATATATGTCGTATCAAGTCAGTGAGCTTTTGAGCACCTATATGCTGCTACAGATATGGCTTACATTCATAAAAAAAGCAGATTTATTAGATCATTATTATGAGTCATATAAAGAACTTATGCCAGACTGTGTATAATAATTTCAGTCTCAAAAACTAACCGATATATGTCGTATCCAAGTTAGTGAGCATTGAAGCACATATATGCTGCTACAGATATGGCTTACATATATAAAAAAAGCAGATTTAGTAGATCATTATTATGAGTCATATAAAGAAATTATGCCAGACAGTGTAGAACAATTTCAGTCTCGAAAACTAACCGATATATATCGTATCCAAGTTTCGAAGCAACGTCTGATCCCTTTGTTACACTAAGGGAAATGAAAGATTTTTTACAGATATGGCTTACATACATAAATAAAACAGATTTAGTAGATCATTATTGTGAGTCATGTAAAGAACTTATGCCACAGTGTAGAGAGCAATTTCAGTCTCCAAAACTAACAGATATATGTCGTATCCAAGTCATTGAGCACTTGAGCACCTATATGCTGCTACAGATATGGCTTACATACATAAATAAAACAGATTTAGTAGATCATTATTATGAGTCATATAAAGAACTTATGCCAGACAGTCTATAACAATTTCAGTCTCAAAAACTAACCGATATATGTCGCATCCAAGTTAGTGAGCATTGAAGCACATATATGCCTCAACAGATATGGCTTACATACAAAAATAAAGCAGATTTAGTAGATCATTATTATGAGTCATATAAAGGAATTATGCCAGACAGTGTGGAAGAATTTCAGTCTCGAAAACTAACCGATATATGTCGTATCCAAGTTTCGAAGCAACGTCTGATCCCTTTGTTACACTAAGGGAAATGAAAGATTTTTTACAGATATGGCTTACATACATAAATAAAACAGATTTAGTAGATCATTATTGTGAGTCATGTAAAGAACTTATGCCACAGTGTAGAGAGCAATTTCAGTCTCCAAAACTAACAGATATATGTCGTATCCAAGACATTGAGCACTTGAGCACCTATATGCTGCTGCAGATATGGCTTACATACATAAATAAAACAGATTTAGTAGATCATTATTATGAGTCATATAAAGAACTTATGCCAGACAGTCTATAACAATTTCAGTCTCGAAAACTAACCGATATATGTCGTATCCAAATTTCGAAGCAACGTCTGATCACATTGTTACACTAAGGGAAATGAAAGATTTTTTTACAGATATGGCTTACATACAAAAATAAACGAGATTTAGTAGATCATTATTATGAGTCATATAAAGAACTTACAATATGACAGACAGTGTACAAATATTTCAGCATCGAAAACTAACCGATATATGTCGTATCCAAGTTAGTGAACATTTGATCCCCTATATGCCACTACAGATATGGCTTACATATATAAATAAAGCAAGTAGATCATTATTATGAGTCATATAAAGAACTTATGCCAGACAGTGTAGAACTATTTCAGTCTCGAAAACTAACAGATATTTGTCGTATCCTTGTTAGTGAGCATTGAAGCACCTACATGATTCTACAGATATGGTTTACATACATAAATAAAGCAGATTTAGTAAATCATTATTATGAGTCATGTAAAGAACTTATGCCACAGTGTAGAGAAAAATTTCAGCCTCGAAAACAAACATATATGTCGTATCAAGTCAGTGAGCACTTGAGCACCTATATGCTGCTACAGATATGGCTTACATATATAAAAAAAGCAGATTTAGTAGATCATTATTATGAGTCATGTAAAGAACTTATGCCACAGTGTAAAGAAAAATTTCAGCCTCGAAAACTAACCGATATATATCGTATCCAAGTTTCGAAGCAACGTCTGATCACATTGTTACACTAAGGGAAATGAAAGATTTTTTACATATATGGCTTACATACATAAATAAAACAGATTTAGTAGATCATTATTATGAGTCATATAAAGAACTTATGCCAGAGTGTAGAGAACAATTTCAGTCTCGATTACTAACAGATATATGTCGTATCCAAGTTAGTGAGCATTTGAGCCCCTATATGCCTCTACTGATATGGCTTACATATATAAATAAAGCAAGTAGATCATTATTATGAGTCATATAAAGAACTTATGCCAGACAGTGTAGAACAATTTCAGTCTCGAAAACTAACCGATATTTGTCGTATCCATGTTAGTGAGCATTGAAGCACCTATATGATTCTACAGATATCGTTTACATACAAAAATAAACGAGATTTAGTAGATCATTATTATGAGTCATATAAAGAACTTACTATGCCAGAGAGTGTACAAATATTTCAGCCTCGAAAACTAAACGATATTTGTCGTATAAATGTTAGTGAGCACTTGAGCACCTATATGATTCTACAGATATGTTTTACATACATAAATAAACCAGATTTAGTAGATCATTATTATGAGTCATATAAAAAACTTATGCCACAGTGTAGAGAAAAATTTCAGCCTCGAAAACTAACAGATATATGTCGTATCAAGTCAGTGAGCTTTTGAGCACCTATATTCTGCTACAGATATGGCTTACATTCATAAAAAAAGCAGATTTATTAGATCATTATTATGAGTCATATAAAGAACTTATGCCAGACTGTGTATAATAATTTCAGTCTCAAAAACTAACCGATATATGTCGTATCCAAGTTAGTGAGCATTGAAGCACATATATGCTGCTACAGATATGGCTTACATATATAAAAAAAGCAGATTTAGTAGATCATTATTATGAGTCATATAAAGAAATTATGCCAGACAGTGTAGAACAATTTCAGTCTTGAAAACTAACCGATATATATCGTATCCAAGTTTCGAAGCAACGTCTGATCCCTTTGTTACACTAAGGGAAATGAAAGATTTTTTACAGATATGGCTTACATACATAAATAAAACAGATTTAGTAGATCATTATTGTGAGTCATGTAAAGAACTTATGCCACAGTGTAGAGAGCAATTTCAGTCTCCAAAACTAACAGATATATGTCGTATCCAAGTCATTGAGCACTTGAGCACCTATATGCTGCTACAGATATGGCTTACATATATAAAAAAAGCAGATTTAGTTGATCATTATTATGAGTCATATAAAGAAATTATGCCAGACAGTGTAGAACAATTTCAGTCTCGAAAACTAACCAATATATATCGTATCCAAGTTTCGAAGCAACGTCTGATCCCTTTGTTACACTAAGGGAAATGAAAGATTTTTTACAGATATGGCTTGCATACATAAATAAAACAGATTTAGTAGATCATTATTATGAGTCATATAAAGAACTTATGCCAGACAGTGTATAACAATTTCAGTCTCAAAAACTAACCAATATATGTGTATCCAAGTTAGCGAGCATTTGTGCCCCTATATGCCTCTACAGATATGGCTTACATATATAAATAAAGCAAGTAGATCATTATTAATAGTCATATAAAGAACTTATGCCAGACAGTGTAGAACAATTTCAGTCTCGAAAACTAACCGATATATGTCGTATCCAAATTTCGAAGCAACGTCTGATCCCTTTGTTACACTAAGGGAAATGAAAGATTTTTTACAGATATGGCTTACATACATAAATAAACCAGATTTAGTAGATCATTATTATGAGTCATGTAAAGAACTTATGCCACAGTGTAGAGAACAATTTCAGTCTCGAAAACTAACAGATATATGTCGTATCCAAGTTAGTGAGCATTTGAGCACCTATATGCCTCTACAGATATGGCTTACATATATAAATAATGCATATTTAGTAGATCATTATTATGAGTCATATAATGAACTTATGCCAGACAGTGTAGAACAATTTCAGGCTCGAAAACTAACCAATATATGTCGTATCCAAGTAGCTACATGGCTCTATGGCAGTAGAAAATGTAAACTTGAAGGAAAAGTTAAGACTTTATAAGTTTTAACTAGAGATTAACATATTCGGAGAGAATGAAGATGTAGGGGAGACCGGGGGAATGCCGCCAACCCGGGTTATGCCGCCACCCCACCTAGTTTAAAAACTAAGGGCAGTTTGTGATAGTAAATGTGAATGCACTATAGCGGCCAACAATATAAACAGTGCCTAAAGTGGGAGTGACTTTGCTGTACGTCGTTCGTCCGTTCTAGTGAAAAATGTAGCTTTCATCTAGTTGCTTATTATTTTGGAGCTTCAAATGAGTAGAGATAAGCACCTTTTATTGTAACATTACGAATCATATTATCTTAAATACCTAATCTATATGCATTCGCCGACAATTTGATGCAATGTGTTGAACAATTTCGGTTCTTCTTTCGGCTTTGCTTGGGGATTTCCGCCATACTGTCCTCTCGGGGTAATGCCGCCGCCATGGAAATCGGGTGAGAAATGTCCTCATTTTAATGTAGTGGATCCGATTCAGCAGAGTGACTTTTGCAATATGAAGTAAATTGTAAGCTTAACCATTATTCTGCTCAATTACATTACTTTCTAACTATTTTCAGTAAGTTGTGTGTTTCCTAGTATCCATTTGATGCATGTACTAGGTCATTAAAGAGTGGCGGAATTACCCCGGTACAGTGGCGGAATTTCCCCAGTGTCCTGGGTAATCCCGCCACTGTGCAGAGGTTTAAAAAATATTTTTTTATATATGCTTACTTTACAGTTATGTTTATGGTTAAATTTATACAGATACTAAAGATTCATGATTCAGCTTTAGAATTTTTACTATTAAAAAATAAACATTTTTTCGAGGTGAAAAAATTTAAATTCCCTTAAGGTGTCGCCATTCCCCCGGTTTCCCCTACGTAAACAGGATTTGTTTTCTCGTCAGCTTTCGTTTAATGAAATGTGTTTTTGCTCATTTTTGTGCAATTCTGGAATAAAATGATCACTCCTACTGATTCTCTTACAAATAACCATATGAAAAAGACATAGGCACCAATCGACAGAAAATAACATCTATCAAATTGATTCTTAAACTTTACTTCTACGATTGTCTAAGATTTATAAGCTATTGGAATTTTTATTTTTCTAAAACGAACACCCACTTTTTACACCATACAAAAACAGACCAGAAAAAGATATAATTATGCACACTATCTTAATAGAATATAAATTAGTTTTTTTACGAGTCTATTCAAAAAGTTTGAAAATAAAATTGAAATCTTAGGTTAAAAAGTACTGAATACACTCAAACTGTCATGAGTAAAATTATACTTGAGTTTTAAATAACAAATTTGTATTATACAAAAGTAAATCTTCAAGTAATTCTGGTATGCTTCTAAGATTTATTTATTTTATTGTGCGTGTGTGTGTGTGAGTGAATCTTTTGATTATAAAATATGGTGGTTCCTTAGAAAGTCCGAAAGTAAAGTTTCTATGTATCTGGAAACTGTCGAATGAGTTGTAAACTTACACGCCCACGTTTTCATGATTGTGAATTCTTTTAGTTAAAAATTAATGTAGGTCATATTTTATAATTTTTTTAATGTAAATTTATTAATACTTTTCAAAATAAAAGAAATCTTGAATGAAAAGAAAAATCTTGAATCTGTGTGGCGCTATAAATTTTATTTGATAAAAACCAAGGTTGACGTTAGGATAGTCAAACTTGGAACTCTTCTAACTGTATGAAAATTTAAGGTCGGTTCGATTCGACCTTAGCATAGATTAACATGCAAGATTGGACATTTACGGCAAAATCTGTAATGGCAACAGTACTAGCGTCACTACCGACAAGGGGGAAGAATTAACATGACTTCAAAATTTACCTACGTTGATGAAATAAGTTTACGCTCTATGTTTTGAATATCTATTCTTTCCTATACGATTTAGAGGCAGACAATATTGTATTTATGTTTGATTTACTTAGCTGTTTTTTATCGTACTTGTTCGTTCACCTTTGACTTAAAAATGATAATTATACATATAATAATGTAAAAGAAAACCCCCTGAGAATTCTGTTGAAAACATAAATATGTAAGTTAATGAGATAAAATTGTAAGAAATTAAATACGGGTACTGTGTTATTTTATTCACGCAGAACACAATTTTATCAAGTGTATTGTTAATATCTCCGTTTTGCTTTTTTTTTTACTTTTAGATGTATGTAATTCTAAAAATTTGTAAAAAGAAATTTTTCCCTATCTTTAATTTCATTATTATTTCTTATATGTTAATATCGTATTAATTACATTATGTTAATGTAATGTTACATTATACATATTACATTAAGTACATATATTTTTAAATTAAAATCTACATAAAACATAAAATACTACGAAAAAAGAAGGGATAATATAGTTTTAAAGATATATTAACACATTGACTGCCGACTACGAGATAACTCGTAGATTGCGTTCTTTTCTAGGACGCCAACTACGAGTTATCTCGTAGTAATATAATGAGATTAAATTAATTGTCATTTATGAAAATTGCCGTGGCAGTCAACGTGTTAAAAATGTTATTTACATTTATTCTGCAAATTTCTTAGGTCTATCTGTACTCAGAGCTGTAACAGAAATGCTCGCGCTGGGTGTGAGATACCCATATGTGGCGATTACGATATTTCTATATTTCTAATTATTTAAACCGCTTTTCCCCCTCTAAGATTATGACCTTCGAGGCAGCTACACAAAGACTCATCCATTTCTGAAGGAAGGTTAGGGAGAAAAACTGCAAAAAAGCAGTACTGGGTGTGACATACCCAGCGCGAGCAAACTCGGTTAAACTTGGTTTATCTCTAATCTTGATTTAGTTTTTCTTTGTGAAATTAGTACTTAAATCAAAATACGGTAGGCCAAGCCAGCAGTGATTTTTTAAGATACAGATGACCGATTTCTAAAATCGAAATTTAAAAGGGTGAGATGAGCTGAAAACGTTCTAAATTAATATTTCAATGAAATTTCACATATATTTGTTACTAAATTCCATTTCTTTTTCAAAGGCACAATGATTTTTGTAACCGACTATGAACATATTCTATTTTCACATTTTCTGATGATGGTGGCCAAAGTTTTAATTTTGGCATAAATGTTGTACTAGAGGTAGAGTATACATCACGGGTTTTTTTCTTTAAAGTGCTAGATGATGGTGTCTCAGGTGAAAAACTTGGTGGAAAGGCGGAATCAGTTCGGGTGCTTATGTGGCTTACGGATTTTGATTTATGCTTGAGTAAACTGGAGTTAGAAACTCCGACAGATGGGGTTCTGGATTCAATAAGTTCGCGAGCATCAGGGTACGAATGCTTTTGAGTAAGTTTAACAGGAATAATTTCTTTTTCACGGATCCAATTAAGAAAAGTGCGAGAGAATGCTGTATGATCATATTTACAGTTTGCACAGCGTTCCGGATTTTCTCAAAATTTACTATTATGGCCGATTTCTGCACAATGTGCACAGGTAACAGAGCCACGACAGGTAGTGTTAGTATGACCATAACACTGCATTTAAAACAACGGAGAGGGTTAGGGATATAAGGCCGGACTGGACAGCTCAGTTATCCTGCTTTAATTCTAGTTGGTAAATTAGGGCTATTGAATGCTAGTATAATGTGCTTTGTCGGAAGCACTTGCCCATTCCGGCCCGAATAGTAATACGTCGTGCATCTATGATATCTTCTTCTTTCAAATGTGTTGAAGTTCTTCCTTTGTAGTCAATAGAAGTTCTGGTTCTGATATAACACCACATGTTGTATTTAAGGTTTGATGTGCTTGAACAGAAACTGAAAAGGAACCTATAGTTTTGACAAGTTATGAGAAATTGTGAATGTTTGGGTATAGAGACCTCCACCAACAAATCACCAGACTGCATTTTTTAAGCTTACAAAAATCTCTGAAAACAGAATGGAAAGTTTTTCCGAATAGAAAAATAACTTTTAAAACAACTATCAGGTAAATTATTAGTTATTTTATTATAAACAAACGAGGAAATGCTTCATTCTGTACAGTTTGTTTCTCTCCGCATGAGAGAGAAATAGAAGGAATTGATTTTTTTTTTCAGCCATATTAGAAAAAACAGAATTCAGACCTAGGGCGCACCACCCACTACCGAGCCCAACAAGGGGATGCACATTCGTGAACCAGTGCTAACCAGGGCCCATACGGTCACAAGACAATCCTATGTCAGTCTGCACCCTTAACGAGATGACTAGTAAGTGCTCGCTCCCTTGATCCCTTGGCCAGTGACAGAAGTCGGCTGACCAGCCGATTGATGCATACGTGACCAATATGCACCTCCCGTCTACCTGAAGCAGAGGCCAAAGCAGTGTGTTGGTTTCCCTCAACTGCCAGGATCCCCTTTTCCAGGGACACGGGTCGCCAAAACGGCAAACACGTGGGTGGTTTACAATTCTCCATGAGTCGACATACAGGATGATATCGGCTCATACAGAATTGCCCACACCTCCAAAGAGGAAACCACAATAAGAGTGAAACAAAGAGGAAAAAAAAGACAAGAGAAATAAGAGGAAAATGAAAAGGTCGCTCAGGTGCCCGGTGTTGCAAAGCCGGTGAATAACCTAAAGAAAGTATCCCCCTGGGGGTGAAAAGGAATTGGTATGGAAAAAAACATTCTTAATCATTTATCTAATCCTTGGAATAATATAAGCTTTTGCAGGATATACATGGACACTGGAAGAAGTAGGAGAAATCATGAGAAATGCAAATTAACAAAGAAAAGTTTAAAATTGATGGGATTAAAACGAAATTCTTAAAGTGGGAAAGTTACAGAGCAGATATAATACCTATAAAGTTCTTTTTTGTATTAATGTATGTCTAAGCAATCTGTGTTTAATTTGGCTTATGTGGTAAAGAATTTAATCCTGATTGGACAAAATGGATGGAACCTGATTCTAATAGTGTCTGCAAAATGTTTAGACTGTAAAAAAAAAGAAGAAAATTCTCGTTGAGATATATAGGATGTCAAGCAAATCATTAATGATGAAGTTAATATCTTGGAGTTAATTTTTTTTTTCAAAATTTACAAATTGTTTAAAAAACAGAAGTTTGTGCTTTAAAATAAATTGTAAAAGTTCCAATCTCACATTCACAGCTTTAAAAAAATTTTTGTATGTAACATCACAAAATCTTACTACTTGGAAAATTTTCTATATTGGTATGGAAAAGTTAGAGAAATTTGTATCTCAGCTGGAATAGACATCATGAAAATCTTGTTAGTTATTTGACTGTATGAGGAACCATAATTCTGTATGCTAATATTTGTTGATCAATTTTTCGAGGGTTTATCCATTTAGGTGTTGAGATTTGTAGGAAAATAAAAGGTATAAAAATGGCTTCAAGTAATTAAACTTATTTTTTGTTTCATTTTGTCTAGATTTTCAGGTACAAAATTCATGCTGAAGCAACTGTATTTGAATATCTTGGCATAAAAATATTTATTTTTCTTGTTATCGCCCATGCATTAGGTAGTGATACTTGACAAGGATAACCCAGTTTAGCACATAGTACTACGACTCCGACATTAGTGAAAATTACTGTGATGGAATTCTATATTTTTCTAATAGAAAACACAGATTATGACAAAAAATATTGTTCACCTATGCTTTGACATGGTTCCTTTTATTTATTTTAAATATTTTATAAATTTATATGTTTTTTTATGCATTGTAGTGTTTCTGAATATTTAAGTCTTACATTATATAAGAGTTATATACATATTGATTCCGAGTAGGGGAGAGCACGGGAATGGCGACACCTTAAGGAAATTAAAATTTTTTCACATAAAAAAATGTTTATTTTTTAATACTAAAAATTCTAAAGCTGAATCATGATCTTTAGTATCTGTATAAATTTAACCGTAATCATAACTGTAAAGTAAGCACACATAAAAAAAATATTCTTTCAACCCCTGTAAAGTGGCGGGATTTCACAGGATACTGGGGCAATTCCGCCACTGTATTTGGATAATGATGCCACATTTTAATGACCTAGTAAATACATAAAAGATATAGGGGAGACCGGGGGAATGCCGCCAACCCGGGTTATGCCGCCACCCCACCTAGTTTAAAAACTAACGGCAGTTTGAGATAGTAAATGTGCCTGCACTATAGCGGCCAACAATAGAAACAGTGCCTAAAGTGAGAGTGGCTTTGATGTACGTTGTTCGTTTGTTCTAGTGAAAAATGTAGTTTTCATCTAGTTGTTTATTATTTTGGAGCTTCAAATGAGTAGAGATAAGCATTTTTTATTGTAACATTAGGTATTTAAGATAATATGACACGTAATCTACATGCATTCGCCGACATTTTGATGCAATGTGTTGAACAAGTTCGGTTCTTTTTTCGGCTTAGCTTGGGGATTTCCGCTATATTGTCCTCTCGGGGTAATGCCGCCGCCATGCAAATTGGGTGAGAAATGGCCTCATTTTAATGTAGTGGAGCCGATTCAGCAGAGTGACTTTTTCAATATGAAGTAAATTGTAAGCTTAACCATTATTCTGCTCAGTTACATTGCTTTCTAACTATTTTGAGTAGGTTGTGTGTTTCCTAGTATCAATTTGATGCATGTACTAGATCATTAAAGAGTGGCGGCATTAGCCCGGTACAGTGGCGGAATTACCCCAGTGTCCTGGATAATCCCGCCACTGTGCAGAGGTTTAAAAATATTTTTATGTATGCTTACTTTACAGTTATGATTACAGTTAAATTTATACAGATACTAAAGATCATGATTCAGTTTTAGAATTTTTACTATTAAAAAATAAGCATTTTTTCGAGGTGAAAACATTTAAATTCCCTTAAGGTGTCGCCATTCCCCCGGTCTCCCCTACTAGGAAACACAAATTATTCCTTTCTAAATATTTTCAGTAGGTCATCACAATAATGAATAATTACAATGTTCCTTAAGCGAGATTTATTAATGTGCTAAGCTTACAATTTAACCCAAATTGGAAAAGTCACCTTTTGCCATGGTGACGGCATTACCCCAAGAGGACAATATAGCTGAAATCCCCCAGCAAAGCCGAAAGAAGAACCGAACTTGTTAAACAAATTGCGTCCAAATGTCGGTGAATGCATCTAGATTACGCGTAATATTATCTTACCTAATGTTACAATAAAAGGTGTTTACCTCTACTCATTTGAAGCTCCAAAATAAGAAGCAACTAGATGAAAACTAAATTTTTCACTAGAATAAGCGAACGACGTACAACAAAATCATTCTCCCTCTAATCACTGTTTCTATTGTTGGCCGCTATAGTTCAGGCGCATTCACTATCTCAAACTGCCGTTAGATTTAAACTAGGCGGAGTGGCGTAATAATCCCGGTCTCTGCTAATAGAGGGAAATCTGGTATATTTCATTCCTGTGAAAATCAATCATCTGACTTTGATGATTATGACTTATTGATTCTGCGTAATAGAAGAAATAAAAGTGACACTAGTTAATATTATAAAATAAAAAAATGTGTTTTCAAATAATAATTTTATGAAAGCGGAAAAAATAAAAGCTTTAACCATTTGTCCAATGTCAGATCATAAGAATTTCCTGAAAAAACAGAAGGATTGAACCGTCGGAAAATAAAATTTGAAGGGGAGGGCTTATAAACGGCACGCTTTCAAAAAATGAAAAATTCACATATATGAGTGGGAAGGGCTTACTTTTGGTACTTTAATATAATTTAAACGATAATTATGTTGTAATGTGGTGAATTTCTTCTTTAAAATATACTAAGTAAATATTTAACAAAAAATCTAAATTATTTGCAAACAGTTAATTATTTTATTGAAAATATAAGCAACTGGGAAACATTTGAACATTGTATAAAAGCATATTTTGAGATATATACCATATTTTGATAAGTAAAAGTAGCTAAAGCTTTGGAACTTTTAGTTGAAATAATTCACGCATATACGTTTTACGCGCTTCATTTCACAATTAGATTTATCTTTCTTAACCATTTCTCGTTTCATTTGAACAAGATTATTTCTCTGTACTTTATTCCCTAAAGTATTGAATAATACTTTTTCCTCAAAGTTAAAATATATAGCTGAAGAATGCTCATGTCTATTCTTTTCTATTTGCAGACTGAAATATTTTCCGTAACTGTTGAATGGATAAAGGTATTAAATATATCTTTTAAGAAACTGGATATTTTTCTATTACACTGCTAAAAATTTTGGAACAGATTTAATAAAGTAGTGCATAGATTTCTCTTGGCGATAATGCACCAAATAATTTCTGCTCAAATAAGGCTAGGGAAATCAGATATAGTGAAGAATCCCCCCCCCCCCTCCTCCAGATCAGCAGCATTTTAAGGAATTTTACTTAGATACGTAAAACGGACGATAAAGACCAATTTTAAGCATTAGGGGAATGGCGCTCACTTAAGGGAAAACATGAATAGCTAGTCAAATTTAGACAAAAAAATCAATATTTTATTAACCAAGTATAACTCCAAAGTATAAGGAACAGTTAGCAATCAACTAATTTTCATAAAAGCTTTATGAATTTTTTTTTATCGTTTTATTTAAATGACCATCGATTGAGCGGTAATGCCCGACATGGTAGGGTTGCGCTCAGAGTTTGAATACAACATTTAAGTAAGACAAAAGTGACATATGTAGTTGTGTGAGCTGTTCACACCACTGCAGGCTTTTTGCGACCAATTGACACATATTGTGCACACATATTGTGTTGGACATATAGTGGGTTACTTTTTTTATATTTAGGTTTTTTTTATTTTCACCACTTTTTTCAAAATCGTAAAATTCTCCTTGTTTAATGACATATTAAGGCGAAAACAGGGGAATTTTACCATTTCAAAAAGTGGTGTCATCCAACAAATTTGAATTTTTAAAAAGTTGCCCACTGGCAAACTTCTGGAATTCCACGCGAGCGCCATTACCCGTTATCTCCATATTGGGTTTTAATGCATTATAATTGGCGTAACAACGTACTACAAAAATAAATAAAAGCATGAAACTACAGCTAATTGTGTATATTTTGTAGACATAATAAGTAAATTAATCTTTGAAAATAAGAGTCTACACTTACCTTCAAGTTAGATGTTGTAGAATATTATAATAAAATAACTTCAAACTAACAACGTGAGGACACAAAAATACTTTCCTCCCGACTAAATCCTTACTGGGAAGTTAGGATGAAGTTCGCTAGGTGCCGGTAACGAATGCACGATTTCAATTCTATTCCGTTTAGAGATATTAGGTGAGCGGGATTACCTTTCTGAGCGTCATTACCATACTTTCCCTATAGCTGAATTAAATGTAAAATTTTGCACTGATTTACCCGATGCAGATCATACTCAATTAAAAAAAAATTAAGGATTATGTCTTGTAAAACAATAAATTTGGTTGTAGAGATATAATTAATAAAAATTTCTTTAGATTTTTTGTATTATAGAAATTTACATTGTCTTTTTAATAATTTCATGACAAACTTTTTATTTTTCAAAGTTGGTTCAGCTATGTTCAAAAAAAAATTAATTTCCAATGTTTTCGTTAAATGTGTGAAAAAAATAACGTTCACGCATGCAAAAAATGTTTTTAAGCAATAAATTTTAAATATCATATTCGACTAAATTTTTATACATCTGCGTCATGTTTATAAGTTATTCCGATTATGAATGCATTGTGTTTAATGTAAATAAAGAAAATCCTATGCAGCAAACTCGTTGCATGGGAATCTCGCTAATGTACGAAATTTTAGTGCCGCCCCACTATAATGTAATGCCACGGTCATTAAAACGCATGTATGTGGATATCGGTGATCTAGCAGTAAAGATCTTAGCCAGCAAGATGTCAGCCCTAAGAAACTCCAATGATGATCAACAACATCATTTAGGGGAAAGTAGGGTAAAGACGCTCAGAAGGGTAATCTCGCTCACCAAATATCTCTAAACAGAATAGAATTGAAAACGTGCTTCCTGTACCGTCACCTAGCGAACTTCATCCTAAGTTCCCAGTAAGGATTTAATGCCCGTCGGGAGGAAAGTATTTCTGTATCCTCAAGTTATTAGTTTGAAGTTGTTTTATTATAAAATTCTACAACATCTAACTTGAAGGTAATTGTATACTCTTATTTTCAAATATTAATTTACTCATTATGTCTACAAAATATATACATTTAGCTGTGGTTTCACGCTTTTATTAATTTTTGTAGTGCTTTGTTACGCCAGTTATAATGCATTAAAACCCAACATGGCGATAACGGGTAATGGCGCTCGCGTGGTATTCCAGAAGAAGTGTTGCCAGTGGGCAACATTTTTAAAATTCAAATTTGTTGATTGACACCACTTTTTTGAAAAATGGTAAAATTCCCCTGATTTCGCCTTAATTAATATTTCATTAAACAAGGAGAATTTTACGATTTCAAAAAAGTGGTGAAAATCAAAACACCTAAATATAAAAAAGTAGCCCACTATATGTCTAACACAATATGTGCGCAAAATATGTGTAAATTATTTACAAAAAGTGTGCAGTGGTGTGAACAGCCCACACAACTACATATGTGACTTTTGTCTTACTTAAATGTTGTATACAAACTCTGAGCGCAATTACCCTACCATGTCGGGCGTTACCGCTCAATCGATGGTTATTTAAATAAAACGAAAAAAAAAAATTCCTTAAACTTTTATGCAAATTAGTTGATTGCAAACTGTTCCTTATGCTTTGGAGTTATACTTCGTTAATAAAATATTGATTTATTTTTGTCTAAATTGGACTAGCTATTCATGTTTTCCCTTAAGTGAGCGCCATTCCCCTACTTTCCCCTACGTTGGAGAAAAACACTTAGTCAGAAGGCTTACTCAAGTGGACAACAAAACGGCAGGAAGACTAAAACCAAAAGTATTTTCCTCGTTAAAATGAACAATCAAAGATTAATTACTGTCTTTTTATAATCCATGCCCATACAAAACTCTTCAAACCATTCCATATTGCTCCTCATTAATCTGTCGTCACATTTGAATGATAAAACTTAGAAAATAAAAGGGCAACAAGCTCTTAAAATTTAAAAACTCTTAAACAAGTAAATAATAAAAGGATTAAAAATTATTTGTATGATTAAAATCATACCAAAAGTGCAGCGATATCAATTCGCTGATGTTACAGAATTTTACTTATCAAGAACTTATCGAAACAAATTATCTCTCTGTTGGCCGTATATTTCTAATAATAGTCATGTAAAAAAAATGAATCATCAATTTTTATTTTCATTACACTATTAAATAACTCATCTCCTAATGTGATAAAATATTACCTACAATAACCATTTTACCCACACAATTAACAGACATGGATCGCCAAATCAGTCCCCCGCCAAGTTTGATAGTTTGTCTCAATAGTTTTATTTGAAGAGAAGTATTCGGTTTTCGCTAAACCGTTCTCTTTTCACCAGAGCCAAAATTGTTATATTTTCCTGTATTGGAGAAAAGTACACTTTCCCATAACTCTGTTAGTTTGTTGTCATCGCAAACTAACTGCTTCGTCAAACGCAAGTCCTTAATGCCTATTTGTTTGACCAGCAGTTCGAAGCGATCTTGTTATATTTGCATAATGAAGAATATTTGGAATAGTTTAAGATGCGATTATAGTTCCCGATGTTGAAATGACATCAGTAGCAAATTATTGTGACTTATGAAAGTGTTTTTGATGATTCTGTAGCCCTTTGGCTGCCGCCTCGTTTTTCAAAATTCATCCCAAGGTGCCACCATTTTTTTCTGTTCCTAGATAATTCTTACAAATAAAAAACCTTACCATGATGCATATAATTATTTATGTATGTGTTCTAAATAATATTTTTAATTTACATCGAAAGGTGAGAAATTTTCGTCGTAAAAATTAAATTACATAATAAAAGTTTTGCTCAAACACAGGCACAGATATTTAACTCCGAACATGCTTTGGTCCCGGCAGCTAAAATGTTAATAATGTCGCTAAGCTCGGTCAAAATTAGCCTTGTGTTGAATTCGATATTTTATTCTCACAGTATCAATCTTGCTGTTTAGATACAATTGGCATGATCCTGAGACATAGTGACCCAAAATGACCCACTAAACGAATATTTTCGAACATGCGACCTACCAAATGCTCTTCTCGAACCCGAAAACTATAGAATACAAAATTTAGTCAAAATATTTAGTCATTTTATAAATAAAATTATCTTGACCCACAGTAACCCAAAAGGGACCCACTAATCTAAATTTATCGAACATGTGACCTATCACAATGGTCTTTTCGTGCTGGGAAACGAAGTAATAAAAATTGTCAAAATCGTTTGAGCCGTTTTTTAGATACAATTAGCTTGATCCACAGTGACCCAAAATGACCCACTAATCGAATTCTCTGGGACATGTGACTTAGCCAAATGGTCTTCTCATGCTCAAAAACGATATACTACAAAATTTTGTCAAAATGTTTTGAGCCGCTTTTTAGATACAATTAGCTTGACTCACAGTGACTCAAAAATGACACAGCAATCGAATTTTCTCGAACATGTGACCTAGCCCGCACGTCTTCCCATGTCCAGAAACGGTATAATACAAACTTTTGTCAAAATTGGGTCGTTTTTTAGATACAATTAGGTAAACCCACAGTGACCCAATATGAGCCAAAAATCGATTTTTCTCTATCATGTGACTTAGCACAATAATCATCTCATGCCCAGAAGCGGTGTATTACAAATTTTTGTGAAAATGTTTTGAGCCTTTTTTTACATTCAATTAGCTTGACAACTTACCCATTGTGACTCGAAATGACCCACTAATCGAATTTTTTTGAACATGCGACCTAGCCCAATGGTATTCTCGTGCCCGAAAACGGTAGAAAGCAAAATTTCGTCAACATTGTTAGAGCCATTTTCTAGGTAAACTTAGCTTGATCCACAGTGACCCAAAAATGACAAACTAATTGAATTTTCTCTAACATGTGACCTAGGGCATTGTTCTTCTCGTAATCCAAAACTGTAGATTACAAAATTTCGTCAAAATCGTTAGAGCCGTTTTTTAGATGAAATTAGCTTGACCCGAAGTGACCCACTAATCGAAATTTCTCGAACATATGACCTAGCCCAATTGTTTCCTCGTGCCCAAAATCGGTTGGATATAAAATTTAGTCAATTGAGCCGTGTTTTAGATATAATTAGCTTGACACTGACCCATTATGAGCCAAAATGACCCACTAATCGGATTTTCTCGAACACATGACCTAGCCCAATGGTCTTCTCGCACCCGAAAATGGTAAAATACAAAATTTAGTCAAAATCGTTAGAGCCGTTTTTAAGATAAAATTTACGTACACAATTTTTGCTCGTATTATACACTGGCCTCCAAACGTTAAAGTACAGGGACTGGATGCTTTCGATTGTACACGGTTTGTCGAATATCTACCAACATTATTGGTGAATTCTTCTTGAACTTCTGGGATGTAAAGAACATGTTTGATTTCATATTTCTCGGTGAATATTTCTCGGGGGTTCAATTAGGGGGATAATAATAAATTAATATTTGCGATCACCTATGTAACAGAAAAGGCTGGAAATGGTTTGTCTCTGTGATAAATGACTATTTGGGTCCTGTTCAACGTTTGTGTAAGCATAGCACTCATATTCGTGAAGATGTTAACGTTTTTGTGAAAAATTCAAAAGTTTTTTGTTTATAGCATACAGAGTTTTCAACCAAATTTAACACAACTTTCCAAAAACCTGACAAAGAACAGTAGCAACAGTATACCGAAATTAAAACATGAATATATTGAATATTTGATGAGATATGGGCACTTGTAAGAAATAATTTTTAATTTTTTAAATGCGCATGCGTGTAAGATTTCAAAATTTTTATTTCATAATTTGGTATTTTGGGTAACTTCTGTAAAAAGTCCAGTCAAATATTGTGAAAACTCAGAAAGATATAGTGAGTTGATTGAAAAGTTGTGGAAAAACCCTTATAATAAAGCTATTTTTAGAGAGCAACTCACTATATCGCCCCTATCTTTATGAAATTTCTCGATATTTGACTGGATATTTTAGATAAGATGCCTTAAATAGCTGACCACCAAAATATGAAATAAAAATTTTTAAATCTCCCACGAAGCGCAGTTAAAAATTATTTCATACAAGTGTCCATATCTCATCAAATATTCAATATATTCATGTTTTAATTGAAGTCTACTGTTGCTACTGTTCTTTGTCAGGTTTTCGGAAAATTGTGTTAAATTTGGTTGAAAACTCTGTATGCTATAAAAAAAAACTTTTGAATTTTTCACAAAAACGTTAACATCTTTACCAATATGAGTGCTATGCTTACACAAATGCACACAAACGTTGAACAGGACCCAAATAGTCATTTCACGCAGTTACAAACCATTTCCAGCATTTTCTGTTGCATAGCTGATCGCAAATATTATTTTATTATTAAATTTATTATTAGCCCCCTAATTGTCGGACCAACTAAATCTTCATCGAGAAATATGAAATCAAACCTGTTCTTTATGTCCCAGATGTTCAAGAACAATTCGTCAATAATGTTGGTAGATATTCGACAAACCGTGTGCAATCGAAAGCATCCAGTCCCTGTACCTTAATTTTTGGTTGGGTGGTTGGTTGGTTGGGGTTTTATGGCGCAAAGTCCCTTTAGGGACCTGCTGCGCCAAGCCAAAGTCAGAATAAAAAAAACATATTTATAACCAAGAAGTAGAGTAAAAAATCACTAACAAAAAAATTAGAAAAACATTAAATATAAAGAGTAATATGTATAGTTAAAAACAGTTAAAAGAGACAAAAGAATTATAATTAAAAACTGTGGGGTTAAAAAGTAATATCGTTAAAAGATAAAGGTTAAGATTTTGTACAAATACTATGCAATAACATGTTTAAAAAATCACAGAACTAAAAAACAATGTAAACTTATTTAGGTACAATTTCTTAGGATACTGAATTATCTTCGTCTACACTTGAGTCATGATTCTATTTCCATTGCTTCATTCTTGCCCTTTTTCTTCACAGTTTTCCACTGTGAAGAACCCCGAACTGTCTTTCTCTCTTTCGTTTTTAAGCTTGTTTTATCAGTTTGGCTAGTATTAGGTCTATGTGATGTGTTTGCAGATGTAACAGCCTTAGTATTAGTTTGGAGTTCAGGCGACTTTTTGGATTGACTTGGGGATTTTTGAGACTGATTGATTTGGTATATTATTTTAACAGGTTCTGAGGAGGGTTGCCAGCGTTCTAATAATGGGGTCGCATAGCATTTACTACCACAACAAACATCACGGGTTTCTTTATTTGAAGTGGTTGTTGAATGCGTTTTAGCTGAGTTACTCGGAGAAAGGAGGTGTCGGTCTGGGTGCTTATGTGTCTTACAGGTTTTGATTGTTCTTTAAGTATACTAGAGTAAGATACCCCCAACAGATGGGGTCCTGGATTCTACTAGGTTACGGGCTTCAAGTAGGAAAGTTTTTGAGAAATCTTAACAGCAATAATTTCCTTTTCACGGATCCAATTATAGGACAAGAGCGAGAATATGATGTATGATCACCTTTACAATTAGCGCAGCGTTCTGGTTTTTCGCAAGTTTTACCGTCATGGCCGACTTCTGCACAACGTGCACAAGTAACAGTGCCACGACAGGTAGTATTAGTATTCCCATAACGCTGGCACTAAAACAACGGAGAGGATTAGGGATATAAAGCCTAATAGGACAGTTAAGATAACCAGCTTTAATTCTAGTAGGTAAAATATGGCTATTGAAAGTTAAAATAATGTGTTTAGTAGGAAGTATTTGCCCATTTCGACGGATAGTGATAAGGCATACATCTATGATATTTTGATCGCTTAAATTAGCTAGAAGTTCTTATTTTGTAGAAAATAAAAGATCTGGTTCAGATATTACACCCCGGCTAGTATTAAGTGTTTGATGTGCTTTAACAGAGACAGAAAAAGTATCTATAGTGTTGCAATTTGACAGAAGTTGTGACTGCCTGGCTGAAGAAACCTCAACCAGTAAGTCCCCAGACTGCAATTTTTTGAGCGAGTGACTATCACCAAAAACAGACTGAAATGTTTTTGCTATAAGAAAAGGTGAAGTTTTTTTGAAAGAACTATCTGAGAGACTATCAGTGCGCTTAATTACAAAAAAAAAAAAACGAGTGAATAAAGTCTGTACACTTTGTTGCTGGCCACTTGGGAGAGAAATAGAAGGAATGTTAGTATTTCCATCCACGTTTGAAAAAAATAGAATTCAGACCCCGGCCGCACCACCCACTACCGAGCCCAACAAGGGGATGCACATTCATGCACCAGTGCTAGCCAGGGCCCATACGATCACAAGACACTCCTATGCCAGTCTCCACCCTTAACGAGATGGCTAGTAAGTACTCGCTCACTTGATCCCCAGCCAGTGACAAGTCAGCTGACCAGCCGATTGATGCATACGGGACCAATATGCACGTCCCGTCTACCTGAAGCACAGGCCAAAGTAGTGTGTTTGTTTCCCTCAACTGCCAGGGTCCCCCTTTCCAGGGACACGGGTCGCCACGCACGGCAAACACGTGGGTGGTTTACAATTATCCATGAGTCGACATACAGGATGATATCGGCTCATACAGAATTGCCCTCACTTCCGAAGAGGAAACCACAGCGAGAGTGAAATAAAGAGGAAAGAAAGACAAGAGAAAAAAGAGGAAAAGGAAAAGATCGCTCAGGTTCCCGGGGTTGCGACGCCCGTGAATACCTAAAGAAGGTATCTCCCTGGGGGTTGGTTGGTTGGTTGTATTTATGACGGCCAATTATCTGCACTAGGGATATAGGCCCAGGGGCGAGTGCCCTTCGTGGGGGTCTTTCTAAGGGAACCTAACCCGTATTAACGCTTGGAAATCCAAGGTTCGAAGAAAACCACGAAAACTCCGAACGATTAGGCCGACGGGCGCGATTGGGATCGAACCCAGCACCTCCCGTCTACCAGCTTCGAGAGCAGAACCTCTCAGCCACTGGTGGGTCGCCCCCTGGGGGAGCTTAACTTTTGGAGGCCAGTGTAATATAAGATTTGTCTGTTATTTAACTTCATTGGACGGTCAGATCGCAATTAATTTGTTTTTCATTCAGTACTTTTCTTTATTTCATAACGAACACCAACGAAGTTAAATTTAAACGTTTTATAGATTTCCCTCTTACTTAATTCACAGTTCAGTTATCTTTTTTCGAAAAGCCACAGAAGACTCGCACTTTTTCAGAACTGTCGCAACAAACTCAGAATAGCAACTCCGGCTATCATATTATATTTTTTAGTAAATGAAATACCAAAATTTGCTGAAAATTTGTATAATGTTACCTATTGTTTAATATTAGAACGTCCCGAATTTTACTAAAGTTATATAAAAAATATTTTACACCAGATTTTTTATTTACTACTATTTAACATATTATTTAACCTATTTCATTTGCATTATATTAGACATTCCTGGTTCGAATCGACATTTAATCATTTGGTAGGAGCGGAATAGACTTCTACTGAGCGTTCTAGTGTTAACAAAAGAAAAATATGAGTGCAAATACTTTTTTGCATGAAAACATGCTATTTTAATTTTTTAACCCGGGAGAACTCGCTGCATGAGATTTTCTCTCACAGTCGTACTATTTAAGACTCTTATTTAAATCATTTTTCATTTTAATTAAAATTTCAAAATGTTTTACAATTATTTTACCTATTTTGTGAATAAAAGTACTAAGCCAACCAAAAAAAGTTGATATATGAATGTAAAGTAAAAGAAAAGCAATTGGGCATTCTCACTAGCGAGTTCTCCCGGGTTAAATGCTTATTGTTATCTGTATTATCTTATGCGTATTAGAGAAAAATAATGCGTTTTATATGTTTATTAAGTAACAAAACAATTTCTCACAAATGTTTCTGTGTTTATTTAAACAAAATAACTATTTTTTGCACACAGTACCCTCATAGCATGCATGGTCACGGTGACGTCGTTGTGACGTCAGTGTAAGTCACTGTGGTCACGTCACATCTGTGACCAAAATGCCACCCCTCAGTGATGTCACATTGTGACTGAGATGTGAACTTCTTAAAAAACTTTAAAAAATTACGAAAATTCTTTAAAACATGTTATTTACTGTAAAATTATGTTTTCCTGGCAATTAAAAAAAAATTGTGAGGTCACTGTTATGTCACTGCTATGTAACGTACGTCACGTCACATGTGTGACAAAAAAAACACCATATTGTAAGTCACAGTGTGACAAAAATATGAACTTAAAATCTTTGAAAATGAAGATAAATATTTTAAACAGTCACGAGTTACATGGCATAAGGAATAAAATATATTAGTGGATAGCAAGTGGTAAATTCTCTCACTAAAGGGGAGAGGGGGGGGGGCGCATAATAAATAAAGTGCACGATACAATCATTAATAAACTAAATTTTCAGGCTATATTTTATCAATTTGATATCTAAGATAGTGAATGTATACTTTTTCATGATTTCAATTTTATCTAGCATTTGGATAATATAATTAGAATTGGGAATATTAAATTTATACACTTTACATATTTAGTTTGCTGGGAGGAAATTTATTTATTTATTTCTTTTTTTACCGACCAGGATTATTCGAAACACTTCTGTGGTTTCAAAATAAAAAATTTCTATTACAGTTAAATCTGCACCTTTTAATGAGCACGTAGAAAGAGTCTTCAGAGTTTAGTCATCTATGCATTTCTTGCTTTAGAATATTTTTATAATTTGTATTCAAGTCATAAATTCTACTTCTTTCAGACTTTTTAAATAAAATTAGCATTTTCCGAAAATAAAAGAAATATACAAAATTTGTGCAAAACAAACTTTACTTAAAAAGAAAAAAAAAAGGGGGGGGGGTTGCGGGCTCGTTATTACCATTAAATTTATTTTTACACCTTTTGAAAATTTAAACAATGGTATATCTAATAAACTCTAATTATGAATATTATTATTATAATTATTTAGAAAAAATGAACTTTACAATACATTTTAACTTGTATTATTTGGTACGGATAAAAAGAAAAGGTTAAATACATTGGACATTTCTTCAAATACAAAATTTTAATTAACCATACATTCAGAAAATTACTGCGCATTCAAGTTTCATATCTCTTGCATGCAAAAACAAATAGTCTGTACCAGACCATCTGCTTGAAAATCGTCTGCCCACAAAAAAATAGACATGAGAAGACGCGGGAAATAAATAGTTCACTGTTTTTAGAACATCACCTTCACCACGTCTACAACACTTTAAGATAAGGAAATGACCATTTTTGGATACACGGATATTAATAGAACGTATATGTAAGTTTTATTTAATTTAAATATTTTATTCCTGATTTGTACATATGAGTTAAATAGTTTTATGTTATATTTGTAAGAGACTGATCTTTAACTGTTAGGAGCGATATTTTAAAATTCGATAACTGCAAAGAAAAATATCTTAATCTGCCATAGCTAGAAAAAAAACTACTCAGAGACTGTGCATGCCTACATTCATACTGGAATTAATATAAACATTAATTTACTCTTACTTGAGATTGAAAATGTATGGAACGAAAATGATTTGGTTGGTTGGTTGTATTGGGTTTTATGGCGCAAAATCCCCAACGGGACATGCTGCGCCAAACAAAGGCGGAAAAAAAAAGAAGTGAGTAAACAAATGACATCGAGAAAAAAAAAATATGAGTTGAAATAGAAAAGCCATCTGGATGGGGTAACCCATCCAGATGTAGCCATTAAACAAGGATAGAAATCAATGTAAAAAAGAAATCCAGTAAAACCATATAAACAAGTTATCTGGATGGCCCCTCCATCCAGATGTCGATACAAAAGTCCCACACATGAAGCCCTTAAAAAAACTATATCTCAAAATAAAAACCAATGTGTTTTAAAAAAGTAAAGAGTGCCCCATGAGGTGTTTCCCCAATGAGGTTTGTCAAGATTGGTGATGATGTGCTAAAATAAAATCTATATAAGTGCCGGAGGGCCGGACAGTCAGATAAAACATGATGGACGGTCAGGTTATCAAAATGACAATGCGGACACATGGGTGCATCCTCCCGAAGTAATAGATGTTTATGAGTAATTCTTGAATGTCCAATTCTCAGACGAGTCAGAATAACATCAGATTTTCTCGGATAAATCGGAAGCCAGGTTATGATTGTTGGTTTAATACGATGCAGTTTATTATTGTTTTCTAAATCCCAACTCTCTTGCCAATTATTCTGAATAAAGTGTTTTATAAGTAGTTTAACGTCTGAGAAAGGAACTTTATGGTGTAATGGATTAAGAGCACGTTTTGCCGCCTCATCTGCTTTCTCATTACCAGGAATACCCATGTGTCCAGGTACCCAGCAAAATAAAATATTATAGCCGCGTCTTGTCAATTTATTATAAAAATCTAAGATGGATGAGACAAAAGGATGTTTTTTAAAAGATTTTATTGCGTCAATAGAACTATTTGAGTCTGTATAAATGATGAAGGATGTGTTATGGTGATGAGAAATGTGCAACATGGCTCTCTCTATCGCGATCAGTTCAGCTGTAAACACAGAAGTAGACGAATGCAGCCGGTAGCTGAGACAAGTGTTTTCACAAAAAACACCGCAACCAACAATATCTCCCATTTTGGAACCGTCTGTATAAATGTCAGTGTAACTATTGAAATTTGATCTATGTGCAGCAAATAGTTGTTGGGAAATAATTGGAGCCAAATTATTTTTATCATATCCTTTAAAAGGGTGGAGAGAAGTAATATTAAGAGGTTTCCAAGGAGGTAGCACATGTAGATGACATGAGCTCACCTCGATATTACTCAGAGGGCTATTATCAATAACGTTTCTTATTCTTAAACCAAAAGATGGGATGCAAGATGGGCGATGCTGATAAAGCATGGCATTGTCAGTATTTAACAAGTGGGAATGAAGTGGATGACCATGATGCGAAAGGAGACGGTAATACAGAATCAATGAGAGTTTTTCACGAATCTGATACAGAGACGGTTCATTACATTCTACATACAAGCTTAAAACTGGTGATGTACGAAATGCACCAGAGCAAACACGAAGTGCACTATGGTGCACAGTGTCAAGTTTCTTAAGAACAGAATTACGTGCTGAACCGTAGACCTGGCAGGCATAGTCAGTTTTTGAACGGATTACAGAACGATAAATTTTGAGGAGAGATGTACGGTCTGCTCCCCATGAAGTATTTGAAAGCACTTTAAGTAAATTAAGCAATTTTTCACATTTTGTCCTTAGTTGTAAAACATGTGGTACAAAAGTCAGTTTGTTATCAAAATAAACGCCTAAATAACGAACGTTGTCTACAACAGGGATTTGAGAAGAGCCAATGAAGATTTCGGGATCTGGATGCAGACCCCTACATCTACAGAAATGCACACAGGAAGTTTTGTCATAGGAAATAATAAAACCATTTTTATTTGTCCAGTTAAGAATATTTTTGATTGCAATTTGCAGTTGTCTCTCAATAAAACGCATGTCTTGTCCCATACACATAATTCTGAAGTCATCAACGTATAAATCTCCCTTCACAGAAGGGGGTAGTTGATTCAGGATGTTATTTATTTTTATTGCAAAGAGGGTGACACTCAGGACACTGCCCTGAGGTACACCCTCTTCTTGTTCATAAAAACTAGATAAAATTCCACCAATCCGAACTTGAAAAAGTCGAATTGTGAGGAAGTTTTTGATAAAAATTGGAAGGTTCCCACGAAAGAGCAAGTTAAAAAGGTCACGAAGGATTCCATAACGCCAGGTTCTGTCATAAGCTTTCGCCATATCAAAAAATATGGACACCAAATGGTTGCGTGTTAAAAAGGCTGTCCGGATGTGATCTTCCAAATGAATCAAATTATCGATAGTAGACCTACCACGTCGAAATCCACTTTGGAAAGCGGCAAGGCAATTGTTGGTTTCTAAAACATGTACAAGGCGGCAGTTGACCATTTTTTCAAGCAATTTGCAAAGACTGCTAGTAAGTGCGATCGGCCTGTAATTATTTGGATTGGTAGCATCTTTTCCTGGCTTAGGAAAAGGAATAACGATAGCCCTGCACCAAGCATTGGGAAAAAGCTGTTCTGTCCAAATCCTGTTATAAAAAGAAAGCAGATTGTTAAGTGAAGTATGTGAGAGATGTTTGAGCATGATGTAAGTGATGCCATCATGACCTGGAGCAGATAAGTGACTGTCTTGTAAACAATTTAAAAGCTCTGAAATAATAAATGGCTGATTGTATGAAAATGAGTTATGACTATTAAAATTAATTCTGGTCATTTCAGTCTGTCTTTTGTAAGATAAAAAAGGCTCTGGATATGCGTCTGATTTAGAAATAGATGCTAGGGTACTACCTATTGTCTCAGCAATGTTCTTAGGAGAAGTGATGGTGTGACCGTTATGCTTTAAAATAGAAACATGATTTTCAGAGTAAAGGCCCATACATTTTTTTACTTTTACCCAGAGTTCTTTGCTTGAAGTATTGGAGTTTATGCTTGATACATAATTAATCCAGGACTCCCGTTGGCTTTTGCGTCGCACTCGTCTAGCTTCTGCCTTTGCTTTTTTAAATGCTATATAGTTATTATTATTTGGGTATCTCCGAAAGAGACCCCAAGCCCTCTGTTGTTTTTTCTTTGCGCTTTGGCAATCGCTATTCCACCATGGTTTTCTGTTTTTATGGTTAGATGATGTTTTAGGAATGCTGGAATCAGCAGCATTGATAATACATTGAGTTATATTATCAAGTGCATTGTCAATATTCCCCGCAATCATGTTAGTGGTGATGTTTGCCAGTGATGTAAAAGATGGCCAGTTGGCTCTGTCATATATGTAATGTTTTGTATAGTTATTACAATCCGTAACAGGAGTAGTCAGTGTAATAAAAGTGGGAAAGTGGTCACTGCCATGTAGGTCACTTGAGACCCAGAAGTTCCAGAAAGGATAAAGATATGGTGAGCAAATTGCAAGATCTATTGCATGGAAAGTACGAGTCGGCTCGTGAAAATAAGTGTGATCACCATTATTGAGCAGACATAAGCCGTTGTCAGATATAAGTTTTTCAATAGTATCACCACGTAGATTAGAATCACGGTTGCCCCAGAGTTGGCTGTGTGCATTAAAATCTCCAACAATGACATATGGAGCAGGGAGTTGGAGAAGGAGATTATCAAGATGTGATGACTGAATAGTTTGGTTAGGAGGTAAATAAATTGTGCATATTGTTATGAGTTGTTTTATATGTACACGGACTGCAACAGCTTGTAAGTTTGTGTTTAAATTAATATGAGTATGGGGTAAATTGCGAAGGATGAAAAGAGCCACTCCACCAGTGGCCCTTTCATTTCCAGTAAAATCTTTACGGTAGCTAGCAAAATTACGTAATTTTGCATTGTCATTGGGTTTTAAATGGGTTTCCTGAAGTGCTAAACATAATGGATTATGGTCAGAGAGAATATTACGGATCTCGTCATGTTTATTATGATATCCACGGCAGTTCCACGAAATAATATTAGTCATTTTTTTTCCTTATATAAAATTAACTGCGTTATATTATTCGGAGACAGTGGACATACTATCCCCATCGTTAAAGTTTTCATCCGGTTCAGGGTGAAGAGCTAAAGCATCATCCTCTTCCATTTTATCATGTTTTGTATGGGTTTGATTTTGGGAAGTTTTACTTTTTTTCTTTTTGGTAGTATTATCAGATGAGACACTGGATTTAACTATTGGTAGTTTATGTTTTTCTGCATCAGTTCTATGGCCCGGTTTTAAAGGTGTTGGTTTAGTGATATTTTGAGAGCCTCTTTTATGGAGTGGAAGTTTCGAAAAATTAGGTTGTGCTGACTTAGAAAAGACAGTTTCTGGTTGCAGTGATTTAGGAGGAACACTATTCGATGGCTTAGAAGAAACTGATTTCGGTGGCTTAGGAAGAACAGATTGTGTTGAACTATTTACCTTACCAGTATTATTAGATGGGTTAATTCCCTTTTGTTTTGGTTGGCAATTATTTTCAGTAGGGAATTCTGTTTGGGTTCCAATACTTTGATAAGTTTTATTCACAGTTTTAGTTAAGGCAGCAGCATATGAAAGACCGACTTTAGGTGCCCTGGATTCAACTATTTTCCTTGCTTCAGGGTACGACATATTTTCTTTTGTGCGTATTGTCTGTATTTCTTTTTCCATTTTCCATTGTTCACAGGATTTAGAATAGGATGGGTGTTCTTTTTTACAATTTACGCAATGAGGCGGTGCCTTGCAGTCAGTACTTTCATGGCCAACTGTACTGCACCGGCCACATGTGATTTTACCACGGCAATTTGTTTTGGAATGCCCAAAACGTTGATATTGAAAGCAGCGTAGAGGATTTGGGATGTACGGTCTAACAGAACATGATAGATATCCTGCTTTTATTGACTTGGGTAAGTTGGGTGAGTTGAACGTGAGTATAATGTGCTTGGTGGGTATTTGTACTTGATTTGCTGGTATTTGTTCGTCTCGGCGGAAGAATTTTATTCGTCTGGCTGCAATAACATTTTGTTCTTTTAAATTATCTACTATTTCTGATTCTGTAACATGCAAGAGGTCGGGTTCAGAAATAACTCCACGAGATGTATTGAGTGTTCTATGCGGGCTTACAGAGATGGGGATATTTGCAAAATGTGTACATTTCATTAAGTTTGTGGCTTGTTTGCTATTGATTACTTCAATAAGAAGTTCACCAGATCTTATTTTTTTTATTGTCTTAGGTTCACCCATCAGTCCTTGGATAGATTTGTGGATCAAAAAGGGAGAGGTCTTGTCAAAACTGCCTTCTTGTCTTTTGATAACAAAGAATCTTTCAGTAAATGAATTGGTATTTGAGGCGATATCATCATCTTTATCATCACACAATTTGTTTTGGTTTGCATTCTCTCCACATGGGAGAGGATTTAAAGGAAGTAGAGTTTTACCATCCATATTGAAATAAAAAAAACAATTCAGACCCCGGTCGCACCACCCACCACCGAGCCCAACAAGGGGATGCACATTCGTGCACCAGTGCTAACCAGGGCCCATACGGTCACAAGACACTCCTATGCCAGTCTCCACCCTTAACGAGATGGCTAGTAAGTGCTCGCTCGCTTGATCCCAAGCCAGTGACAAGTCAGTGACCAGCCGATTGATGCATACGGGACCAATATGCACCTCCCGTCTACCTGAAGCAGGGGCCAAAGCAGCGTGTTGGTTTCCCTCAACTGCCAGGATCCCCCTTTCCAGGGACACGGGTCGCCACGTACGGCAAACACGTGGGTGGTTTACAATTCTCCATGAGTCGACATACAGGATGATATCGGCTCATACAGAATTGCCCTCACCTCCGAAAAGGAAACCACAATGAGAGTGAAACAAAGAGGAAAGAAAGACAAGAGAAAAGAGGAAAAGGAAAAAAGAAAGATCGCTCAGGAACCCGGGGTTGCGAAGCCCGTGAATACCTTAAGAAGGTATCCCCCTGGGGGGCGAAAATGATTTGGAATTATTTTATCGGCTTCTTACTATTTTTGATTACTAACACTTATAGTTATTATTATTTTGGGGTTAAATATGATGCTCGCTTATCATAAGATTACGAAACTGTTTCAGATTAGAAATTAACATTATACTGGGAAAATGTATCTTTACATATTACAGTAGTGAAACATTTGAAAGAATTTTCTTTTAGTGCTAATAATATTTTAAATTATCTTTCAAAATCCTAAATCTATGTTTTCAGATGTTACATTTCAGATTTAACATTTGCCGAAATTATAAAATTATAGGAATTCCTTATACCATATCGAAATATTTTTGAGATATTGTTAAATCTAATAATGCATTTAATTTATCTATTGAGTTTGCTGTTGTTTAATAGTACAATGATAAATCCTAATTATTATTTTTAGTGTTTTTCAAATTGGTATATTTATTTTTTTAAATTGTATGTAAGCATTTTTTCTGTTTGTGATTTTAATCAAACATTTAATTATAGACATTCTGAATCGGTTATTAAATTTTCTTCTATTGTAAATTCATTTTCTACGTTTATGATACGCGGAATTATTGGCACTAAAAAGTAAAATATGATATTTAAGCATTGAAACAAAGTGTTTTTCATGCCTGATGGGAAGTTATAGATTAAACTGCTTTAGTATATATTTTTTAAAAGTTCATATAATATAGGATACATAATATAGGATACATAATATAGAATACAAAGTTGAAAAGTGCTTATGACTTCGGTTTGTCTCTCCGTCTGTCCGTCTAGCAGTCTGTCCGCACTCTAACTCTCGAAAATATACTCGGATTGCCCTGAAATTTTTGGATGTTATTGACGTTTACCATAGCACGGTACCTATTTGTAATGAAGTTTGTAGCCTGCTTTGTTCATTTACAGGGACAGCCAAAAGTTTTCCGTTACATTACAGCATATGGGAAAAAATCGTTTCAAATGATTTTTTATGATTTTACGCACGCTTTCAAACAGAATAAAATTTATATGCATTTATGAAGTGCACTAAAATATGCATTCTGTTGACTATGCGATGCAAAGAATAGTTATTGTTCATTTACAGGGCTAAAAAAGGAATTCAAATACATAATGATATAGGGGTGGAGGGAATAGTTTGCGGCATACTTTAATTATGTTAATCTATTTCATATATAATGAAATTGATATATGTCGCTGAGGTTTACATTTTACATACTATAAATTATTTCATGTATAATACGAATAATACGTATATAGCATTTACAGGGACACACAAAATATTTCAGATACTATATTGTATCCGAAGTACTGTTCATTAGCGATGATTGCTGGAAATGTATTTTTAATTATGATATGCGCTTTTATGATTCACTATATTTATGCATAGTATATGGTGTATATAAATGCTATAATTCCTATACAAGGCTACACAAAAGTATTCGTAAGGATTACTGGGTATGGGCGCAAATTGCTTAAAGGTGGTTTTTAAATGAGTTATGCTTTTTTTAGCTGAACTGCATTTAATTTACCAAGAAATGTTTGTAGAATATAGATAAAACGATATACAGGATCACGTAAAGAATTGGATACATGGCCGTCTATAAATTATAATTTCTGGAAATGTGATTTCAGCAGTTTTAAGAGTGTCTTAGTTTGAATTAAATTTTAACTAAATAGTGGCGTGTAATAAAGATTCTAGGTAAACTACAGCGTTGTACAAAAGTATTCAAGTATGTTTCCATACATTAGTATAAATTGCTGAAAAAGAATTTCAACCTGTTAGGCGTTTTCTTGCTAAACTAAATTTTCCCATTATATAGTATATATACACTTAAAAAAATGGGAAGTCAAAATTGAGTAAAAAGTACTTAATTTTAAATGCGTCACATACTCAAAATAGCTCCGATCCAAATGTACTCAAAGTTGAGAAACACATGTACTCATTTTTTATTCATTGGTTGTGATCAAATATGAATCATTATGTACTGCCCCCCTTCCCCCAAAAAAAGAAAAACCTAAAATTTAAAGTAAAATGTACTGACATTTATTTCCCGTTCAAAGTTCTTAACAAGAAATGTTTAATTGATTATTTATTAAGAAAAATAGCAAAATTCTTAACAAGATACTCAAATCGAATATTTTTATGACAAGAGCATTATTTCCAAGCACTTTTAAATTATTTTTAAAATGCTGTGCATAATTTAATATTTACATTAATAAACATCATTTATGCCGCCATAAATGAAATGAACCATTACAGGGTACAAAACTATTCGTTTGTTTGGGTTTGATAACATGTGATGTTTCAAAATAGAGAAAGCATGGGTTCATTTTTGATCCAAAAATATTCAATTCGATGTGAGTACGTCGGTTTACTTATTTTTGAGTACTTCATTTTTCTCAGTGTATCAACCTACAGATCAAATACAGGGCTGTTCAAAAGAATTGGAAAACATATTTGGCTATGGACGGTAACTGCTGAAATCAATTTTTCAAATGTTTTATGAATTTTCTAAAATGTTTACTTAGTTATCTTATTTACGTCATTTCACTAAATTACGATGTCTTGTTAAAGCATTCAGAAAGTGTTGGAAAGTATTTTATAATCTATGATTAACGCATGATTTTTCTTACTCGTTTTTTTTCTATTTCCCAGATCAGTCTTTTCCTATAAAACATACCAAATCTATTTAGCTCATATTCACAAAATACAATATACACGGGAATAAAAAATTTAAATAAATATCGCTTATCATGCCGCTCTATAAATAATAGTTGTATTAATATCCGTGAGTCTCCATGTTCGTATTTAATAAAGCAATGACAAATCATAACAAATTAAAAAATTTACACATTCTAAATATCAAGCTTGAACTCAATATCAAGCATAGAACTTAATATCAAGCATAGAACTGAATAAAAAGATATGTCAGTTGATAAGCATTGTTTTTTAAGTGGAAAACTTTAAAATGATTTAGAAGAATAGGACTCCAAAATAGCGATATTTTGCTAAAAAGTACGGTAAAAAGATAAGATTTTATATTTACAGCAAAAGGTTATTTCAAAATTCATCGCTGTATTAATACTTAGAAATTTTTCCAGAGAGAATCCTTCGCCTTATATACAATATTTCAAATGAAAATCAAATATCAAATTAATTGCTTAAAAGGCGCAAAGGCCAACATAGTGAAAAAGATTCCAAGCCGGGACTCTAACCCGAGCCATCAGTATAGCACACTGACATTCTACCGACTAAACCACATGGAACGACGCCCAGTCTGTAAAATTTCTCACTATTACAGGTTGGCAAGGCTAGAAACGCAGCACAAGATGGAATATTTATCGTGAGCCACCGACATGGGGTAAACACGAAACTTAATGAAATCCAGCATAGATTGAAACTACATTAATAATTGGTAATTTTTCCAGGGAGAAACATTCGCCTTGCATACAACATTTCAAATTAAAATTGCCTTTTAAGCAATTAATTTGAAATTTGATTTTCATTTGAAATATTGTATGCAAGGCGAATGGTTCTCTCTGGAAAAATTTCCAAGTATTAATATAATTTCAATCGATGCTGGATTTAATTAAGTTTCGTGTTTGCATCATGTTGGTGGCTCACGCTAAATATTCCATCTTGTGCTGGGTTTGTAGCCTCGCCATCATGTAATAGTGAGAAATTTTCCAGCCTGGGTATCGTTCCATATGATTTAGTCGGTAGAATGTCAGTGCGCTGTACTAATGGCCCGGGTTCGAGTCCCAGCATGGAATCTTTTTCACTATTTGCGTCTTTTAAGCAATTAATTTGAAATTTGATTTTCATTTGAAATCACAGTGTTTATGACAAGTTCGTCACAAATGACCCATATTTCACAAATTGGTCACAGTGTGACTTCAAAGCATTGTCACTTTCGTCACCGGTTCGTCACAAAGTTAATGCGAAAATAGTCACAAATGACACACTTTTCACAAATTTGTCACACCGTGACTTCACAGAGTGGTCACAATGTGACGTCACAAACGACCTCTAAAACGGCCATAACGACCTCGCATTCTAGTCACTATGACGTCATATCGACGTCACGTGACGTCACATCGACGGTCACAAAATCACAGTGTGACTTCACAACGACGTCGCCGTGACGTCACCATGCCTTACGGGTACCTACAAAATATATCTTATGTAGCTATAATTTAAAGTATGGTAATTTTAACTCATTGTAAACATTAACGGATATGCATACTTATTCGGCAACCAATTACCTTTTATTAATCTTTATAGATATAATTTTTTATTACCCTATTTTCCAAGCAAAACTAACATCGAACGAATATATCTATGTTTAGAAAATCGTGTTTAGATATTATTTGTTGGATGCCGCAATAAACGATTCTCAGATCTTTATTTCTTGCAGTAAACCAAATGGACCGTACAATGACTACGTTTCTGAGATCTGAGGCTATAAATTTAATTCGAGCAATTAATACCGTTTTCTAGGCGTACAAAACGGCCCAAATCTGGCCATAAACATAGAGATCTTTAGAATGAAACATCTGTCGAAAGTTATTGCAGTTGGATATACGGAAATTGTTAATAAATCTTATACACATTTAACTCTTTCAGGGGAAATGTATTCGTAAAATGTTGAAATAATTGAATGGCACTAGTATTTACAAAAAAATTATTTATGAACAAGTATATTTTTGCGTACTTAATAAAAGTGAAAATTCCATAAAAAAATTCAAGTGGAAATTAGTGATTAAAATTATGCGATGCTATAGCGGCATCACCGCTTTTCAAAGGGTTTTAATTTAGTTAAAAAACAAACACAAAAATGGATTGTGGAAATCTGCACGTTATTTAATTTTATTTACATTTGACAAAAAATTAAAATTGAATAGAAAATATTTAACGTAAGGAACAAGATAAAATCTTAATGTTTTAATGGGAGAAATTTTGTTCACTTGCCTTTCGAAAAAGAAAAATTATACTGTGTAAAAAATTATGTAGTGCAAATAGTTGTAGCAACACATGTAGTCAATAGCGTGGTACGTTCGTAGGGCAGATGAAATCATAACAAAATACATATTTTTCATTTTGCTACGTAAAGCCCCAAGATTATGAAATGAATTCTAAAGTTAGTATGAAATTAAAAACTTAAGAGAAATATTACCAAAACTATTTGTATTTCGGGGACTAACACCATTATTACAAGCAAATTATTGAATTTAAGAAATAACATGAGTAAAATATTTTTAAAAGGAATTAATCGACTTTTATTGCGATATGTTGCCTATTATAAGTATACTTATAATTGTTCGGTATCCAGTTCGAATATTGAGAATTAATAATTCCATTTTACATAGCTATATATTTGACAGTATTAATATCATTAATATTAAATATTTGAAAATATTATATTTCTTCAGTCAGGCGGAAGCAGCCGTTCGCTAATGTTAATCAAATGGAAGAAATGTTTGAAGATATCTCGTTTGCATTTGAATATTTCTGAATGAATTCTTTTGCATTGGATAGCGGAGGTAGATCTGTACAAAGGGCGCATTGCCCGACATGGTAAGGTAATGGCGCCCAAAATTTGAATACAACATTTAAGTACGAGAAAAGTCTCATATATAGTTGTTTGGGCTATTCACACCACATCAGACTTTATGCGACCACTTTGCACATATTGTGCAGCGAAACCCCGTTTCGTTATCCCTCCCTAATTCTCCGCAAAAACAGCAGATTTTTGTCTCCTTACTTTTTTTAATTCAGGTTTTTGGTTGTCACAACTTTTTTGAAATCATAAAATTGACCCTGTTTATTTAATGACATGATAATTAAGGCGAAAACAAGGGTAATTTTACCATTTCAAAAAAGTGGTTTCAATCAAGAAATTTGAATTTTAAAAAAGCAGACCACTGGCAAAATTGCTTCGAATTCCACATGAGCTCCATTGCTCTAAATAGCCATGTTGGATTTTAATACATTACAGTTGGCGTAACGACACACTACATAAATAAATAATATATATATTTAGCTGTACGTTCATGCTTTTTTGTAGATATAATGAGTGAATTAACATTTGAAAATAACGATGTACACTTACCTTCAAGTCAGATGTTGTAGAATTTTATAATAAAACAACTGCAAACTAATAACTTGAGGATACAAAAATACCTTCTTTCCGACGGTTACTATATCCTTACTGGGAACTTACGATGAGGTTCTCTAGGTGCCGGTACCGATCGCACGTTTTCAATTCTATTTTGTTTAGAGATATTTGAGTGAGTGGGATTACCCCCACTCACTGGGGGCTAGCCGCCGAGCGGCATTACCCTACTTTCCCCTATATGTCATCTGTTTACAGACTTGGTTTTCTCTGGAGTGGATGAAACAGATTTTATGCACTTTCTAAATGGACTATCATTTTCTTTGAAAATGGACTTGGTCTATTATGGTTGTGAGCCCCTCACAAGCGACTCAGGCGACTATTTTTATATTCTATTCGACCACTATTTTAAGAAAAGAAATTTTGTAGTATATCTCTGTTGCGGATTTTGTCAAAGTGTATGTGAAAGTTTTTGTTTTTAAAAAAATAGTGCGAGATAGAATTAAAAAATCGTCTCCTTTGGCGTGTAAGTAATGAATGTAAAACTACTAGCCACCTTAAAATATTAAGTTAATCATCAGTAACCTAAATTCACGCAATAACAAATTTGAGGTCTTTTAACCCGTGAATAATCTGTAAATCCTCTTTTTTTTCGTGTAAAGTGAAAGTTAAGTAATTATAAAAAAATTATTTAATAGCCACACTGTATTGGAAGGCATTTTGCAAACTCATATGACAAAAACATTTATTTTATGAGGAAACGGCATCAGTGATGCCGCTTTTAAGGCTTTCCAACATAGTTGAAAGTGTTAATGACAACGGTTTGTCTGTGCTTTAACTCGCGTAAATGCAGTCCGATCGCCATGCAATTGATATACGTTACTGATATTCACTACGGCATGTTCGGTATTGAAAATGAAGCATATAGCAGCTACAGTTTTTTATAGGGACATTAAAAAGAATTCAGGTTCATTACGGCCTATGGGGGAAAAAAATTTGCGGGGATTTTTAATGATGTTTCACAATTTCAAACTCATAGAAATTTATATATTGCTCTGGAAGTGCACTACAACATGCTTACTATAGAATATTGTATGGATAGCATTCATCGCTCATTTGCAGACACACTCAAAATAATTCCATTACATTACGGTATACGGAGTAAAATTGTTTGCGGTGCGGTTGCGGAATTGTTATTCATATTACATACACTGTTAAAAATTTCTGTAAAATCACAGAAAAAAAATCGAGAGAGACTGTAAATTTACACTATTTCTTTGTTAAATGCATTCGATCGAGTTTCTCGGTCAAGACTCTCTGTAAATTTACACCAGTTCTTGGTTAAATGCATTCGATCGAGTTTCTCGGTTAAGACTCTCTGTAAATTTACACCAGTTCTCGATTAAATGCATTCGATCGAGTTTCTCGATCAAGACTCTCTGTAAATTTACACTAGTTCTCGGTTAAATGCGTTCGATTGAGCTTCTCGGTCATCGATTTACAGACATTTCCCTTATCTTGTATCTAATTCCCTGTAGGGATTTTCATGATTTTATTTAAAAATATTTTCAGCTTTGTTAAAACTTGTAATTCAAATATTGTAAAAGCACTTATTTTCGCGAGGCTTTAATTTTCGCGAATTTCGCGAGCCAGTCGTAGTCGCGAAAATTTAAGCCTCGCGAACTATTTTTTTTTTCGGCTCAAATAATAATAATAAAATTTCATAAATTCTTCCCTTATCCGAAATTTAATGATTACAGTTACTGAAATCAGAAATAAGTACAAAAATGTCTTGAATACTTACCGCTATTTCTTGAATACCATACAGCTATTTCTTGAATAAAATCAATAATACGACTAATAGAATGCAGCTTATTCACTTACAATATTTATACCAGCTTCTTTGAAGGCATTCAAAATTATCTCATGTTTGGCTTTAACACCGTTAAAATGTTCGCATAAGCCAAGAAGCGAGAATCGCTTTTAGTCGTGATATTTTGCAGGTCCACAGATTCTTTTTACTCTAGAAATTTAAGCAAAAGAGGTTCTATTTAGGTAGTTTCGGGATTTTTCAACCTTCGGTTCTGTTCATATAAAATTCACGAAATTTTCAGCTCGCAAAATCACCGATATCTTCATTTTTGCGAAAATAAGTGCTTTTACAGTACACACGTTTAAAATTCTTTTGCAATTTTTTTAGAATTATTAAAGAAAAAAATTTAGTTTCAACTTTTTTTATTTTCATTCATTTAGTTAGTTAGAATCATAATACATTTAAATACATTGCTTTTATAGAGAATGTGATATAACCTTAAAAGTAATTTTGGTTAATTAATCTGATTATTTTTGTAAATATTTTAGAAAAAATGTTATGATTACCAATATATTTAACCAGTTTTAATGAAAAAATACACCTAAATTTCACATTATTATTATTTAAAAATTCCAGTATATCTTCAGATGTTAAAGAAGATAAATATTGAGAAGAAGCAATTTCTTGATAACTAATTCCGTAAATAAAGGATTAAAAAATTAAATTTGATTTAAAAAAATAATAGGTATTATGTTTCGGTCCAAACTAAATTAAAATAAACCGTTTAAGAAATTTTCTAACGAATATATTTGAAGCGAAATCTTTGAAAAGCACAATTACAATAGATTTTCCCCCGCTTTATTATAAAGTACATCCTTTATACACTGCAGTAACAGCTCCTATGGCGCAGTCAGTAAGATGTTTTTCTCCTGCCCAGAGGTCTCGGGTTCAAACCCCAGGCCGGCCAGAAGCAAGTTGTGTAAAAGAATTAAATGGCACAGCAGTTCAAATTTGCGTGAATAACTCTGATACTTCGAAGTTCTAAAATTCGCTGATTTCAAAAACTAAGTTAAATTATTTTAATTAAAAAAATAAATTGATTTACAGTCTTGCGTATTTTTAACGATGTTAATTTACAGAGTCTTGTGTATTTTTAACGATGTTAATTTACAGAGTCTTGTGTAAATTTACCAAATAACGTCTGTTATTTAACAGAATCTCTGTAATTTTACATAAGACTTAAGATAATGGATTACCCGTAGATTCTCTGTAATTTCACAGCAAAAATTTTAACAGTGAATTGGAATTGATATAAATTGTAAACAAAAACGGTCTAAAATACGGAAATTGTACTGGCAACCGAAACGCCAGTACTATTTCCGTACTTTAGCGGAAACATTTCTCTGTAAATTCCAGAAAAACGGCAATTTCCGTAATTTATGGTTAACATTTCCGTTAAAATACGGAAATAGTACTGGCGTCTCGATTGCCAGTACAATTTACGTATTATAATCCCCTTTTTTACAGTGTATATCTTCGAGATGCACTGCGAGATATTTACTATAGAATATAATTTGCATAGCATTCATAATTGATACACAGGTACACACAAGCTGGAAGTGCGTTTCCTGTTGTGGTATGTGTTTTCAAGTTACTCTTTTTTGCATATTTCTTAGCCTGTATAAATTCTACTGATCATATATAGGACTGCACAAAACATCTGAAGTACATTGCAGTTTATGAATGGAAATTGCTAAAGGGGAATTTTTATTGTGATAAACGTTTTCTTACTGAACTAAATTTTATCCTACTATGTATATATGATAAATCTATAGGTTATATACAGGGCTGCAACAAAAATATATATTTTTATTTTCGTTTTTCGATAATAATTGATGAAGAAAGTGTGTTTTCTAATGTGTTGTGTTTTACAAATTGTTTATTCGACAAAATGTTTCACCTTATTAACCCTTTATCTACTGACGTTACTTATAAGTACCATTAAAATAACTTGTTATAAAATCCATTTAATACCTTGATTAGATGTAATACAGTTTAGAATGGGTTATAGATACATTACTTTATCTTGTTCCAAAAGCATTATTGGTTACACAAAGCAAAAATATTTTTTAAAGGATTATTTTTTTTGCCTTTCCATCTTTTCAATTTTTTTGGCGTTGGGGGAGGGGGGGGGGATTTTCAATTCGGAAATATTTGTATATTTCTATTGTAAGAAAATTATGTTTGTACATTTCCTAATTCTACAAAATACTAAGAAAAATATTTAAAATAAATGATTTGAGTGGGGTTATAAATATTGCGCAAAATCCCTTTAAATTTAAATTTAATCCTTCTAAATCCTCCAAAAGTTTATTAAATGATTATGTAAATCTTCTAATGTAGTTTCAAAAATTCACGAAAAACGCTTTAGAAAATAAATTTTTCATGAATTCATAATTCAGTACATAAAGGGTTAAGCTGTGAAGTTTCGTTATAGTATTCTGAATGTGTTGGAAAGTCTTTCATAATCTATCCTTTACGCATGATTTTACGTTGTTTGGTTTTGTTCCAAAGCAAAAATATGTTCAGCTATATAAAGTAAAAATGTAAAATATATCAACCAGTTAAGTTTTTATGAAGAAACGAATAAAAGACATTTGTATACCTCATGTCTGAATGAAGATGTTAAATCATACTTACACTTGGATTTACTTTTGGGCATATTTACTAATTGATAGTGTATTTATTTCAAGGTATTTGGTCAAATATTCAGAAAAAGCAAATTTGTTATCTTTTATTGTCAAAATAAAATATTTTTTGGGGAAGAGTTCCGTATCCAGTCAAGGCCACCTAGATTGGATAATCCCTTCACACGTGTCACGAAAACGTCACACAATGCAGGCAAAACAAAGAAAAAAATTCGAATAACTGCATGTTTCATTACCCGACTGCCAAGAAGGGTTATGTGTTTCACGCGTATCGGAGTATGTGGATTTCTTTATACCCATGAAACTTCCCAACGTCTGGATAGATTTTAATGAATGAGGTCTCTATCGATTCGTCTTAACTGTCCCATGGTTATAGGCTAGGTTTTGTTTTATAAATGCAAAATAGTGGCCGTAATTTACAAAATGGCTGTAGAGACGAAATTTTTTTTTACGCACCCTATTGAGTGGCATATCATTGGATTGGTCATCAAAATGAAGACATGTTTCATTGACTGTTTTACAATCAATCAGAAGCTTCGTTTAAATATTACACAACCTGGAAGTTGTGTAGGTAAGATCTCTAGCTTTACTGCAACTCTAACCTTCATAGACATCTATAGGCCTCATCAAAACAGTTTTTATAGATAGGAACTAACAATTAATCACAACTTAAAAGTCATCAATGCAAGTAAATAAAAAAAAAAAAAAGGTAAGTAATATAAAAATAGTTTCACACTGATGAGAAATAATTAATTAGTTCGCTTTTTACGCAGTCGGGCTTTTTGATTTTTTAAATTTATTTTCTTTGATTCGTGGAATTAATTATTAGAAAATAAGAATTAATAATTTCACAAGACAACGAAATCGAAAGATGCAAGTTGTTCGGATTTCTTTGTTTCCGTGACAGGTGTCAAGGCTTTCTTCAATCTAGGGGGCGTTGATTCTGTTCCGTTTGGCGCGATTGGCAAATGAATCCAAAATAGCGCCAATAGGTTGGTTTTAGCATCTTACAAAATTTTTCAAGATGGCGGTATAAATATTTATAAACATATATTTTTAAATTATAAAACGTTATTATATATTATATTAGATTTATGTATATCATATATATATATATCCATTTCAAGGCATTTAATATTAATCAGTTTTCATTTTTCGTCTATTATTTTGGTCAAGTGCTCGTTTGGGTACAGGGGGAAAAAAAAATCAGTTTTTAGCTTTTTCGTCTACAGAAAACGACTGCCTTGCTTATATATTTAATTCTGTACCCTTGATAAAGTAATTCAATATATAAGCATTTCATTTATTTTTATCGGTATCCATATTTTTCTTCCATTTTAATACTCATAAGATAGTACAAGGGACTATACTTTTTACATAACATATGGTATATATATATATTTTCATTTCTGCTATTCAATTTCTGCTGTTTTTTACTATGTTTTTTGGAATCTATGTTAAGTGTGTTGGGGAGGGGGGGGGCTGTATTTGTTAATGTCCTTTTATTCATAATTTCAGTTTTTGTTGGTGGTCGGTAATGTTTATTCAATTGTTATATATATATATATAGGGGAGACCGGGGGAATGGCGCCACTCGCGGTTATGCCGCCACCCCACCTAGTTTAAAAACTAACGGTAGTTTGAGATAGTGAATGCGCCTGCACTATAGCGGCCAGCAGTATAAACAGTGCCTAGCGTGAGGGTGATTTTGTTGTACGTCGTTCGTTTGTTCTAGTGAAAAATGTAGTTTTCATCTAGTTGCTTCTTATTTTGGAGCTTCAAATGAGTAGAGGTAAGTACCTTTTATTGTAACATTAGGTACTTAAGATAATATTACTCGTAATCTACATGCATTCGCCAACATTTTGATGCAATTTGTTGAACAAGTTCGGTTCTTCTTTTAACTTTGCTGGGGGATTTCCGCTGTATTGTCCTCTCGGGGTAATACCGGCACCATGGCAAAGAGCGACTTTTCCAATTTGAGTTAAATTGTAAGCTTAGCACATTAATAAATCAAGTGTAAGGAACATTGTAATTATTCATTATTTTGCTAAATTATTGCATTCTAAATATTTTCAGTAGGTTATGTGTCTCCTAGTATCCATTTTATGTATTTACTAGGTCATTAAAGAGTGGCGTCATTACCCCGATACAGTTGCGGAATTACCCCAGTGTCCTGGGTAATCCCGCCACTGTACAGAGGTTGAAATAATATTTTTTTTTTGTGTGCTTACTTTATAGTTATGATTACGATTAAATTTATACAGATACTAAAGATAAAGATTCAGCTTTGGAATTTTTACTATTTAAAAATAAACATTTTTTTGAGGTGAAAAAATTATAATTCCCTTAAGGTGTCGCCATTCCCCCGGTCTCCCCTATATATACACATATAAATAAATACTATATACCTATGTATATTTTTATAATTTTATATATTTCATATATTATACATTTATTATATATGAGAAATTAAAACACAACATTATATTATAAATATTAATTTTATATACATCCTAGAACATATAAAAATGCACAAAAATATATTTAAATAATATTATATCTACAGAAAAATATCGTTCAAAATAACTTCGGAAAATTATAAATAAAAAGTATACAAAATTGTTACTTATTCACCAGTACCATTCAAGTAAGAAAAAAAGCAACCCCACATGCTGAAGACCACAACAACCACATCGAGATATTTATCGCCAAAAAAAGCTCGCCAGAAAAACTGGAACAGGATGTGGAACTCTTCCCAATTTTTTAATTAAATGTATCGATTTATATTGTGTTTGAAGTATTTGTAACAATTTATATCGAAAATGCCATCATTTAATCTCCGAAATATATATATATTTTTAATTTAACAAGTATTTAACCCATTTATGCCTAGCGTCCCATTTTTGGGACGTTTCGAACTTTAAAATTTTTTATTATAATTTTGTTCTTCTTTAGAACATGAAAATAGTAAAGTATTTGTCTATAAATGTCTTTATCTATTACCGAGAGATGACAGCATATGATTGATATTTATTTGCTTAACCCTTAAGTGGTGAGGTGATTTTTTTATAACGTAAGTGGTGAGGTGGGGTGTATGTAAACCCAAACTTTGATTTCTTGTGCACTTCTTAAAATTTAGCGAATTAAAATAAGAAAATTTCCTATGATTTTTGTATTATTTACTTGTATGAAAACAAATGAAAAAGTACTGTAAGTGTACATACATATACATATAGATTCACGTATCTAAATACCACAAAAATTTTGTTTGCAAATATAGAGCTCATAAACAATTTCTCTGGGGTGCAAAACACCCCATCTCACCAGTTAAGGGTTAAATGAAGACCTTTTTTCGGTGTTTATAGGTTTTTCATTTTTCAAGATAACAAAATATAAAAAGTAAGTTTATTTGTATTTTTTGTATCAAGGATCCAAATAAATAAGTCATAATCTTAGCTTGTTGAGTTCTTTGAAATACGTATTTTTTTAAATTGCAAAATTATATGTTCAAGCCTATTTTTTATGCATGTTTGTAACGTACAAAAGGGCGCAAGGGGGTACATATTTTTATTAGACAGTTATTTATGTAAAGTCCTTTTCAAGATGATTTTGAAATAAATTGTGTTCTAACCTCACATTCTATTATTCTTAATTCATATTAATGATACTTATAATGTTATTAGCCTCTGTAAAGAAATAAATATATTTTCAATAGTTCAAAAAAATACTAATTATGTATGTAATATACAATTTAAAAGCTTAACTTATATAAATTTAGACAAAACATATAATTATGCATTTTCCACATATCGATACTCCCATATTTAGTACGTTTAAGTTTTATCAAATAAACAGAAAAATATTTTAGCGTAATTTTTTTTAGTATTTTTCCAGTTCTTTGTGTAACATTTTAAAGTGATTTTACCAAGAAATTTGAGAAAACAAAAATTCAGACATAAATGTGTTAAATAACTTTATGTATTGAAAACCTATGAGTAGAAAACTAAAATTTTAAATATTAAAATAATAAAAGAAAAAGGTTTATTTTTACATACTTATTCCTCTATATAAAACTTTCACATGATGGAGAATAAGCACACTAAAAATCTACAAAACTTTTACTCCCTTGCATGGCACTTTGTTAGGTTATTTGTGATCAGAACAACAAAGAACGTAATAAATGGAGTAAACTTTTAGGAACTTCAGTAATACTTTTGATTTATCGAAAAATAATTCCCAACTAAAGTTTCTTCCATTTCCAACTTTAGTGTAATAATTCATCTGACTAAATTGCATTCATCTATTATTGTTATTGATGTACTTTTTGCAGTGAAGTTGTTCGGGATATCTGAATTCGTAGCAGAAAACGAGAAGAATCTCACCGATTCATTTTTCTTTTCATTTTACCCCTGGAAGTTCATTTTACTAGATTCTATTTTTAAATTTAATAAAACTAGGTATGATTCAGCTAAAAGTCTTGATTTAACCCATATTGGACCACGCCGGTTAAATGTTTTTGAAAACTTTTAAAACTTCAATTATATCATTAATGTGGTGTAATTAGGTAGATACTCGCAAAATATTGAAAAAAAAAGTTTTTAATTTTTTAAGTAACTAGCTGTCCTATAAACAGGACATATTAGTAGGACACATAGTAAGGACATATAAAATGCTCACATAAACTAAGTTTATGAGCAAATATTTTATTTTACTTTAAAAATACTGTTTATGTTATACAAAAATATACTATGATTTCTCCAATAGAAAGATAATAACGGTAAAATTCTAGATTATAAGATAACAATTCTTAACCCCTTCGGGACGGGAGCATTTTACGAAATTTTTAATCTTTTGTCACCGTTTTTTAAAAACAGAAATTTGTGTCTTGTTGAATGGAGAAAATGCGCTGATTAAATAAGGCAAATTTGACAGTAAAATTTTACTGGTGAGGAAAAACAAGGATTCTGAACGCTTCATGCGGCACGTATACGTGTCGCTCGTCCCCAAGGGGTTAAAGAATTTTTTAAATAGATTTTTTTCAATTAAATTTTAATTGGTTACTTTTTTTTTATGTTATACTTTTATGTATTTTATAGACGTCATAACAAAATGCATCCAAAAAATCCTTATCAATTTTATTATAAAAAATGTTTTATTAGCTGTCCTATTTATAGGACAGCGGTCCAATATGGGTTAAAACAGCAAATTTTATAGTAGTAGTTCACAATCATCTTTTCAATTCTCTATTTTTTTTTTTTTTACTTTTTCTATCTTTACAAGAAAGTATTGGATTCGTGAAAATTTTCGAATTCCGGTTTTCGACGGACTTATACATTTTAGGGGTCAGAGATGAGGAAAAACATGCTTTCACAAATTCTCAGTCTGCGATTGTCTGTCTGTCTGTCTGACACACATTTTGTGGGCGCTCAATCTCAAGAACTAATAAACGGAATTTAATAAAACTTTACATTCAGTTAGTCCCTGATATAAATTGGTGCTGATTACTTTTTGGTGTAAAGCGTCCAGCAGGTGGCGCCGCTATGCTACATTATTCATGATTGCCACAATAGCTGTATCTCAAGAACTAAAGCACGGATTTTCAGAAACTTGAGTTTCAGTTAGTCCTTGATATAATTCGGTGCTGATAACATTTTGGTGTAAACCACCCAATAGGTGGCGCTGCTATACTGCATTATTTATGGTTATCGCAATAGCTCTATCCCAAGAAGTAAAGCACGAATTTTTATCAAACTTTATATCCAGTTAGTCCTAGATATAAATTGATCCAAATAAGTTTTTGGTGTAAATTGCCCAACAGGTGCCACTGCTATGTAAAACTTTTCATGATTTCCGCAGTAGCTCTATCTCAAAAACTAATGTACGGATTTTCATCAAACTTTAAATCAATTGGAAGTTGACATAAGTTGTTACTGATTAGATTTTGGTGTTAATCACCTAACCAGTGGCTCTGCTATGCTGCATTTTTCAGGAAGTATTAACATGTATGAGATAGAAGAATGTTTTGGGATTGCCACATCCGACTAGTTTATAGTTAACCTAAACTGTTTTAAATATAGAAACCATTTTGGATACTAAAAGTAACGAAAAATTCTTCTCCATCAGAACGGTTGGTTGGTTGGTTGGATGGTTGTATTGGGGTCTTACGGCGCAAAATCCCTTTCGGGATATACTGCGCCAGAAAAGAACACTAAAAACAGATAAAACTCTATCAAAACAGAAATTAATAAAATTTTAAATTATTTCACTACTTTTGACAAACATTTTTTAATTAAGTAAAATTGAGCTTTATTCCGCTTGTTTATTTATTTATTTTTTTATTATTATTTATTTTTTTTAAATAAGCACTTAAAAGAACACATTTGTTACATAAATTATTTTGATGTAAACTATTTTCAATTTTTACAATTTTAAAAGGGGAAAAAATACTATTTAACCCTTTCCGGTACGGGCAATTTTTGTTGTGAAATGATTGAATGACACCGGAATTTAAAAACGGCTTTTTTAGAAATTAAAAACATGTTACTTTAACTATTCATTGTAAAAGCAAAAATTTTACTAAAATATTCTTGGTGCCGTTCGGAATTAAAATTAGGTATCCCAACCCGGGCACACTGTGTCGGAAAGGGTTAATACTTACGAAAAATGTCCTTACGACGGAAATAGTGATAGTTTAACATTTCCCCCCCGTAAATACACAATTTGAGTTACTAAGAATGCAGTGAACTACAGTCAAAACAATATAATAAAAACTTCCAGGGGTAAACACAGTCAAACTATTAGTTTGCAGATTTTTCTACGTATTATCTTTATGTTCGATTATAAAAATAGATGTAAAATTTCAGAAATTCTCAGATATTTAATACGGTAGCTCATTAATTTCACAATACCACATAAATTGTAGGCAATCAGTGTCATTAGGTGCGTTCGTAATTATATAAATACATCGCAACTATAGTCGTCGTCTTGTCCGTCTGCATATAAAGCGCTAAAACTACCCAACCGAATTGTTTGAAATTTAAGATATATAATCTTTGCAGAATTTTGTCAACTCATTTCATATTTTCTGAAAATCGAATCAAAATTTAAAAAGATATTAATAAAAAAGTTTTCTTCTTTCTATTAAATCCTATCATACGTCATTAATTTAATGATAGCCCAAGATATGTCATGATTCTAGGTTGCCATAGTGAACTCTAATCTCAGACGGTATCAGGGAGTGAAAATGGCGTCATATTAAAAATGAAATGAGTTTTCACTTTCGTAAAACTAAATATTTTATTACAGAAGCATCTCTAGGCAAGCATAAATTTCTGGATTTCGCCGGTATTCAGATTAGAAACTCAAGACAAGAGTGCGAATGTTTAGATGCAAAATTGTAACTGGCAAATGTGATATCAAGTTTCGGACTATATTTTTTAATAATCTATGGCACATTAAAATATTTTTTAAATAGTGAATATGATTAGTATGCATGTAAATTTTGCGACGGTGAAAAGTACGTTACTTTTAGATTATATATATATATTATGAGCGCGTCATAGTGGCGCAATTTTCGTTCATTTTGCATTACGTAATATCAAAAATCAAAGCCTCAGTTAATAACTTCATAATTTCTTATATAAATTTCATGTTTATGATTACGTATACGAATAGAATTTAATTTTTGAATAATTCGAAAACTGGATTTAAACTTTATTTAAAAATAATACTTGTTTAAAGAGTTAGGCCAGCAAATAAAAGCTTGATTATCAATTGTAATTTTTTTTTATAAATTCAGTCAATCAGTCCTTTTAAACATGTTCATTCATCGAATTCGACTCGTTATTCTAAACGGTAAATAAATCACACGAGCTGGAATTTTTCTAACCGAGTGAAAATGTGTCCAGGCCACGATTCGAACCTTGAGGCTTATGCTGCCAATGCTCTGCCAACTCAGTTTTTTTTCACAAATCTGGTGGATACGCAATTGAGTGTATTGTGGGAACTGTACATAATCTGTCTACTATTATAGTGTTAGGATGCATTCGTCCTGATTTACTTCTCAAATTTTCTGAGTATAGCCAATTTTCAGTTGGTATGGCAATAGATTTTAAAAGGTTTTCAGCTGTTTTAGAATAGTTGGATCTTTATACGTGAAGAACAGATTTTTGTAAATGTAATGAATATGTCCAATAAAAGTTTAAAATAAAACTAATCCACCTGAAACACTCCGATATGTTGTGGAACATGCTGTTTTACGCTTTGAGCTCGTAGGAGAAAACAATGGACCGCATATTGAACCTTTCATAAGCAAGTCGTAGTTGACTCCCTCTTCTTGATACTTTCATCAGTTTTTGCTTTTCTGCGGTTTTTGACCTAGGGACAATTAAAAACCCGTTTCGTTTTTGCGTTTTTCGGCCTCGGGACAATTAAAAACCTATTTCATTTTTGCGTTTTTCGGCCTCGGGACAATTAAAAACCTATTTCATTTTTGCTTTGTCTATGGTTTTTGGCCTAGGGACGATTAAAAACAAATTTCAATTTTGCCTTTTGTACGGTTTTTTGTCAAGGGACAATTAAAACCGACTTTTTCCTATTCGCTGTGGCACCAGCTTGTCGTGGTGGAAAGGCTTTGAACAAAGAGTGTCAAAGCATCATGTCACGTCTATTAATTAGCTAGCATCTTATGACGAGTACAGTGCCATCATTCGGTTAACGTTTGAACCTTTTTTTTCGAAAAACAAATTCCCATTGTTTCAGGTATACACAGATGAAATATGAGGTCATTCTGTGCAGTGATTCATTTTTTTACAGCCTTTAGAAAGTGCAACTTGAACTATAATCACTCTGTACATAATTTAAACTTGTATATGATTAAAAAAAAAATTCAAGGCGATACATTAATTAACAATAGATTAAAAATATATAAAGATATTCTGTCTTGAATATTCATAATCCAGTATTGATATATATTAGTCAATTTATAAGACTTTAAATAATTATTTTACTTTCAAATCTCCTTCCGATTTTAAATAGGACATCGTGTAATTTTAAATGCAACCTTATACACCATGGTATTATACTTTTTTAAATTAATTGCGTATGCTTTATATTTTCTTTCGTGAATTAATTCTGAATGCAAGTAAAATAAATATACTATAAATATCTCATCCAACAACTTTGAAACAATCATATTGATTTTGTTGATATAATCAGTTTTAATGGGAAATAAATATTTTTTTAGATTAAAAGTAAACAGTTGTTTATAGGCACCAAATAATGACATTCTTTTTCAGTATTTCGAATTAAATACTCATCAAAAGAGAAAAATTACTAGTAGAATTTTAATTAGAATAGTTTTTAAATTTGCTTTCTGAGCTTGTTTTAATAAAATGCGTTCAAGATTCGAAAATAGTTTTTTTTCAAAGAAATTTTAATTTAACCACACATTTCCTCGAAAGCTGCAATAATTAACTACGTTAACAATTAAAAATTAATCAGTTTTTAATCGTGAGTAATGATTGAATTGGATTGAAATAAATTGAAATAGAGATTAATGTTAAATTAATTTCAATCTCTTTCTTTGATTAATTATTGAATTAATGTAATTCATGATTAATGTAACCTCATGCATTACTGTTTTAGAATTTACTGGGAAATATAAATTTTTCATCTGTGATTCATACAATATTTTCAAAATTTAAAGCTTTTTTTTCTCCAGCGAAAGAAATTTTAAATATATCTGTATGCATATACATAACTGTTCACTATTCTACTTTTTCGTTATCACTACTTCCAAATAGGAATAACTTTTCGCCAAATCTTGACATTATTTAATAGAAAAATTCTGCGATTAATAAGTTAAATGATACGATTTGGAAGTAGTGGTAACACAGAAAATAAATAGTTGGCATTTACATGTAACAAAATCTAACAAAATTAATAAATAGCCTACAGAATTATAAGTGAATTTTCACAAAATCTTACTCATCAAGGATTTTTTTTCTGATCAAACATCAGTTTATAATTTACAAAGATGTTCTAGTAGACTTAGGTCCGTAGCATTATAAACTCTGGCGAGATAGTGAAGCTAAAGATTGGTTGGTTGGTTGGTTGGGGTTTTATGGCACAAAGTCCCTTTAGGGACATGCTGCGCCAAGCCAAAGTCAGAATAAAAAGCATTTATAACCAAGAGTAAAAAATCACTAACAAAAAAATTAAAAAAACAAAAACATTAAATGAAAAGAGTAATATGTATAGTTAAAACCACTTAAAAGAGACAAAAGAATTATAATTAAAAATTGTGGAGTTAAAAAGTAATATCGTTAAAATATAAACAAAGTTTAAGATTATGTACAAATACTATGTAAGAACAAGTTTAAATAACTGAAGCTAAAGAAGTAGTGGAGCTGAGCTCCGGTGTACTTTGGCGCAAATTAAGCACTGCCTTAGACTCTATTAAAGTGCACCAGCTTTTCCTTCTACAAGACCTGTATATATATTTTTTCTTTTAAGAATTTTTAACAGACTACAATAAAGGTTAATAGTTCCCATTTTTTTTTTTTTTAATATATCGCACCCTTGCTACAAAAGTGGCACAACTGAATATACTCCGTCTTTCAGAAAATGCGAAAAACTGTTTCCGGGCTGTATAGGTAAATTTTAGTTAATTTAGTGATGTCACTAAGAATAACTGTGCATACAATAATATTATAGATTGTCATTCTTGCAGATGTTTTTTAATTTTCAACTAAAAATACCATTTTTTTGAGTTGTGCCTCTTGTCGCCCAACATAGACTAATGAGTATGTCATAATTTTGAGTTGTGACACTTTTGTTGTTTGTTTTCTGGACATGCGACAGATCATGAATCAACTAGACTGATACAATTCGAAATCATTTGGAAGATCATCCTCATTTGAATTATTAAAAACGTCATAACTCAAAATAATGCATTTTTGAACTCACGTTCACGTATAGGGGAGACCGGGGGAATGCCGCCAACCCGGGTTATGCCGCCACCCCACCTAGTTTAAAAACTAAGGGCAGTTTGAGATAGTGAATGTGCCTGCACTATAGCGGCCAACAATATAAACAGTGCCTAAAGGGAGAGTGACTTTGCTGTACGTCGTTCGTTTGTTCTAGTGAAAAATGTAGATTTCATCTAATTGCTTGTTACTTTGGAGCTTCAAATGAGTAGAGATAAGCACATTTTATTTTAACATTAGGTATTTAGGATAATATCACCCGTAATCTACATGCATTCGCCGACATTTTGATGCAATGTGTTGAACAAGTTCGGTTCTTCTTTCGGGTTTGCTTGGTGATTTCCGCCATATTGTCCTCTCGGGGTAATGTCGCCGCCATGCAAATCGGGTGAGAAATGGCCTCATTTTAATGTAGTGGAGCCGATTCAGCAGAGTGACTTTTGCAATATGAAGTAAATTGTAAGCTTAACCATTATTCTGCTCAATTACATTGCTTTCTAACTATTTTCAGTAGGTTGTGTGTTTCCTAGTATCCATTTGATGCATGTACTAGGTCATTAGAGTGGCGGCATTACCCCGGTACAGTGGCGGAATTACCCCAGTGTCCTGGGTAATCCCGCCACTGTGCAGAGGTTTAAAAAATATTTTTTTATGTATGCTTACTTTACAGTTATGATTACGGTTAAATTTTTACAGATACTAAAGATCACGATTCAGCTTTAGAATTTTTACTATTAAAAAATAAACATTTTTTCGAGGTGAAAAAAATTAAATTCCCTTAAGGTGTCGCCATTCCCCCGGTCTCCCCTAAAGCTTAGATCACAACTGAAGATGTGGCACTTTTCTAGAAGGGTCAGTGGTCATCTTACAAAGTTAAAAAACGACACAACTGCTCTCTGGTGGTTAGATTTTCAGTGCATTATCTGGCACCTTAGGTGGTTGGTAGAGGAGCAAAAACCAAGCCTAATGGCAACCATAATTCAAAAAAGCCAATTTTTAAGTTGTGACACTTTTGTAGCAAGGGATTCGGATATATTCACCGATTTCTCCGAAACTACGAGACCGATTCATGTAATTTTCTTTTATTGAAATCGTATACTCTCGAATTGCGCATTTCGAATCGGGATGAAATGAAATTTGGGTTCAGATTGAAGCATTTCGGGTTCGGGTTGAAGCATTTCCGATTCAATAAGAAATATGTTTGTCGTGCTCGGACTGCCTTTGAATAAAAATTTTCATAGCAGCAAGGTTTTATTTACTACCCGGGCAGTGCTCCATTTGGGTGTAAATTTTAACTGTTAATTTTCACAATTACCATAGCTGCCAACTCTTCCGCTTTTCAGACCACAAAAATTTAATAGAGATTTTTGCCTTTTTTAATCAATTAAGGCGATATAAAAAGGTAAAATTTACTATAAATTTTTTATGGTACAAAAAAGCGTAAGATGTTGGCAGCTATGCAATTACACTTTCTCTAACAAATTAAAATATTTTTGGGGTCACTTCATGCTTTTTCGGTAGTCATTTTTCCAATTATCCATTTCAGTTAACAGCGACATAAAAAATCCACAGTCAAACCGGCCCCATCATTAACCGGGTTTCGGGAAAAATTGGGTTTACCACTTTACCTAACTCAGGACTCCAGTTTCTATACACTAGTATTTTTTGGAAGGACGGGATGCTCCGGAGTCATAACCTGAGGGCTGTTCCATACATATTAGGGAAGGTCCCCAGCTGTCAGATAGGGATTTTGTCGAGAGTGGTGTCGTTGGAAAGCACTTACCATGGGGATCAAGGAAATGTATACAACTAACCGTCCGATTGCAACTGGTGAAGAGTTATAGGCCGATGTATTTCTGTCATTTATTGATTTCTCCGGGTCGCTAGGTATGCAGGAAAGATGCTCTGTGTGATAGAAAAGAGAGCCGGCGGTTGGTTGGTTGATTTTATGCAGTTTTATGGCACAAAATCCCTTAAGGGACATGCTGCGACAAAGAAAGAGATTTAAACACAATAAGGTGAGAATAAAACGCGACATTTAAACAGCACAGTGTGGTAAAATGGAAACAGAAATTGAAAGAAAAGGGGGGATAAAGTATTATAGAAAAATAATTTTTCATCTTTTAGATCAAATGATATTGAATTCTTTCATTATTTACAAAAAGGAAGGTGAAACAAAATCTCATTTTATGTTTCGATTGGAGTTGGTAGAATCTCTTCTGGAAAAATCTCTCTCACCCGAAAATGTTCCAAATAGAGGACGTCCCAGTTCAGAAGACAAACCAATACGTTTGACAGGACGCCACTTTCTAAAACAAATACCTGCTTCAACGAAGAAACAATCATCTAGAGAATGCAGAGTATGTTATTGTAAAAAAGGATGCATATAATAAGCGTATTCGAAAAGAAACTCGATATTTTTGTACTGATTGTGTTGTTGGACTTTGTATCGCATATTTCGAAATATCACATTCGAAAAAACTATTCATAATCAGAATGTAATGTATATATATTATTTCAAATATCTCTTGTAAAAATTTGCAAAGATGTGAAAAATAAAGGTCTTAGAATACTAGACGCTCGTAATTATCACGACTATGGCCATACTAACTAGGGGAGACCGGGGGAATGGCGATACCTTAAGGGAATTTAATTTTTTTCACCTCAAAAAAATGTTTATTTTTTAATAGTAAAAATTCTGAAGCTGAATCATTATCTTTAGCATCTGTATAAATTTAACCGTAATCATAACTGTAAATTAAGCACACATAAAAAAATTTCTTTCAATCTCTGTACAGTGACGGGATTACCCAGGATACTGGGGTAATTCCGCCACTGTATCGGGGTAATGACGCCACTCTTTAATGACCAAGTAAATACATAAAATGGATACTAGGAAAGACATAAATTATTGCTTTTTAAATATTTTTAGTAGGTTATCAAAATAATGAATAATTATAATGTTCCTTAAGCTAGATTTATTAATGTGCTAAGCTTACAATTTAACTCAAATTGGAAAAGTCACCCTTTGCCATGGCGGCGGCATTACCCCGAGAGGACAATATAGTGAAAAACCCCCAGCAAAACCGAAAGAAGAACCGAACTTGTTCAACAAATTGCATCAAAATGTCGTCGAATACATGTAGATTACGGGTAATATTATCTTAAGTACCTAATGTTACAATAAAAAGTGTTTACCTCTACTCATTTGAAGCTTCAAAATAAGAAGCAACTAGATGAAAACTAAATTTTTCACTAGAACAAGCGACCGACATAACAAAACCATTCTCAGTGTAGTCACTGTTTCTATAGTTGGCCGCTACAGTGCAGGCGCAATCACTATCTCAAACTGCAGTTAGTTTTTAAACTACACGCGGTGGCGGCATAACCCCGAGTGGCGCCATTCCCCCGGTCTCCCCTATAATGCTATACTAACTAAGTCTAGTATTCTAGGTTTAAGGGGTTAAAAGCAGCATTCTGCGATACTCTACTCTCTCTTCAATAGCTTTCAAACATTCACTTTGTTTCCAGGCTCCAAATTGTTCTTTTCCTTATTCATTGTCTAAAACAAACAAAAATAGTGTATTTATTTACATGAATGTAACATGGCCATACGCGCAGATAATATGGTAGCCCGCCTAAAACCAGTTTTATAAAACTCTTCGTCATTTTTTTTTAAGCGCACCGATATTGAAAATCGTTTATATAGTTAAAAATATCATTAAACAAGTTAAAATATCATATATACAAATAATTATAACCACTTTTTCGTAAACAAGATTAATAAGAAACTTACCAGAGACACATGTATGACATTCCAACCCAAATAACAGCAAAATAATACTGGCTAATCTGTCTTGTACGCGGTCCAGGAATATTCCAAGTCTGGATTAAAACAGCTCTTCTAACTTCACGTGATTGGATTCAAGCACAATCTTTTCGGATTTCACTCAAATTAATAATATTACTAGGAGCTATGTCATACTGACTGCATTAACCCTACCATCAGTTACCTTATTACCGATAGAATTTTTCTGCCAGATTGAGATTTGGTTTCCATATTTTCAAAAGGCAATATTTTTGTAAAATGATATTCTTTAACAATTTTTTCCATTGTTACACAGACTGAGACCCTAATTTCGAAATAGAAAATTCTGCAACGTGAAATATAACTAGTAAATCTGCAGATAAGGAGCCTCAACGTCATCTTTGCAAGTCATTGTTTTTTTAACACTCATTGCATAATATTAAACTTCCTACAAATCGCTTTTTAAAGTTTTCAAATTACATAAACATTTATGAGGATACAAGATACTTCTTAAAGTTTCAGAAATTAAAATTGTTAAACAAGTGGTTATACATTGATGTTCTGAAATTCTGATGAGCTACATATTCTGGTAACTTTTTAAATAAAAAATTGCATTTCTTCAGGGGGGCTCTGTCCCCCTGAACCCCCCCGTAGTCTATTTAAATTTACATTCGTAATTTTTTATTGATTGTGCAGATGGTTATAGTATATCTTAGATTTTTTTTAAGCTGTGATTTATAAGGATAAGCATAAGTTTTTTTTTTTTTTATTAATAAAATTTAAATTTAAAATAAAATATTCATGTTAACCGTACACAGACAATAAATCTTGAAGTGACGCCAAAAATGTAACCCTAAAATCCGCTACATTCGGCACAACACAACGACGAGCTTAAAAAAACGGATGAAGTCAAAGAATTTGGTCTCTGTTCCACGTGCTTGTTTTGTTTGGCCCGAATGAGGGCATTTAAATCTGAGCAATAACGCACATCGTATTGCAAACTGTTTTTACGGCATACTGCATCTCCATCTATCTCTTTCCTCCATGAATAATAGTTAATTTTATTTTACCCAAGATCTTTTATTCCAGCATCTTTGTTTTCGATAAATGACGTCTAATTCACTTGCTATGCGTACTTACTCAAAACTTTTCATCTTGTTATATTAAGAAATATTCGAGAGTTTTCTTTTTATTTCCAATATGCCGTCATATTAATTTTTCTATTCTTAATTTTATTTTTCATTTTCCTGTTTCACGACAAAACATTTCAATTGAAAATTGTTTAAAAGAATATATTGTTCCGGGTTTTGATTTTCTTGGCAACAATTAAAGAAATATTGGTAAATGTTATGGAAAAATGCTACGTTATTCTCTATGAAAATAATGAACGTTTGTATTTTTAAGCAAAATATTTCAATAAAATAAATGAAATATTGCCTATTTTTATTTCTGGGCTAAACTCCATCTATATGCAAAGATACAAATGCATTAATTCATCCGTTTTGACGTTGGCTTTACTCAAACATTATACACTCAATTATACTAATATAATTAGGACTAAATACGTTGCTAGGCAACAGAGAAAGAAAAGGAAAAAAAATGAAATATGCATTATGTCAAATTGATAAAACAAAATCCTTTATATTATTGGAAAACATGCATAAAATTCCCCCCAATATTATAAATCTAATTAAAAAAATTTCGCAAATATATTGACAAAATTTATTGGAATAATTTAATAATGTTATTTAAAAATTTCAGCATCAAAAATTTACCATTTAAATCCATTTTTCACATGAGCCATTTCTTTCAACAAATGAAAATCTGAAAATCGTCTGACTTGCCATAGAAAAGCATTATAGAGCAAAATAAAATGTTCCATATTTCCCGAACGAATGAACCAAATTTAACCAAAAGCTATACAGCTAAGTCCGGGTACTTCATCAACATGCCCAGTGAATTTCAAGCCGATCGGATGCTTTTTGCAGCAGTTATCGCGGAACAGACAGACAGACAAACAGAAACCAAAATTTTTCGTGTCTCCACGGTAAGCCTTCACTGACGTTTCGGCAATTATGTCATGTTTAAAGAAAAGTGTCACTTATAAAACTGAAACAGCAAAATGGGTAATTTTTTGCAAAGCCAACTTGGTTTTATTCATGAAGTGATTATGATAAATTCATTACATAAATGGAAAATATTTAACTTCATCGCGGACCAGCCTCACGTATACTTGACGCTTGAAGTGCTGAGAATCCTCGATTAATATTAAATTAGGAAAATGATTTTTAAAGCTTTCCAACAAAGTTGAAAAGTGTTTGACTTCTGTTTGTCTGTCTGTCTGTACGCGCTCTAACTCTCGAAAATATACTCGGATTGCTTTGAAATTTTTGGATGTTATTGATGTTTACCATACCACAATCCCTATTTTAAATGAAGTTTGTAGCATGATTAGTTCATATACAGGGACAGTCAAAAGTAGTCCGTTACATTATTGCCAATGGGAAAAAATCGTTTCAATTGATTTTTAATAATGCTACACGCATCCAAACATAGAAAAATTTATAAGCTTTTATGATGCGCACTAAAATATGCCTTCTGTAGAATATGCGATGCAATGAATAGTTATTACTCTTTTACAGGGACGCATAAAAGAATTCCGTTACATAGAGGTATAAGGGGACGGGATTGTTTTTGGCGTATTTAATTACATTAAACTATTTCATATATAATGAAATAGATATACGTCGCTGAGGTTTACTATAAATTATTTCATGTATAATACGAAGTGCAGAGAAATTACGAGGACACACAAAAGATTTCAGATGCTGGAGTAGGTGGGGGCAAAGATACGCACGGGGCAAAGATAAGCACTGGCTGATTTAATATGAAGAAACATTTCTACAATCATGACCGCTAGGTAGTAGTTTGGTTGGTTGGTTGGTTGGTTGGAGTTTTATGGCACAAGGTCCCTTCAGGGACATGCTGCGCCAAGAAAAAAGTAAGGTGTAAAACATGGTTAAAATTTAAAAGTTACATTAAAAGACTGTATGAGATATATAAGTTATAAACAAAGTAAACTGAAGAAAGAAATGTGATGATACATGTAATAAAAATAATGTACAATGAAAGTCACAATACACAAGGTTTAAAAATCCAAAATGTAATTAAAAGACAAAGCATATATTTAAATTAAAAATCTCTAAAAGCTCTAAGGTTATGAAAAGTTAAAATTAATCCAAAAAACAAAGCATAACACAGTATAGTAATACTGCCTAAAAAAAAGTTATAATTCAAAATTTAAAAAACTCAATAAAAAATCATGTAGGATTAAATTTTTCGAAAACATTTTCATCGTCATCAGAGTCATAACTGTAAGATTCCATAGCCTCTTCTGCATAGTTCAGTAACTGTTTGGTATCCTTTACATTTGTGATTGCTGGGCTCAGGCATGATTTCTTGTCTTTTCTCTTCACAGTTTTCCACTGTGAAGAGACTTGCGTTGGAGGTTTCTTCCTTTCTTTTTGCGCACAAGTTTTTTCATTAGCTTTCTGAGTTGGGCGAATTGGTTTCACCAATTTGCTTTTATCTGGAGCTGGCGTTTGTTTAGTCTTGTGTTCGGTTGATATTTTTGATTGAACTGATGATGTTCGGAGGGAATTAGGTTTCTGTAATGGTATTGGAGATGAGGCAGCCTTAGTTTCAGTCTGATGATTAGATGACTTTTTGGATCCAACTGGAGATTTCTGTGACTGAGTAAGTTGATATTCTATTGTAACTGGTTCTGAGGATGGTAGCCAGCGTTCCAATAATGGGGTACCATAGCATTTACTACCAAGAGACACGTCACGGGTTTCTTTAGTTGATTGTATAATACTTGAATTATTTGGTGGAATAGAGCAGTCGGTCTGGGTACTTATGTGCCTTACGGATTTTGATTGTTGTTTGAGTATACTGGAGTATGATGCCCCAACAGATGGGGTCCTGATGTCAACAAGTTTACGAGCTTCAGGGTAGGAGATTTTTTGGGTTATTTTAACAGCAAGAATTTCCTTTTCACGGATCCAATTCGGACAAGAGCGAGAATATGATGTGTGATCACCCTTACAGTTTGCACAGCGTTCGGGTTTTTCGCAAGTTTTACCATCATGTCCGACCTCTGCACAACGTGCACAGGTAACATTGCTACGACAGGTTGTATTAGTATGGCCATAACGTTGGCATTTAAAACAGCGGAGAGGATTAGGTATATAAGGCCTGACTGGACAGTTTAGATAACCGGCTTTAATTCTAGTAGGTAAACTATGGGTATTGAATGTGAGAATAATGTGTTTTGTAGGAAGAATTTGGCCATTTCTACGGATAGTGATACGACGAACATCTATTATATTTTGATCGCTTAAATTAGATAGAAGTTCTTCTTTTGTGGAAAATAAAAGATCTGGTTCAGATATTACACCACGGCATGTATTCAGAGTATGATGTGCTTTAACAGAAACAGAAAAAGTACTTATATTATTGGGATTTGACAAAAGTTCAGACTGCCTGGCTGAAGAAACCTCAACCAGTAAATCACCAGATTGTAATTTTTTTAGAGAATGACCATCCCCCAAGACAGACTGGAAAGTTTTTGCTATAAGAAATGGTGAAGTTTTTTTGAAAGAACTATCAGAGAGACTATCAGTGCGTTTAATAACAAAAAAACGAGTAAATAAGGACTGTACATCTTGTTGCTCTCCACATGGGAGAGAAGTAGAAGGAACTTTAGTATGTCCATCCATAATTGAAAAAAATAGAATTCAGACCCCGGCCGCACCACCCACTACCGAGCCCAACAAGGGGATGCACATTCGTGCACCAGTGCTAACCAGGGCCCATACGGTCACAAGACACTCCTATGCCAGTCTCTACCCTTAATGAGATGGCTAGTAAGTTCTCGTTCACTTGATCCCCAGCCAGTGACAGAAGTCAGCTGACCAGCCGATTGATGCATACGGGACCAATATGCACCTCCCGTCTACCTGAAGCAGAGGCCAAAGCAGTGTGTTGGTTTCCCTCAACTACCAGGATCCCCCTTTCCAGGGACACGGGTCGCCACGCACGGCTAACACGTGGGTGGTTTACAATTCTCTATGAGTCGATATACAGGATGATATCGGCTCATACAGAATTGCCCTCACCTCCGAAGAGGAAACCACAACGAGAGAGAAACAAGGAGGAAAGAAACACGAGAGAAATAAGAGGAAAAGGAAAAGAGACAGATCGCTCAGGAACCCGGGGTTGCGAAGCCCGTGAATACCTAAAGAAGGTATCCCCCTGGGGGTAGGTAGTAGTTTGGTCTCATGTGCTGTAGTAGTGTGTTCAAACCTTATGAAAAAATCGAAATAAAATATCAACAGGTCAAACCAGACCATACCGTATAACAGCGTTTACCCTTTTGGATACAAGATAGCAGCCTACAATTTTTATGTTAAGCGAGCTTTTGAAGTATGCACTGACAATTTTCTTGATAGTGAAATAAATAAAATTAAATGCATCGCCAAAGAAAATGCTTTCCCCCTTCATTTTATCAATAAACTGGTCTACGAAATGAAATATAAAGTAAAGAAGAACAATCCAGTTAATAAACTTAAATTTTGTAATTTTTCCTATATTCCTGGTTTATATGAGAAATTAAGATATGCAGTAAAAAAGTTCAATATCAATTTAGTAGCTAAAACAACAAATAAACTCAAAGACATTATCCATAGCAAGATTGACCCTGTTCCTAATGAAGAGACCGCAGGCATTTACATTATTCCATTGTTAACGGAAGAACAAGAAGAAAAAGTTTATGTCGGAATGACGGGAAGAAAATTCAAAGATAGATTAAAAGAGCACATGAGTGACATTAAGTTTAATAGAGCCTCCACAGCGTTAGCAAGACTTAACTTACAGCATAATTTAAATATCCGTTTTAATGAAGCAAGAATAATTATTCCTTCATCCCATTATCATTTGTCGTTGATAAAAGAGTCCATTGAAATCTTAATATTGAATAATAAAGCTATTAATGATAATATGTCATATAACATTCCAAATATATGGTTAAATCTTTTGAAATAGATGTTGTTTTGGTTTGTAACGCTCAACTTTTTGTCCGTCTCACTTCACCCCCCCCCCCTCCATTTTTCTGTTTTGCTGTCTCCCCTCCATTTTTCGGAACTGTTTTGCTGTCTCCCCTCCACTGTAAAGTTGACTTGCCCAGTTGTCCGACCGAGGATGAAAGTGCGTTAGAGACGTATCAGTTGTACTCAAAGCGGCCCAGAAGATGATCAAGGTTTTGATCGAAAGCGCTCGGCGCGTGTATTATATTTGTAAACTCTTTTTAAGTTTTTAAAAAGTGCAATATGTGTTAACATCTTTTATATTGTGACATCTGTTGTATAAAAATGCACCTTTTAAGCAAGTTTTTATTTTATTTCGATACATTTTCAAGGTGAATGTGACATTCCCAACAATATGATTATTCATATGTATATATACTTATGAAAAAAGTAGCAATCCGTGCCAAGAAAATGAGGTAAGTTTGAATTTTCAAATTTTGATCTAATATTTTTGGAATTTCACTTTATTGTTTAGCTAGCAATACTTCGAATTTTTACAAATCCAAAAATTCAGTGGAGAACGGAAGCTCTATGGCTTCTAAATGCCGTATAGTTTATCTCGATCGCATTTGTTTAAACTTGTAGGTAGCCGGTTAAGTAAAATACTACAGAATGGGGTAAAAGTACGCATTCGTCTAGGGGCAAAGACACGCACAAGTTTAAGATTCGGGGCTTTGCCTTATCGTTTTAGCTAGATGCAAAGATTTCTACAATTACGTTGTGGTAAGTTTTATTTTTTTATATTGTATGAAATATAATAGCTACTTAACTAATATAACTAGAAAAAGGAAAATGTAGTTAACTAGCTTAAGTTTTTTTTTAATATAGAACGTAGGTATCTACCTACCTACTTTTAAAAATAAATATTCTTGTTTCATAAAACGATTTTGTTTTAAGTCTTAGCCCTTAACTCCTGTTACCGGTCTCACAGACTGCTGCTATATTCATTTTTCATAGATTAACTTGTAATTTTCAATTTAACTATTGATGTTAGTTTAATTTTGATTAGTTTGGAAACTTAATAGTATCGCTAAAGACTTCTAAATGAGGAGATGTTTTATTATGATAGGCCTTTACATAAAGTTTAGCGGAAAAACAGTGTCTTATGAGGCAGTCAACCCTTTTATTCATTCTACGATCAAGGGGTCTTGAAGACCGCTCACAGTATTTATGCAACAATTTCTGTCACAGTAGTTTGAGGTTAACTGCTATTTGTGATCTCACAGACCCCCTTTTTTTCTTTTTTTTCATGGTTTTACTTACAATTTTCAGTTTAACTATAAATACTAGTGAAATTTAATAATGCTTTTGCATAACTCATTCGTTTTATAGGAAATGGGGCAAAAACCCACAGTAATGGGGAAAAAATTCGCACTGCGTATCTTTGCCCCACCACTGCGTACTTTTACCCCAACCGATGGGGCAAAGATACGCAGAGCAATGTTTTTTAAAATTTGCAATATCTCACAGAATTATAATTTGACAGAATGTCTGTTGATGGTAGCACTTGCCTAAGGTTCTAATCTAACATTTTAATCACTCATTACATAAGTTTAGACCAATGTGTGTGTTAAAAATGAAAATGTATGGAAAGTTCGTATCTTTGCCCCCACCCACTCTATATTGTATCAGAAGTACTGTACATTAGCGGTGATTGCTGGAAATGCATTTTCAATTATGATATGCGCTTTCATGTTTACTATATGCATACTATATGGTGTGTATAAATGCTATAATTTATACACAGGGCTACACAAATAATTCGTAAGAGTTACTGGGTGTGAGCGCAAATTGCTTAAAGGTGGTTTTTAAATATTATATGCTTTTTTACGCAGAACTGCATTTAGTTTATTAAGAAATGTTTGTAGAATATAGATTAATGATATACAGGGTCACGCAAAGAATTGGATACATGCCGTCTATAGATGATAATTTCTGAAAATATGATTTCAGTAGTTTTAATAGTGTTTTAGTTTGAACTAAATTTTAGCTAAATAGTGGCATTTAATAAAGGTACTAGGTAAACTACAGGGCTGTACAAAGGTATTCAAGTATGTTTCCATCTATTAATATAAATTGCTGAAAGATAAATTTCAACGTGGTATGCGTTTTCTTGATAAACTAAATTTTACAATTATATAGTATAAATATCAACATACAGATCAAATTATACATACAAATCACACTGTTCAAAAGAATTGGAATACATATTTGGCTATGGACGGTGACTGCTGAAATCAATTTTTTAAACGTTTACTTAGTTATCTTATATACCTTATTTCCCTACATAACGAAGTTTTGGTTGGTTGGGGTTTTATGGCGCAAAGTCCATTTAGGGACATGCTGCGCTAAGCCAAAGTCAGAATAAAAAACATTTATAACCAAGAAGTAGAGTAAAAAATCCCTAACAAAAAAATTAAAAAAATGAAAAGAGTAATATGTATAGTTAAAAACACTTAAAAGAGACAAAAGAATTATAATTAAAAACTGTGGCGTTAAAAAAGTAATATCGTTAAATGATAAACAAAGTTTAAGTTATGTACAAATACTATGTAATAAGAAGTTTAAGTAAAACACAATGTAAACTTATTTAGGTACCATTTCTTCGAATACTGTATTATCTTCGTCTGCACTTGAGTCATGATTCTATATTCATTGCTTTATTCTTGCCCTTTTTCTTCACAGTTTTCCACTGTGAAGAAGCCCGAATTGTCTTTTTCTGCATGCAAGTTTTTAAGCTTGGTTTATCAGTTTGGCTAGTATAAGGTCTATGTGATGTTTTTGCAGATGTAACAGCCTTAGTCTTAGTTTAGAGTTCAGGCGGCTTTTTGGATTGACTTGGAGATTTTTGAGACTGATTGATTTGGTATACTATTTTAACAGGTTCTGAGGAGGGTTGCCAGCGTTCTAATAATGGGGTCGCATAGCATTTACTACCACAACAAACATCACGGGTTTATTTATTTGAAGTGGTTGTTGAATCCGTTTGTACACTTTGTTGCTCGCCACTTGGGGGAGAAATATAAGGAATGTTAGTATCATTCATGATTGAAAAAAAAAAAATAGAATTCAGACCCCAGCCGCACCACCCACTACCGAGCCCAACAAGGGGATGCACATTCGTGCACCAGTGCTAGCCAGGGCCCATACGATCACAATACACTCCTATGCCTGTCTCCACCCTTTACAAGATGGCTAGTAGGGGAGACCGGGGGAATGCCGCCAACCCGGGTTATGCCGCCACCCCACCTAGTTTAAAAACTAACGGCAGTTTGAGATAGTGAATGTGCCTGCACTATAACGGCCAACAATAGAAACAGTGCCTAAAGTGAGGGTGACTTTGCTGTACATCGTTCGTTTGTTCTAGTGAAAAATGTAGTTTTCATCCAGTTGCTTATTATTTTTGAGCTTCAAATGAGTAGAGATAAGCACCTTTTATTTTAACATGAGGTATTTAAGACAATATGACCCGTAATCTACATGCATTCGCCGATATTTTGATGCAATGTGTTGAACAAGTTCGGTTCTTCTTTCAGCTTTGCTTGGGGATTTCGGCCATATTGTCCTCTCGGGGTAATGCCGCCACCATGCAAATCGGGTGAGAAATGGCCTCATTTGAATGTAGTGGAGCCGATTCAGCAGAGTGATTTTTGCAATATGGAGTAAATTGTAACCTTAACCATTATTCTGCTCAATTACATTGCTTTCTAACTATTTTCAGTAGGTTATGTATTTCCTAGTATCCATTTAATGCATGTACTAGGTCATTAAAGAGTGGCGGCATTACCCCGGTACAGTGGCGGAATTACCCCAGTGTCCTGGGTAATCCCGCCACTGTGCAGAGGTTTAAAAAATATTTTTTTATGTATGCTTACTTTACAGTTATGATTACGGTTAAATTTATACAGATACTAAAGATCATGATTCAGCTTTAGAATTTTTACTAATAAAAAATAAACATTTTTTCGAGGTGAAAAAATTTAAATTCCCTTAAGGTGTCGCCATTCCTCCGGTCTCCCCTAAGTACTCGCTCACTTGATCCCCAGCCAGTGACAAGTCAGCTGACCAGCCAATAACGAAGTTTTGTTAAAGCTTTCAGGGAGTGTTGGAAAGTGTTATATATTCTGCGCCATACGCATGATTTTTTTTCTTATTTTAAAAGCCTGTGATAACAGATAAGAAATTATCTAAAGAATGCTCATAAGGAAAATGTTTAAATTATTGCTTTTAATTAAATATACATTCCAGATTTAAATTTCCAACTGGGCGAAAAATGCCTTGGAAATTTGCATTTCATATGATTTATCTGTCAATTAGAATAATTCTGTTAAAATTAATCTTGTGTAAATATACACTACTCATAAATCGTTGGTAATAGTTATGTATTGAGTATGCAGCGTTTACTGGATATGATTTAATTAAATCACGAGTAGTAATCTTTCCAAAAACTGCGTTAAGAAGGGTCCAGTCTGGCATTCAAGCCAGGGACTTTTTGGCTGTAGTTGCCAATGCGCATCCAGTTTTGAAAAATTGATTCGTGTTTTAATCGTGCAATTACGTATCCAGAGTTTAATGGAATCTTATGAGTATATACGTATATAACACTTATAGGTGTGTCCATTACCATTCTGTGTAACCGATTTTAGAGTAAATGTCATAATCCTTAATGTTTCTTTGTTAATCGTGTGTTCGCATGATTTGTCCAAGATAGCTCTGTTGCAGAGCATCTACAGCTTCAGCCAAAAGGTCTCTAGTTTCAATCCTGGGCTTGACACTTTTTCACTCAGTTTGGAAAAATTACAACTCGTGTGATTTACCAGGTAACCAAGTAAGTTCGTGGGGTTTTCATCAGATTTAAAAAACGACCCACGAAAGTCTTAAAAACTTATTCTTCGAAATAATCACCATTGGATTCAATTACGTGTTCCCAACAAGACACAAGCTTATAAATACATTTTTTGAAAAATATTTCTTTTAGAGTCCAAAAATTGTGTTATAGCCTTTGCGATATTGTCTCGGTTTCGGAACTGCTGTTCCCGCAAGTGATTATCCATGGCCAAAAACAGGTTAGTCCGACTGGAATTATCGTGAAGGAGAACGCCTATCCTGTTGACCAACGCTTTCTGCTTTTGGAGGAAGGCAGCGACAGCGATGACCATCTCGGGAACTCAGCTTTCGCTTCAGAGTAGTGCAATCCGGAGGGGTAGATCACATCCACTTTTCTCCCGACTCTCAAAGAGATTCCGAGAGGCAAGTGTCGGGTCCTTGATCAAGCTGCTGAGATTTCTTTCGGTTGCTGTGAAATTTACAATCCCTATTGGTTACCAAATTTTTCTGGGCGAACCGAAAGTTTTACATCGAGATATTAACTATATTGCTCCTTCAACAATACATGACTGTATGTAGTGATTACATGAGGATCATTTCACCTAATGTGATTGCATAATTGTTTACAATTTTCTTTGATTTATATACGTTACAGTACATTAAACACACAATATTGAACATAATAATTTGAAACACAAATTAGGAACACAATATCAAACATCTACTATTTACATGACTGTATATAGTTATTACATGAGGATCATTTTATTGTGATTGCATAATTATTTACATTTTTCCTTGGATTTATATACATCACAGTACATTAAACACACAATATTGAACATCACGATTAGAAACACATTACAACAAAATATCAAACACCTACTATTTACAATTTACACATACTACAGTTTGGAGAGATGCACAAGATAAAAGTTCAAAAGTGATGGAAGTTTCAGGCACCCGCTAATAACCCGTGGCTCCCTCCGTGTTACCCCCAAGTGATGGAGTTGGACTATAATGGCTCTGGATATGGATAGATGTACTCGTTTGTTTCTATAAACCTCATGCATTGTATGATCTTAATGAGTAGTTACGGTCGGCTGTGATGGTTTTCCCCCTTTCTCAGAATTCATATTGAGCTATAGCAGCGCTGGTCCACCAAACACACAACATTACCCTTTTTTGATGAATGTCCGGTTTAGCAGCCGACGAGACAGAACAGGCAGTCGACCAATGATGTTCTCTTCCGGTCATCATACATTACCCATTTTTCGTCACATGTCAATTTATGATCAAAGAAAGAGGCTTTGTTATGGCGCGAAATCAATGAAAAGAAAATGTTCAATCGTTGGAGCTTGTTTTCCTCGGACTTAACATGCGGAACCCATTTGTTCAGTTTCTACTACATCCCACAGCTACGCAGATGCGATCGGATGGTTTCGTCAGATACTCCAAATCTGTGTCCAAGGTCATGGTAGATTTGATCTGGATTCTGCTTCATTTCCTCCTCCAGCTGGGCATTGTCTAGGATGGACGGACGATCAACACGGGGCGTCCAACATCAACCCCGTGTTGATGTTGGACGATCAACACGGGGCTCGTCTTCGATCATCTCGTCTCCGGACAAAAATCGGCTGAACCACTTTTGAGCGTTCTCTCACCGAAGTCTCTCCAAACGCAAAGTATATTATTCTGGCGCGGCCTCTGAAGCTTTGTTTCCTAATTTGAACTCGAAGAGCAAAATAGGCCTCAAGATCTCCTTTGTTAACGACACGTTTTTTTTAAAGATTGTACTTGCAACAATACTGATAGCGAAATGTGTGATGCATTGAACAACTCTCTACTGAATGATATTCGAAGGCAATGTACAGAAATGACTTCATCAGAATCAGTTTGAGCACCTATGCGACAAAAGTAGCTGTTCTCAAAAATCGCACGAACTTTTTTGTTTACCTGATAAAATCAAGTGAAAATACATTGTTCGAAATTCACATCATGATTGTGTTCATTTTTAAAGTCGGAGAAAATGTTTGTTTTACGAATGCGAGACTGGCTTAGTTTTGGTTGGTTGGTTGGTTGTATTGAGTTTTATGGCGCAAAATCCCTTTAGGGACATGCTGCGCCAAAGAAAAAGCGAGTCAAGAAGAACTAATGAGATGAGATACAAGGCTTAGTTTTGGTGTTTGTTTTGTATTACAAGTAGAGTTGACAGGTGTTCCGCGTAAGCCTCTGCTCGAAATGCTCTGGACACCACTAATTTCTTACACTTTATTTCGTCACCTTTAATATCCTATAATTCTGCCATTAGATAAGGCAAAGAAAATTTTAAAATACATGTGTCCAGAGCCTTTGCAGCCCCAATTTACACAGGACACCTGGGAACACTAGTAAGTATCCCGAAAAATCATGCTATAGAGTCACGGTATGTAGGGGAGACCGGGGGAATGGCGCCACTAGGGGTTATGCCGCCACCCCACCTAGTTTAAAAACTAACGGCAGTTTGATATAGTGAATGTGCCTGCACTATAGCGGCCAACAATAGAAACAGTGCCTAGAATGAGAGCGATTTTGTTGTAGGTCGTTCACTTGTTCTAGTGAAAAAAATTGTTTTCATCTAGTTTCTTCTTATTTTGGAGTTTCAAATGAGTAGAGTAAAACACCTTTTATTGTAACATTAGGTACTTAAGATATTATTACCCGTAATCTACATGCAATCGCCAAAATTTTGATGCAATTTGTTGAACAAGTTCGGTTCTTCTTTCGGCTTTGCTGGGGTATTTCCGCTATAATGTCCTCTTGGGGTAATGCCGCCACCATTGCAAAGGGTGACTTCTCCAGTTTGAGTTAAATTGTAAGCTTAGCACATTAAGACCTCTAGCTTAAGGAATATTGTAATTATTCATTATTCTGCTAAATTATTGCTTTCTAAATATTTTCAGTTTGTTGTGTGTTTCCTAGTACCCATTTTATGTATTTATTACGTCATTAACGAGTGGCGTCTTCACCCCGATACGGTGGCGGAATTACCGCAGTATCCTGGGTAATCCCGCCACTGTACAGAGGTTGAAAGATTTTTTTTTTAAATGTGTGCTTACTTCACAGTTATGATTAACTTTAGTATCTGTATAAATTTAACCGTAATGATTCAGATTTAGAAATTTTACTATTAAAAAAATAAACATTTTTTTGAGGTGAAAAAAATTAAATTCCCGTACGGTGTCGCCATTCCCCCGGTTTCCCCTAATCGTATAAATCATTCCCTGACAAATTTATAGCCATTCCTTATAAAATAAATTTAACATTTTAAATTCAACACACATTTTATAAATTATTCAAATCTTTTTAAATAATTATAAAACGTTTTTATTTACGATTCAACAGTTCGCGACATACAGTAATGAATTCATTATCATAGTAAAAACTACTAAGATCATTACTCTAAATCAGTATAATGAATTCAGGAAAGACTTAGTAAAAAACATTTTCATAAGTCTTGCATAAACATGATCGTTCTTGAAGAAAATATTAAAAAGTAAAAAAGGGCTCAAATAGTAACCTTTCCCATCTAATATGCAATCAGCAAAACGATATATATGCAAATCAAGCATTTATAAGAAAAAAAAGGAATTCAAAATTCATGATGGAAGATGTAATGCCTCTAAAATTATATTTTATGAAAAGGAAACGATAATATGCCGATTACTCTGAAAGATGTTTTGCATACGATTTCTTTGTTTGTTTGTGTTTTTCGTTTTATTTATAAAAAGTAATACAATAGAGAAAAATTAAATGTGCCTTTCTCAGTGAAGTCCAATGCATATATTTTGATTGAGGAATAAACAATGTATGGAAATAAACTCAGGTTATTTAAAAAATAAATTTTAGTTTTTAGATTTTAGTTAATTATTTGAAACTTTTAAAAGGCAGATGTGTAAATAGTACTTTCTTAAGAGATTCCATTTTTAAGGCAATAAATAGGTAAACACCTATTTTTTAATTGCTTTGTTTACATTTCCTTAATTTTTCACCAAGAAAAAAGTATTTAACTGGATTTTTTCATCTGAACAAATACATTGTTTTCTATATTGTCAATATTTTGGGCCTAAATAATAAATACTAGAGGGGTTGGTTGGTTGTGTTGGGTTTTATTGCGCAAAATCCCACTAAGGACATGCTGCGCCAGACAAAGAATAAAACAAAAAAAGTAAATAAAGCAACTGATATTAAGAAAAAATAATTAGGTTAGATAAAATGGAAAGAGAAAAACTATCTGGATGGGGGAGCGGTATGGGAGACTGGCGGAATGGTGCCACTCGGGGGTTATGCCGCCACCCCGCCTAGTTTAAAAACTAAGGGCAGTTTGAGATAGTGAATGCGCCTGCACTATAGTGGCAAACAATAGAAACAGTGTCTAGAAAGAGGATGATTTTGTTGTACATCGTTCGTTTTGTTCAAGTGGAAAATTAAGTTTTCATCTAGTTGCTTCTTATTTTGGAGCTTCAAAAGGAGTAGAGGTAAACACCTTTTATTGTAATATTAGGTAAGATAATATTACCCGTAATCTACATGCATTCGCCGACATTTGGATGCAATTTGTTGAACAAGTTCGGGTTTGCTGGGTATTTTAGCTATATTGCCCTCTCGGCGTAATGCCGCCACCATGGCAAAGGGTGACTTTTGCAATTTGAGTTAAATTGTAAGCTTAGCACATTAATAAATCTAGCTTAAGGAACATTGTAATTATTCATTATTCTGCTAAATTATTGCTTTCTAAATATTTTCAGTAGGTTATGTGTTTCCTAGTATAAATTTTATGTATTTACTAGGTCATTAAAAGTGACGCCATTATCCCTGTACAGTGGCGGAATCACCCCCGTATCCTGGGTAATCCTGCCACTGAACAGAGATTGAAAGAAATTTTTTTATGTGTGCTTACTTTACAGTTATGACTAATTTTAAATTTATACAGATACTAAAGATCATGATTCAGCTTTAGAATTTTTACTATTAAAAATTAAACATTCTTTGAGGTGAAAAAAATTTAAATTCCCTTAAGGGAATTTAATTTTTTTTCAAATAATGTCGCCATTCCCCGGGTCTCCCCTATACTTATATATACCTTCGTCTGGTTTCATGATTAATGGTATCTTAGGTAACTGAGGTAGGAGTGACATATCATCCCTGCCACCATTGGAAGGTTAAAAAAGTATAAGATCTGACCAACCAATTCCTATGTTTAATACCGTTTACTTCGACTCGGCTCTCCTGGTATACCCGAGAGAAATCGAGGGTTGCCAGGGGAAGAAGAAGTCTGCTTGTGGGCCGGATGGCCTATCAATTCCAGATGTCAATAAAATTCCTATTAGATTAAAATGCAAGCTTTTCACACTTTTCCTACTCTTGCATTGGATTCCTGACATTTTGTTAGATTCAATTACAATATTTATACCGAAAAATAATCAAACAAATAGCCCGGCTTCTCTCAGACCACTTTCAATAGCTTCGAACCTTACTCGACTTTTTCACAAAGTGCTGGTTAGCAGGATTTCTCCGTCATTTAAACCTGACGAGTTTCAGTTTGGCTTTCGTCCTCTAGATGGAGTTGCGAGGGGAATAGATACCTTGGATGCGGTAATGACGGACTGCATGAAAGATCTGCGCCCCTTCGCAATCGCCATTCTGGATCTAGAGAAGGCTTTTGATAATGTCCACCATTCCTTCATTATCAGATGTTTAAACGAATTGAAGATCTATACGGGGATTGTAGTATACTTAAAGTATGTCTACTACAAGTCCAGAACAATCCTCTCGTTTAAGGGTAACTCCAGCGAACCCACGCATCCGGAGCAGGGGGTACGTCAAGGTGACCCCCTTTCTCCCCTTCTCTTTCTAATTGTTTTCAACAAAGTACTAGAAGCGTTGCCAGGTAACATGGGTGTTAAGTTCAAGAACTTGATTTTGAATCATCTCGCATTCGCGGATGATCTGGTACTAATTGCAAAAAGTATTACAGAGATACAAGAACTTATGAATATTCTGACCACGGCTCTTGAAGCAGTGGTACTGAAAATTAACAAAGAAAAATCCTTTACTCTGTCATGGGTAAAGAACAGCAAGCGCAAAAAGCTCATATATAATAGCCAGGACCTTATTAAAGTTTATAATCAGCCAATAAAATCCATTTCCGTTAACGACACCTTTGTTTACTCGGGTGCTAGCTTCGGTACTACATGAATGAATAAGATCAACTTCCTGGATTTTCAACAAGATCTGAAAATACTTCTACAGACCGCATGCAAACCACAACAGAAACTGTTTATGCTGATCCATTTCTTAATTCCAAAGTTCTATCACACCTTCATATTTTCACCTTATTATATCAATCTTATTCAGAATACCAGCAGTTAGCTGGTATTCTGAATAAGATTGATATAATAGTCCGTAAAGCTGTAAGATCTATCTTGCATCTACCTCGTGACCTCCCGAAGGCCGCCTTCCATGCGAAGATGGCTGACGGGTGCATGGGGATTCCTTCATACAGGTTTATCATCCCTCTTATTGCAAAACATCGTCTTTTATACAGGAAACCTCACGAAGGTTTACTATATGTTGACAATAGACATTTAAATTCAACCAACGAAGTACATAACTATTATAAACAAAAAATGTATTCTGCTTGTGATGGAGCGGGTCTCAAGTTTTCAAACCTTTGTCCAGCTGCCCACCTGTGGGTTTCAGATGGGACTTCGTTTCTATCTGGTAGAGACTTTATCAAGGCGATTCATGTTAGATACAGCTGCCTCTACAATCGTGCGAGGTGTGCAAGAGGAAGAGACAAGAACAAATCATGTAGGCGCGGTTGCAACGAACCTGAAACTTTGAACCATATCTTGCAACAGTGTTATGCTACCCATCCATCCAGAATTAAAAGACATGACAATATTGTAAACTATCTCCAACGTATTATCACCGATCGTAAGAACACTGTCCACAAAGAACCAATATTCCGGGTCAACAATAACACACTTAAACCAGATCTCGTTGTATATAATGAAGAAAGAATCGTGCTTATAGATTTCCAAGTTATTAATGACCAATATCCCCTCTCCACAGCTCACAGAAACAAAGTACAAAAATATGAGGTCCTCAGGAATCAACTATCTGGTCTACGTCCGGGTGGCTACCACGGCAGCACCCTGACAATTAATTGGAGGGTTGTTGTCGCAGGTGAGTCATTTAAAGAACTAACTGCCCTTCGTCTCCTGAAACGTGGCGACTTCAAGATAATAGCGTCTAGGGTCCTATTGGGTGACATCCTTACTCACAGCTGGTTTCAGCGTATGACAGTGTTTAGGAGGCACTTGAAGACGGGAGTCGGTTGAGCTGTCCTGGCTGCCATCTTTCGGGGTTCCGGTACTACTGCCGTTTTGGGTTGTCGGTAGAAAGTACACCGGGGCGGTGTCAAAAACAAAAACAAAAAAAAAGTCGCCATTCCCCGGGTCTCCCCTATACTTATATATACCTTCGCCTGGTTTCATGATTAATGGTACCTTAGGTAGGAGTGACATATCATCCCTGCCACCATTGGAAGGTTAAAGCGCCTGTGAACGATTTTGCGTGGTGAACCATTGTGTAATCTTGAACTTAAAAACGGTACGATTTGTGAAAGCCAATTATTTTTCTGAGACATGAATCTATTTTCTCTGAAACAGACTCGGAGATAATTTCCACCGAGTAGCCCATGATTCTTAAAAGCATTCTTTATCTTTGAAAATGTTAGAAACCAATATATTATTGCGATTTAAAGAAAAATTTATGATATTTTTTCAGAAACTGCTACAAACTATAAAAAGGTCAGTGAGAGATTCAAAATTCCTCGGTTGGCATGCGATGCACCTCTCTAGCAGCAGTTGAGTACGTGGTTTTAAAAAATCTGAACCAATAGCATGGAAATTTAAATTCTGAAATATTGCCATTTTACATTACTAGATGGACTGTACACTTACATATGTATGTACAGTCATGGGGAAAAGTAAAATTAAACCAAGTTTTCCTGGTACAAAACTTCATTAATCGTAGGTGGGATATAATATATCCTACCGCCCCTCAGGGGTTAAATTCTTATTCATATTCAGGATTGGCGAAAACTACTATTTAATCTTCTATAATCGGATTCCATTAATTTTACCTTTGTGTAACTACCTAAAGTACGCTAGATTTTTAAAAACATGGTATACGAAAGCTACCTTTTCCTCCCGGTACAGGCCGAAAGGAATTTTAAAAAAATTCTAGTCATATTAATTTTGAAAATTATCTGAGCTATATACTTAGGGGAGACCGGGGGAATGCCGCCAACCCGGGTTATGCCGCCACCCCACCTAGTTTAAAAACTAAGGGCAATTTGAGATAGTGAATGTGCCTGCACTATAGCGGCCAACAATCTAAACAGTGCCTGAAGTGAGAATGACTTTGCTGTACGTCGTTCGTTTGTTCTAGTGAAAAATGTAGTTTTCATCTAGTTGCTTATTATTTTGGAGCTTCAAATGAGTAGAGATAAGCACGTTTTGTTGTAAATTAGGTATTTAAAATAATATGACACGTAATCTACATGCATTCGCCGACATTTTGATCCAATGTGTTGAACAAGTTCGGTTCTTCTTTCGGCTTTGCTTGGGGATTTCCGCCATATTGTCCTCTCGGGGTAATGCCGCCGCCATGCAAATCGGGTGAGAAATGGCCACATTTTAATGTAGTGGAGCCGATTCAGCAGAGTGACTTTTGCAATATGAAGTAAACTGTAAGCTTAACCATTATTCTGCTCAATTATATTGCTTTCTAACTATTTTCAGTAGGTTGTGTGTTTCCTAGTATCCATTTGATGCATGTACTAGGTCATTAAAGAGTGGCGGCATTACCCCGGTACAGTGGCGGAATTACCCCAGTGTCTTGGGTAATCCCGCCACTGTGCAGAAGTTTAAAAAATATTTTTTTATGTATGCTTACTTTACAGTTATGATTACGGTTAAATTTATACAGATACTAAAGATCATGATTCAGCTTTAGAATTTTTACTATTAAAAAATAAACATTTTTTCGAGGTGAAAAAATTTAAATTCCCTTAAGGTGTCGCCATTCCCCCGGTCTCCCCTACACTGCAATGTTTTAAAACATATTTATCACAAACATTTTATTTTGGAAAATTGTGGTACACTGAATGTAAAAATAGTCGCCAGTCCTGGTCCGTAATTAAAACGTTAATATATATATATATATAACATTAAATATGTTCATTGTACCCAAAAAACGATTATCTTTCAAACCTAACTCATATTTGAATAATCGGTTGACCTGATTAAACGACTTGTTGAAAAACATGGTTTGAAAAATAAGCAAGTTTACTGTTTTACTTTCTGAAAGTTGAGGAGATGTAGAGTTCCGTTCAATGAACCGTAACTTTAAAAATAATTTGAATAATCTAAAAAAGTTTCAGGTACATATTCTACCCACTTCAGATATGCGCAAAGAGGGAAAAATCGATTTTTTGGTCTCAGCAAAGTGCAATTTTCTCTTACAAATCTACATCAAGGGTTTTTAGAACACACTATGCACTATTTTCCTGCATTAAAAATATCTTCACATGCTGTTTACAAGAAATAATCTGAAAATATCATTTAAGGCACACTGTAAAAAAAAAAAAAAAAAATAGTAAAAAAACAGGCTGAATTTCAATCGTACATGTTTTTCAACAGCTTCAACCTGTTAAAAAAACGCCTAGTCTATTTTAACAATATTATTTTGTTAAACGTATTTGCTGTTTCCCCATATTTTAACTATATTTTAACGCAAAACACCTGTATGAGAACTAGTCTTTTGTATGCAAAGAACAGCTGCATACAGAAATTGTATGTGACAACAGAAATGAAGCAGCGAAGTGAAATACGTTAAGCCATGTTGTATTTATGAATTATCACATGCTTACTGCACATGTTGATATTTGGACTTTGTATAGTCTTAATCTACATCAGTAGAGAGAAGTTACGGTTCCGAAATCAGAGTCGCAATCACGTGACCGAAAGTGACGTCATCAGTGGCAAGACCGGAAATGAAGTCATTAGTGGAGTTGAGTTGTTGTCATCTTTGTTAGACTGATCCTACTTTTTTTAACATTGGACCAAATTTTTATGTCAGGGAAAGTAAATTATCATAATGTTTTCAAATAAAGTATGCATACGTCAGCGTTCCAAAATTTTGAACGATTTGGTACAAAATCAGATTGATGTTATCAATGATTTTAATGTAACATCAGGTATTGCTGCCCCTGCTAATACAATTCCTAATCCGCATTTGGGTCATTCCATGAAAAGTGAAACCAAAGTACTATTTTGTTTTTTATTTATAAAACAAATAATATTTAATTTATAATGTCATGTAATACATTTTTTAATAGCTTAGAGTGTGAATTTTCTGAAAATATGCAGTTTAAGTATAAAAAGTAATTTAAATAAAAGTATTAGCCCTAAAAACGTGAGTGATGAGATTAAGAATGTTTCACTTAAATTATGGTAAAGTTTAACAAGTTATTGTCATTTCAAATATTATTTGTAAAAGTTGTAATTAGAATATTCAAATACAGAAACTAGCCTATTTTTAAAATTTATAAAAGAAATTAGGGAATATATTATAAATGAATTAGAATTCATAAATAAATTTTGACGTATTGAACTGTTACATCCGTAACAGGCAAATGTTACGTCTATAACAATTTAATCATCCCATGTATTAATTAATAATTATTTTAATGTTTTCAAAATTGCAGTTTCAAACAGCTAATACCCTAATAATGAATTATTGAAGAAAAAGTTAAATGTTCTTCCTCAAAATTCACAGGATTATGACAATAACTGCAACTATATGGCAATTTTGACTGTTTTGTGAATTACGTCCGTAACACCTATATTTTATTCTTTCAAAAATTATGGGAACATTTTTCAGATTTCAAAATTTAATATTCTATTTACAATCCTTAGACTGACGTTAAATATAAAATAATCCATGTAATAAGTATTTTTTTACAGTATTTATGAAGCTTTAAAATCTCTGTTACGTCCGTAACCATGGAATGACCCATTTGCCGAATACTGCTAATTACGTAAATGCAAACCTTCAATTATTGGATAATACTAATTCAATTCCTAATATTGATGAGGAAAATTTCATGTACGTTCCTAGTCCGGATGTGTTTGAACCTGCTTCTTGTTGTGTTTTTTTTTGTCGTCTGAATGTGCAGTTGTAAAATGCTGAACTGTTTGGTTTCTTTTTTCAAGAAAGTTTTTAAAGAATGGGAACACCGAATTAGACCTCTGTCTCTCAACGTTGTTCGACAGTTCCTACTTTCTTTCTATTGGATACACAGTTTTATGTCATGGTAAGTAAATTTATAATAATGAATACAAGTGACAGCAGTTATGATTACTTGTGTAATGATGATTACGACTATAAGTATGCCTGCAGTTCAAGTGATCATGAGGATGAAGATAAGAATGATGATAAAAATGGTAAGGACTGTTTTATGCCTGGTAATCCGCAATCCAAAATTTGCCAAAAAAATTGCTAGTTGAACAGTTCAGTGTGATATTCCAAAAACACACTTGAACAAACTATTACATATTCTAGGGGATCATGAATGTTTTACTACATTACCTAAAGTTTCCAGGACACTTTAAAAAACTCCAAGAATGATTGTGACTAAAAACACAGAATCAGGCTTATGCTGTCATTTTAGCCTAACAGAAGCTCTGACACATGTAGTTGAAAATAACGAATTATGTTCTAATAACCTCCAATTAATTATCAACGTGGATGGTCTTTCCATCACAAAAAGTTATGCAAGACAATTATGGCCCATTCTATGCTCTTTTTCCAATAATAAAGAAGAAAGGGTTATATTTCCCGATTCAAAATTTCATGGCAAAACAAATCCTGGTGATGTCAATGAATTCTTAAAGGAATTTGTTGAAGAATTCAAACGTTTCATACAAAATGGTATATACATATCTGGGGAAAATACAACGTTACATTGAAAGGCATTGTATGTGATGCACCTGCCAGAGCTTTAATAGCTTGCATTAAACGCCATTCAGGATATTTTGAATGTGGAAAGTGCACCCAAGAAGGTCAGTTCATCAAAAAGAGTGTGCTTTCCAGAACCGTTGTTTTTTATTTGCATCTAACAGGTGAGTCATTCAAGTGTCCCCAAAACGAAGAACATCCTCTTGGTAATTCCATTTTAGAAAGTTTGAATATTGGTATGGTATCCAGATATCGTATGAATACATGCACCTAGTTTGCCTAGGTGTCATAAGAAAACGTGTGAAATTGTGGTTAGGAGGAGATCTAAAACACAGAATTCTATCGAAGACTGTAAAAGAAATATCTGAAAACCTTTTGAGCTTTCGGGATTGTATTCCTGAAGAATTTTGTCGCAGGTCACAACCTCTTCAATATTTGGATCGATGGAAAGCCGCAGAATTCCGTCAAATTTTATTGTATACTGGTTCTCTAGTATTAGCACCATTGCCTCCACATCTATTTAGTCACTTGATGACGTTGCATTGTTCTATATCGATTCTGTGCATGCCAGAACAGAACGGCGAATTTCAAGATTATTCCCATTCATTACTAAAGAACTTTGTTCACAATTTTGCAATAATATATGGAAAAGAATATGTATCATAATGTGCATTATCATATAATGTGCATGGTCTGTTGCATAGAGCGAAAGATGTGAAACATTTTGGTTGCTTGGATAAGTTTAGTGCTTTTCCTTTCGAAAATTTTCTACAGCAACTGAATAGAGAAATTCGAAAAAGTGGCAAATAATTGATGCAGATATATTTTCGAATTATGGTAAAGAGACCGTTGGCAGTCTCTTCTCAGAAAGAAATTCTTTCTAAAGAGCATAGTAATGGGCCAATTTTAAAATTAAATGACACTGAAATTGAAAAAACAATTTTTCCAAATTTCATACATACCATTAAATCTCTTGATAATGTATGTTATTTGAAAGATCGTAGCGTTATTTTAATTTCAAAACTTATTAAGAATGCAAATGAGGAACAACTACTCGTTGGCAAGAAAGTTTTGAAGCTTTATGATTTGTATAGAAATCCATCCGACTCATCAACGTATGGAATTTTAAAAGCACATTCTTTGTCAAATTCTCTTCCTTATCCACTAAAAGCAGTTTCTAAAGAGTAGGTGTTTCAGAGCTGATGACTGTTATATTGCATTTCCAATATTGCATTCAGATATTCAACAAATCATTTAAATTATATTTTCAATACTTTACGAATTATTGTTTTAATAAATGCTTTTTATTTTATAACCATCTCGTCCTTTTAAGTTTCTATTATTAATAATATCCTGTAAGCTATATATATTTGTTTAAAAAAATTTTAAATTTACATATCATATTTCTATTATCCCTGCTACAGTTACTTTGCACAGAAAATGTTTTATTTTTCATAGCTCTGAAATTTTCAGTTGTACTGAAATTCTGCATTAACAGGGTAGGGATCTTTTGCTCTGCATATGTATTTATAGGCTGCTAAATTTGACATTCAAGCTAGGCAAGCATTTAAATGATTTTAGGCTTTTAAAGAAACTATTTTTGTTCCATTCTTCCTTTGACAACTCTTATTACACATAAGAGGAAGATATGACATTGCAATTTGTTTTTTCATTGTTTGATGATATTTTCTAAAGTACAATCGCATGTTAACCTTGTATTGTTTGTGTAAGTATTTCAAAAGTTTTTTTTCATTTTGGATAAAGGTCAAGAAACCTTAAATCAAACTATTTGTGGATAAATATCTTTTGTATCGCTATAATAGTTAAAAAAGTTTTGACAGCTTTCAAAAATACAAAACTTTTCTTCAAGTCTGTAAATGATACAGGAATTCTTGAAAAATATTATAGGAGTTCAAGCAGCACATTTGATAAGACTGGGTGTCAACACACACATTGTTATAATAATTGCTGTAAGAAATATTGTATTTTGAAACTATATGAATTATGAAAATGCTTACAAGTGGATTGTGTTGTTACATCTGGAACTTTGTGAACAAAATTCCAAATTATTACAAAGGAAATTAGCCCATATAAGGTAAACATATATAATAATCATTATATTTATATTAATTTAATCTTCGTAATTTTGTTTCTTTATCTATTACACAAGTCTTTCTGAAAAATATTAATTTTGCATAGTATGCCAAATACTTATTTACTTAAGTTACAAAAAAGTGCTATTGAGTGCATTATAATAAATATGCTCTATAATATTTGACATTCAATTCATACGAAATTCTTTCCAGGCAGTTTATTCATTTTTTATTTTGCAGAGATTTGAAATGCATAACTTTAATACAAATTAAGCAGAAAATAAAATTCAAGCAGTAAGCGTTAAAAGTATTAACAAATGTTTGTAAATTGTTTGAGCCAAATTTAAGAAATTATAACAATTAATACCTTTATCTAGGACTGTAAAAGTAAAGAAAAAAATATACACAGTAGACTCTCTCAAATCTGCACAGCTTGGGACCATAGGTTGTGCGGATTTTTGAATTTTGCAAATTTCTGGTCATTGCTTTGTTTACATTTTTTAAAACAGTAATTTGAATGTAATAATGCAATCGACATTATAATGACTGCTTGCAATGTAATAAAATATTAAAATAATTAAAGTACTAAACTAAAATAATAACGAATAAGGTAATTTTGTATAAAGGATTAAATTAGTGAAAGTAAAATGCTAAGTAAATAATGTATAATTAAATATGCATAATAAAAATGATACATTTTTCTTGAATTATTCAATGAAACTTTTCTCTTAAAAGGTACCCTATTAATTCACATCAAAATCATAAAGTAAGGAAGTTTTATTTTACTTTTAGCCAGTCTTAATAACATAACCAAAAATGCTAGATTAATACACACAAATATATTTGGTAAAAAGATTGTGATTACCAGTGATATCAGAAATATCTTGATTTTTTTCAGAAAGAAATTTATACTTCATGAAAAATCATGAGTTCAGTCATATTATCGAGAATTACATATTAAAATACATACAGAAAGATATAAAAATTAAAAATACTGTAATTATGTCCTTACATCTGAACTGAGAATTTCATTGCTTACATCTGTTATGATGTGTGGATTTTAGACGTTTGCGGATTTGATGGAGTTGACTGTATATGCGTTGTTGCTGGCAAAAATTTCAAGTTGCTGATAAAAATGATTTTTTTTAAATTTTGTCAGAATAAGTGATAGTTTAAAAGTACTCACATTAAAATCTTTGTTTAAGCCTTTTAGTTCTTTTATGACTACAACACTGGTAGTCATGTATTAGTGTTGACTCTAGAAAAAAAAGGCCGTTGGGTGGGAATTTTTAAAAGAAGGTAGGATGTCTCAAAAGGGCACTCTTGTGCCTTGTTTTAAAAAGATATATATTTAGAATTTGTTTAGCGTGCCCTTTTAACAGCATTATTTTCCAATATTTTCTCACAGCTGATTGAATTTCGCGATTTTCTTCCCAAATGACTGACTAATTTAATGATTTTCTCCCCAAACGACTGATGAATTTCATTACTCTTCCCCCCCCCCCCCCCCCACAGACGATCGATGAATTCACGTTTTTTTTCTGCAACAAACAAATTTCAAGATTTTCTCTAACGATTGACTGACGAAATCTATATTTTATTTTCACACGACCAATTGATTAATTTCGTGATATTTTAAAGTGATCGACCAGAAAATTTAGATTTTTTTCCATAACCAATTGGCGATTTTTTTTTTTTTTTTTGCACAGTCTATTGACAAATTTCACGATGCATCCTTGTGACCAAATGACGAAATTTATGAATTATTTTTCATGATCAATAGGCATATTCTGTCAAGTTTTTTTTTTCCTGTGACCAAAAAAAGAAATGAATCGAAAGGATACATAATAAATGGCTGTATTGGCCACCAGCCACGTAAAATAATTAAAAAGAGCCGATGAGGTCACAAAGTAGTTAAAATGGGCCACCTTGTGGTGCCCCGTGCCAAATTGACCTAGAGTCAACACTATTTATCACCACATTAAGCTTTCAAAACTTTATTTTTGTCAATAAGTTTACAATTAGCTTTAAAAGTGAAATTTTTGCTTTATTTTGATATTTCAATGTTTATATGAATTTTAAATTTTTGTGTTAACGCATGGCACATGCCAGCATTTTTTTTTTATATCAAATGTGTGTTATTTCTTGTTTTAGACAATATTTTCACAATTTATGTTCTAAAAAACAAATTTTTTATGCAAGCTGTTCATAAAAAAAAAACCGTGTTTTTTCTTTATTTTGATTGTCATCAACTTAAATTTTGGCATATTGTCTCTTCAGGAACTTAATAAGTCCAGTATTTAACCCTTAACCGGAAACGTGAAAATCCCGTGCAAAAACAGAACACTTAAAAATTTACCAAATAGTGAACTTAAACATTTAATCTTTAATAGTAATGCATTAACAAGACCAATTTAATATATTAGCATAAAAATAAGTTTGGAATGTCGGAGAGAGAAAATATTAAGGGTAGGTACGTAGACGCAAACATCTCACAGACGTACGTCTCCAGTTAAGGGTTAAAATTAAGGGGTTAAACAATATTTATTTACTTAATCTTGTTTTTTTTTTAATAATAAAAAGGAAATAATTTTGCATCAAAGCTCCTAAAATCAAATATCAACTCAATTTTTATAATTTGCTTTATTCGGTTTTCAAATTAAAGTAACAAATTTTAATGATACTCTATAAAGTTATATTTAATATATTTATTTTTCAGATGCATTTTGCTGTTGTCACATTCACATCACCACAAGGAGTGGCTGTAGTTCCATTAAATTGGATAAAACGCAATAAATATTTATGGCCTCCCAAACATTTAAGTAAGAAAATAATGAACCAGGCGGATAAAGGAATAACAACATCTGAGGCATGGGACGCTTATTCTGTGCAAATAATGGGGATATTTGGTAATTAATAATTTTATATTATGATGAATTCACAATTACATTTGAAAAACTATTCTTATTTTTGATGTGTATATACATATTCCTGGTCTAGATAATTATTCTGAAGTCTGATGTAAATTACCTAATGCGACTGAGAAATCGGATTTAAATTCTACAGATTAAGAAGATCTTGGTAAAGGAAAACGTCACAAGAAAAAACTAGCTCGAAAGGCATCTTCTACAGAATCTGAAGACTTGTGTGCTCAATTGCAACAAACTCCTATTTTCAAAAAGAAAAAAAAACAACTATGTTGGTTCCAGTCAAAAAGGTAAGTTCATCCGAAGAATTTATTTACATTTACTAGAAAATCATGCCAAACTGTTGGAGGTTCTAGAAGTGTACCAGATTTATGTGTTATGAGTTAACCTGAATGTTTTATAAAGCTACAGTATTCCACAAAAGTGATGGTACAGGAAGTATTTTTCAGACAATATGCAAAATTAACCATATGAGCGCAAATAGAATTGAAATAACAAATCAGAATTATTTAATAACAGATTTTGCTATATTATAAAAGAAAAATTCAATAACAATTTCTTTTAGAAACTTCAAAAATAAAAATACATAGAATATAAGTTCAAAAATGCTTCCACAAAAGTCATGGTACACGTGGAAATTTTTAAAAATTATTGAACAAAAATCTTTTCTAATATTTAGTTGCATATAATTTCATTTTTGTGGTTGCTTTAAATCTGTTTATCATTGATTTTACCAGATTTTCTATAATATTTTTAAAAAATTTATTCCATTCTTCAAGTAAAGCAATTTTCAACTATTTTTTATTTCTGGCATCATAACTATTCACTTGCTGCTGCAAGATACTCTATAAATGTTTAGTAAAATTTAAGTCTAGAATTTGTGAATGGGTGGCAATTGCGTGGGGGGTATTGTAGAGCAGCCATAATCTGTCAATAATCTGAGCAGTGTGCTTGAAATCAAAATCTTATCGGAAGTAACAGTCCTGCCTTTTAATTTTAATACACTGTCCTCCAAATTTTATTTAAAACATTTAACTATTCATATCTGTCCATGATAGTTTCAGTGATATCTAAATTTCATACTCCTGAAACCGACATACAGCCCTAAATTATTACAACTCTTCCAACATGCTTTGCAGTTGTTGTATATACGAGATTCAGAGCATCATCCTTTTCCCTCCAAAGTCTAATTCGTCCATTTATGCTGAAAATATAATTTTTTCACATGAGTAAGTTCAATAAGTTTAAAAAATGCATATGAAGATTTTCTGGCAAATTCTATTCTTTTCTTTCTGTTGAACGGAGAGATGTACGGTTTCCTCCTTACAGATTTGGTTGTAATCTCAGCCTCATTAATGACCCAGTTGATAGTTTCTGTATATATTATTTATTTACCATACTTTTTCAATTCTTCTGTTATTTTTCTAGCACTAATGGAAGGATTTTCAGAAAAGAAGAGTACTATTATTCTAACATCGCTCATTAATTTTTTAGGAAGAAAGTTTCAACCTTCATTTATAATCCTTATTTTTTTTATTTTTTTTTTAATACCTTACCATTTTTTTACGATGGAATGGCTTCGAGACATTATTTCTGATGTTTTTTATATGTATTTTTTAAGATTTATCCACTTTTTTCATGAATATCAACATTTAATTTTGTTTCCTTTACTGCAAGTTTTTTTCGTCATTTTTAAAATTTCTTCTGCTGAGATAACAACAAATACATTTATAGGTGCTGTGGATTCTATGGGAGTAAGACTCTGTTCAGTGAAATATGCAAATTAGTGAAAATGAAAAAAAAATTCCGAATGTACCATGACTTTTGTGGAAGTATTTTTGAGCTATAATAATTTATATTTTTTCCGGTGTGTTCAAAGGAAATTTACATTAACATTTCATCGTATAATGTAACAGAGGCTGCTAATTAATTATTTCAATTTAACTAATTTTATCTCTATTCAGCATGGTGAAATTTGCATATTTTTCAAGAACTACGCTCTGTACCTTCAATTTTGTGGAACACTGTACATCTTTTGAAGAATCTGAAGATCATTTAATTCAGTTGCAAGATCATCCAACTTTTAAAAGTAAAAAAAGTTACACTCAAATTGCTTCTAATGTACGGGAAAGTAGGGAAATGGCGCCCAGAAGGGTAATCCCAATATCTCTAAACAGAATAGAATTGAAAATGTGCGATAGGTATTGGCACCTAGCGAGCATCATCCTTAGTTCCCAGTAAGGATTTAGTGCCCGTCGGGAGGAAAGTTTTTTTGTATCCTCAAGTTATTAGTTGAAATTGTTTTATTATAAAATTCTACAACATCTAACTTGAAGGTAAGTGTACACTCTTCTTTTCAAATATTAATTTACTCATTATGTCTACAAAATATATACATTTAGCTGTATTTTCATGAATTTATTTTTGTAGTACGTTGTTACGCCAATTATAATGCAATGAAACCCAACATGGCGACGACGGGTAATGGCGCTCGCATGGAATTCAAGAAGTGTTGCCAGTGGGCAACTTTTTGAATTCAAATTTGTTTATTGACAACTTTTTTGAAATGGTAAAATCCTGTTTTCGTCCTTATTAATATGGCATTAAACAAGGAGAATTTCACGAGTTCAAAAAAGTGGTGAAAATAAAAAAAACTAAATATAAAAAAAGTAGCCGACTATATGTGTAACACAGTATGTGTGCACAATATGTGTAAAGTGGTTGCAAAAAGTCTGCAGTGGTGTGAACAGCCACCACTACTACACATGTGACTTTTGTCTTACTTAAACGTTGTATTCAATCTCTGAGCGCAATGACCCTACCATGTCGGGCATTACCGCTCAATCGATGGTCATTTAAATAAAAAGATAAAAAAAATTCCTAAAACTTATGAAAATTAGTTGATTGCAAACTGTTCCTTATGCTTTGGAATTGTACTTCATTAATAAAATATTGATTTTTTAGTCCAGATTTGACTAGCTATTCATGTTTTCCCTTAAGTGAGCGCCATTTCCCTACTTTCCCCTAAGAGGTTAGTTTAATGTAAGAGTTGTTGTAATGTAAGATGTTATTAATTACAGTAAAACGCCGATTATCTGGAAGCCGATTAACTGAATTGATCAAGGACGATACTTTTTTTTCTCGCCTTCTCCAAAAATGCTTTAACTGAAACTTCTTAAGGCGCGGTTGGAGAAATTCGGCTGGATGTCACGAAAGCCAACCTTTAACCCGGGAGAACTGGCTAGCGAGAATTTCTCTAACGGTGCCCATTTGCTTTTCTTTTACTTTACATTCGCTTAATATCATTCTTTTTGCTTGGCTTAGTACTTTTACTCACAAATAGGTAAACTAATTGAAATAACATTTTTAAATTTTAATTAAAATTAAAAATGGTTTAAATAAGAGTCTTAAAAAAGTACGACGGTGAGAGAAAATCTCATGTAGCGAGTTCTCCCGGGTTAAATAACAATTTCCTAATTCTGAAATAATAAAATCGCCAACAAATGCGAAGAGAACAATACAGAAATAGAACTGTTTCTAGAACTTAAGAAGTCACTTCTAACGCGCAAGAGTACCACACATATTCTTTCCTATATCCTGGATTTTCTTTCAAAGGATTAGCCTCCGTCCCAACAGGTTCGGATAATCGGCGCTCTACTGTACTTATATATATCCAGCACTGTAAATATATAACAAATTAACAACCTGTAATAATATAGCCCTTTTAATTGCTAAAAGCTGTTCGATTAAAACTAAAAAATAGTAGAACTATTTTCATTTGATTGTTTACCTGTTTCGACTCTACCCGAGGGATTCTCAAACCAAAAAATAACTCCGGTTGGCTATAATTTTTTCATTTTCTTGTTTAGTTTTGATCTGTTTAAGTGAGCTTCATTTAACCTGATTTTTACTGGACTGAAAAGAAGGGTTATGTGTTTCACGCGTATTTGGGCATGTGGATTTTTTTTATACCCTCGAAACAGTCCAGCGGCTGGATGGATTTTAATGAATGAGGTCTCTATCAATTCTTCTTAATCGTCCGATGATTATAGGCTAGGTTTTGGTTTTATAAATTCAAAATGGCGGCCGTAAAATAAAAAATAGCGGTAGAAACGAAAAAAAATTACGCACCATATTGAAAGGAATATCATTCGATAGGTCTTTCAAAATGAAGACGATGTTTCATTGACTAATTTACAGTCAGAAACTCAGTTTAAATATTACGCAACCTGGAAGTTGTATATATAGGATTTCTTGCTTTACTGCAACTCTAACCATCATAGACATCTATAGGCCTCATCAAAACTGTGTTTATAGATAGGAACTAACAATTAAACGCAACTTAAAAGTCATCAATATAAGTAAATAAAAAAAAACAGGTATGTAATATAAAAAAAATAGTTTCACATTGATGAGAAATAATTAATTAGTTCGCTTTTCACGCAGTCGGGTTTTTTGATTTTTTAAATTTAATTTTTATTATTCAAAAAGTGTCCAGAATATTGTTTCAGATTAGATTCCTGCATCTGGTCAGGTAGCCGATAGCAGCCACGTAGCAGAATATGGACCTTGGGGTTAGAGCTAACTTTTTTTCATTGCAGCTAGATTAAACTTTCATAATTTCAGACTGGGTTAAAGTTATGTTTTTGCGTTAAAGTGTGCCAGGTTGAAATAAAGTTATCAGATATAATCCTATTCAAGCAAGACTCTTCTTCCTATGTTTATATAAATGATTCTGTTACCAAATTGCCTCTCCCCTCCTTCTTGTTGATCAGATTCCTTTCCCTCCCATCCGGGTCAAATCTTGTAATCAAAATTCGGGGGAAAGTAAGTTAATGCAGCTCAGTGGGTAATCCCGCCCGCTCCAATATCTCTAAACAGAATAGAATTGAAAATGTGCGATCGTTACCGGCACCTAGCGAACTTCATCGCATGTTCCCAGTAAGGATAAACTAACCGTTGGAAGGAAAGCATTTTTGAACCTCGCGTTATTACTTTGCAGTTGTTTTATTATAAAATTCTACAACAACATCTAACTTGAAGGTAAATGTACATTCTTAATTTCAGATATTAATTCACTCATTATGTCCACAAAATATACACATTTAGCTGTACGTTCTAGGTTTTATTTATTTTTGTAGTGCGTTGTTACGCCAACTGTAATGCATTAAAATCCAACATGGCTATGAAGGGCAATGGGCTTCATGTGGAATTCAGAGCAGTTTTGCCAGTGGGCTACTTTTTTTAAAAATTCAAATTTCTTGATTAAAGCCACTTTTTTGAAATGGTAAAATTACCCTTGTTTTCGCCTTAATTATTATGTCCTTAACCCGGGAGAACTCGCTAGTGAGAATGCCCAATTGCTTTTCCTTTACTTTACATTCATATAATATCAAATTTGTTTTGCTTGACTTAGTACTTTTATTCACAAAATAGATAAAGTAATTGAAAAACATTTTGAAATTTTAATTAAAATAAAAAATGATTTAAATAGAGTCATAAAAAAGTACGACTGTGAGAGAAAATCTCATGCAGCGAGTTCTCCCGGGTTAAACAACGTCAATTTTGCGATTTCATACAAGTGGCGATAATCAAAAACCCTGAATTTAAAAAGTATAGAGACAGAAATCTGCTGTTTTTGCGGAGAATTCAGGAGAGATAACGAAACGAGGTTTCGCTGCACAATATGTGGAAAGTGGTGGCATAAAGTCTGCTGTGGTGTGAATAGCCCACACATATGCGACCTTTCTCTTACTTAAATGTTGTAATCAAATTTTGAGTGTCATTACCCTACCATGTCGGGCAATACCGCTCAATGCATACTTATACAAAACGATTTTTAAAAAATCGTCAAAGTTTTATGCAAATTAGTTTATTTCAAATTGTTTTTTATGCTTTGGACTTATACTGCGTTAATAAAATACTGATTTTTTGTATAAATTTGACTAGCTATTCATGTTTCTCCTTAAGTGAGCGGCATTACCTTACTTTCCCCTAATTTTCAACATAAGAAAAATAGTCAACCCAACCCAAAGTAGGCGAATAAGCATGTTTTTCTTTTCTGATTAATTAAATGATTCAGTGAGAAGCAAGGAGTAAGAGATGACTGAATTTAAGAAAATGCCCGAGCAAAACAAAATACTCATTTTCTGTAAAAATTAAAAGCAAAAATTCTACCTAATTTATTTGAAATATTGATAAAAAATCCATGAATTTTATTTTGAATATTTGAATATGTATTGTAGACTATAGGTCTGTTTTTATTAGCTTTGTTTATTTAGTTAGGGGAGACCGGGGGAATGGCCCCACTCGGGTTTAAGACCCCGCCTCGTCTAGTTTAAAAACTAACGGCAGTTTGATATAGTGATTGCACCTGAACTGTAGCGGGCAACAATAGAAACAGTGCCTAGAGTGAGAATGGTTTTGTTGTGCGTCGTTCGCTTGTTCTAGTGAAAAATATAGTTTTCATCTGGTTGCTTCTTATTTTGGAGCTTCAAGTGAGTAGAGGTAAACACCTTTTGTTGAAACATTAGGTACGTAAGATAATATTACACGTAATCTACATACATTCGCCGACATTTTGATGCAATTTGTTGAACAAGTTCAGTTTTTCTTTCGGCTTTGCTGGGGGTTCTCCACTATATTGTCCTCTCGGGGCAATGCCGCCAACATGGCAAAGGGTGACTTTTCCAATCTGAGTTAAACTGTAACCTTAGCACATTAATAAATCTAGCTTAAGGAACATTGTAATTATTCATTATTTTGATAAATTATTGGTTTTCTAAATATTTTTAGTAGGTTGTGTTTCCTAGTATTCATTTTATGCATTTACTAGGTCATTAAAGAGTGGCGTCATTACCCCGATACAGGTGGCGAAATTTCCCCTTTATTCTGGGTAATCCCGCCACTGTACAGAAGTTGAAAGATTTTTTTTTTTTTATGTGTGCTTACTTTACAGTTATGATTATCTTTAGTATCTGTATAAATTTAACCGTAATGATTCAGCTTTAGATTTTTTACTATTAAAAAGTAAACTTTTTTTGAGGTGAAAAAAATTAAATTCCCTTAAGGTGCCGCGATTCCCCCTGTCTCCCCTATTGATATAATTTTTGCTATTTTCAGATATTTGTAATGATTCATTGACATTCTCAACACAGGAGAATTTGGGAAAATGTAAAATATGGTAAAGTTTTTTCCTTGTTATTTTTTTATTTTTTTTATTTCCCAGGAAATGTGTATTTTCTAACATTAAGTATATCTTTAATCTATAATTAGTATTGATTCTAGAACAAAAAGGCCGCTGAGCGTGAATTTTATTAAAAGAAATAGCACATTGAAAAATAATTCAAGAAATATATTTTGAACTTAGTCCCATTTTTTTCAGTAGAATTTTGTGATAATTTACCCTGTACAATTGGAAAATTTTGATCGGCAAATGTTGCTTTTTTTTCACTCAGCCAACTAGTGACATGACAAGCTTTCCAATTTGTCCTTGTGATTTAGTGGCGAAACTCGCAAGGTTTTTTAAAATGCAGCCGCTGCACAAATTTCAATATTTCTTAAATAGTTCAAGATTACAGTAGTGTTACGAGTCTCATTTTCCAAAAATCAGTTTAATAACTAAAATTTTTTTGAAATACAGAATTTTTTCAAAAATAAATTATGTTTTAGATCTCGTATAAGTAAATAGACATCATATAAAAGCCAATCATAGATGTAACAAATATAAAAAGGATTTCATTTTTTTCAAAATAATACATGTAAGAAATTTATATTTTATTTTTTTAATTATAAAATATAGTTCAAACTATAATTATTAAATGTCATATTCACCTTAATTAACATATAAATATACGATATTACAATTCTGAGAAAGGAATTAAAGAGGATTTTAGAGAGGAGGATTTTAAAGGGGAAATATAGATGCGAGAGAAATTATTAATGTTAGATTCTTGCAATTGTGTAAACATCATGGTTTTATACCAAACTTTCTTAAATGCAATAATCGGTTTATTGATGAAGAATTGCCAACAATCAGGAGAAAATTTGAAATTGACAGCCTTAGAACTTACATCAGGATCAAGTGTAAAAATTTGGACTTTTTATCTCTTAAAGTGTATCATTTATTTTGCGAATTAGCAAGAGTCATGAATGACAGTGAATTTGACGATTTCCAAAGAATAATTGACTTTTATAGAACTAGACAGAGGATATCAAAGGAAAGGACCATTTACTCTAAGATAAACAATCTACATGATACCAATTTAAAGGATAATTTACCACTCAAAGCTCCAGTCCCTTACGTAAATCTCACGGGTAAAGTTATTAAAAACAAACTTCATATAGTCTTGGAACTTGGACCAAAACACATAGTTAAGCATTCAACAAATTTAAAATCAGTCATAACTGATTGCGAGGTTATTGTACAGTCAGCACCTAGTAAAAAGTGGAAGAAAATAAGAAGTATTCTAGATAACAATGGAAATTCCTACTTAAAATAAACTCAAAATAGCAATAAAGATTTAAATGTTATTAAGCAGCTTAAAAGTAACTCTGATATTATAGTGATCCAAACTGACAAATCTAATAAATTAGCAATAATGAATACACAAGATTATATCTCAAAAATGGAGAAATGTATTAAATAAATTAACTGCAAAGAAATAAACAAGGACCCTAACCCCGCAATCGACCGTAAAGCACAAGATTTAATTAAACATGGCACGTGGCCTACTCAAATGAAAGTTGAACTCAAAATCAATAAAACTACAGTATCTCCAGGCTAATTGGACGTTTAAAAGATCAGAAAGACAACTACCCTCTTAGACCTATTGTTTCCGAGTGTTTAGCTCCAACATATGCAATAGAAAAAGTTTTCGCACAGCTACTTAACCCTTAACTGGAAACGTACATCTGTGAGATGTTTGCGTCTACATATCTGCCCTTAACCCGGAAGAACTCGCCAGTGAGAATTTCTCTCACGGTGCCCAATTGCTTTCCTTTTACTTTACATTCGCTTTATATCATTTTTTTTTGCTTGGCTTAGTACTTTTACTCACAAATAGGTAAAATAACTGAAATAACATTTTTTAAGTTTTAATTTAAATGAAAAATGGTTTAAATAAGAGTTAAAATAAGTACGACGGTGGGAGAAAATCTCAGCAGCGAGTTCTCCCGGGTTAATATTTTCTCTCTCCGGCACTCCAAATTTATTTTTATGCTGTTATATTAAAAAATTGGTCCTTTTAATGCAGTACTATTAAAGATTAAATGTTTAAGTTCACTATTTGGTAAATTATTAAGTGTTCCGCTTGTGCACGGGATTTTCACGTTTCCAGTTAAGGGTTAAATAAATGTTACCGCCTACAAATCTTGTAGTCAACTGAACTAGAGAGTTTATTGAGAAAATAAAGGACGAAAATATATGTGATAGTGTACTTGCAAGTATGGACATCAAATCCCTGTACCCCTCAATCAATGTAAAAGAAATAGAAATCCTCATAAAGCAATTCATAGATAATAACCCCGAATATAACGATGAAATAAGAACAACTTTGAATTCAAGCATTAACTTCATTACAAATAACAATGTCTTTCAATTTAATACAAAATTTTATAAGCAAACTGAGGGTTCCCCAATGGGCTCACCCATTTCAGGATTATTAGCGGAACTGAAACTTAGACCACTTGAGAAATATATATCTAAATCAGATCTAAAACCTCAACTATGGCCGCGTTACGTCGATGATATATTTTTAATTTGGAACCATGGTATCCCCCTTTTGAATGAGTTTTTAAATACAGCTAATAACCTGGATTCAAATATACAGTTCACATTGGAAATCGAAGAAAGAGGATCCTTACCATTTTTAGACGTAGAATTAATAAGAAATAATACAACATACAAAATTGATAGAAAAATTTACAGGAAACCATATAATTCAAATAGTACAATATCCTACAATAGCAATGTCCCATTTAAATACAAAGTTGCAGGTTATAAATTTTATATAAATAGAGCCATAGAATTTTGTACAAGAGAATACCTACAAGCAGAATTACTCACTATTAAGAAGATTGCAATAGAAAATGCCCCCCCCCCAATGTATCAATAAATTATTCTTTGATATTCAGCATAGAGAGTTAACCAGAAATAGCATTAAAAATAATCTCAAGTTTTATAGTTTCAATTATATACCTCAGTTATTTGAAAGGATTAGTTATGCATTAAAGAAATATAATATATAAGTAATCGCAAAACCATCTGCCAAATTAAAAGATCTTGCTAACCGGAAAATAGACCCAATCCCTAACGATTGAATTTCTGACATATATGTAATACATTTCACAGACAAAGTAAATCAGAAAGATTGGTTGGTTGGAATTTTATGGCACAAGGTCCCTTTAGGGACATGCTGCGCCAAGAGAAAAAGTAAGGTGTAAAACATAGTTAAAATTTAAAAGTTACATTAAAAGACTGTATGAAACAAAGTAAACTGAAGAAAGAAATGTGATGATACATGTAATTAAAATAATGTACAATGAAAGTGACAATACAGAAGGTTTTAAAAACCAAAATGTAATTAAAAAACACTAAAAGCTCTAAGGTTATGAAAAGTTATAATTAATCCAAAAAACAAAGCTTAATATCTTATAGTAATACTGCCTAAAAACAAAGGTATAATTCAAAATTTAAAAAAGTCAATAAAAAATCATGTAGGATGAAATTCATCGAAAACAGTATTTTTGTCGTCATCAGAGTCATAACTGTGAGATTCGATAGCCTCTTCTGCATATTTAAGCAACTGATTGGTATCCTTTACATTTGTGATTGCTGGGCTCAGGCATGATTTCTTGTCTTTTCTCTTCACAGTTTTCCACTGTGAAGAGATTTGAGTTGGAGGTTTCTTTCGTTCTTTTTGTGCACAAGATTTTTCATTTGCTTTCTGAGTTGGACAAATAATAGGCTTTACCAATTTCCTTTTATTTGTAACTGGCGTTTGTTTAGTTTTGTGTTCGGTTGGTATTTTAGTTTGGACTGATGATTTTTGTGACGGACTATGGATGTATTCAATTTTCACAGGTTCTGATGATGGTGGCCAGAATTCCAATTTTGGCATTTGTCTTGTACTAGCGGTAGAGTGTACATCACGGGTTTTTCTTTTTAGAGTGCTAGATGATGGATTCTCAGGTGAACAACTTGGTTGAGAGCATGATTCAGTTTGGGTGCTTATATGTCTTACTGGTTTTGAAGATTGCTTGAGGACGCTAGAGTAAGAAACTCCAACAGATGGGGTTCTGGAATCAACTAGTTTCCGAGCATCAGGATATAAAGTTTCAGAGTTATTTTAACAGTAACAATCTTTTTCACGGATCCAATTAGGACAAGAGCGAGAGTATGCTGTATGATCCCCTTTACAATTTGCGCAGTGTTCAGGTTTTTCACAAGACTTATCGTCATGGCCGACTTCTGCACAACGTGCGCAGGTAACAGATACACGACACGCAGTGTTAGTATGGCCGTAACGCTGGCATTTAAAACAAAGGTTGGTTGGTTGGTTGTTTGGAGTTTTATGGCACAAGGTCCCTCCAGGGACATGCTGCGCCAAGAAAAAAGTAAGGTGTAAAACATGGTTAAAATTTAAAAGTTACATTAAAAGACTGTATGAGATATATAAGTTATAAACAAAGTAAACTGAAGAAAGAAATGTGATGATACATGTAATAAAAATAATGTACAATGAAAGTGACAATACACAAGGTTTAAAAATCCAAAATGTAATTAAAAGACAAAGCATATATTTAAATTAAAAATCTCTAAAAGCTCTAAGGTTATGAATAGTTAAAATTAATCCAAAAATCAAAGCATAACACAGTATAGTAATACTGCCAAAAAACAAAGTTATAATTCAAAATTTAAAAAAGTCAATAAAAAATCATGTAGGATTAAATTTTTCGAAAACAACATTTTCATCGTCATCAGAGTCATAACTGTAAGAGTCCATAGCCTCTTCTGCATAGTTCAGTAACTGTTTGGTATCCACTACATTTGTGATTGCTGGGCTCAGGCATGATTTCTTGTCTTTTCTCTTCACAGTTTTCCACTGTGAAGAGACTTGCGTTGGAGGTTTCTTACTTTCTTTTTGCGCACAAGTTTTTTCATTAGCTTTCTGAGTTGGGTGAATTGGTTTCACCAATTTTCTTTTATCTGGAGCTGGCGTTTGTTTAGTCTTATGTTCGGTTGATATTTTTGATTGAACTGATGATGTTCGGAGAGAATTAGGTTTCTGCAATGGTATTGGAGATGAAGCAGCCTTAGTTTCAGTCTGATGATTAGATGACTTTTTGGATCCAACTGGAGATTTCTGTGACTGAGTAAGTTGATATTCTATTGTAACTGGTTCTGAGGATGGTAGCCAACGTTCCAATAATGGGGTACCATAGCATTTACTAACAAGAGAGACGTCCCGGGTTTTTTTAGGTGAAGTATTGGTTGAATGTGTCATAGATGTATTATTTGGTGGAAAAGAGCAGTCGGTCTGGGTACTGATGTGCCTTACGGATTTTGGTTGTTGTTTGAGTATACTAGAGTAAGAAACCCCGATAGTCGGGGTTCTAGACTCAACAAGTTTACGAGCTTCGGGATAGGAAATTTTTTGAGTTATTTTAATAGCAATTATTTCTTTTTCACGGATCCAGTTAGGACAAGAACGGGAGTATGCTGGATGATCACCCTTACAATTTATGCAGCGTTCAGATTTTTTACAAGATTTACCGTCGTGGCCTACTTCTGCACAACGAGGGCAGGTAACAGTACCACGACAAGTAGTGTTGGTATGACCATATCGTTGACATTTGAAACAACGGAGAGGATTTGGAATATAAGGCTGGACAGGACAGCTTAGGTAGGCTGCTTTAATTCTAGTAGGTAAATTAGGACTATTGAAAGTCAGAATGATGTGCTTTGTGGGAAGCACTTTCTCATTCCGACGAATTGTTATACGGCGTACATCGATGACATTTTGGTCTTTTAAATTTTCTAAAAGTTCTTCTTTTGTAGACAGTAAAAGGTCAGGTTCCGATATTACACCACGGCAAGTATTCAGAGTTTGATGCGCTGTAACAGACACATAGAAAGGTCCTATTGTATTAGCATTTGAAAGAAGCTGAGATTGGCTGGCTGAAGAGACCTCAACAAGCAAATCTCCAGAATGCAGTTTTTTAAGTGAACAGTTATCACCAAATACAGAATGAAATGTTTTTGCAATAAGAAAAGGTGAAGTTCTCTTAAAAGAACTATCAGAGAGGCTATCAGTGCGTTTAATTACAAAAAAACGAGTGAATGAAGAATTCGGTTCATTTTGCTGCTCTCCACATGGGAGAGAGTTAGAAGGAAATGAAGTTTTTCCATCCATGTTAGAAAAAAAATAATGATTCAGACCCCGGCCGCACCACCCACTACCGAGCCCAACAAGGGGATACACAATTGTGCACCAGTGCTAACCAGGGCCCATACGGTCACAAGACATTCCTATGCCAGTCTCCACCCTTAACAAGATGGCTAGTAAATGCTCGCTCACTTGATCCCCAGCCAGTGACAAGTCAGCTGACCAGCCGATTGATGCATACGGGACCAATATGCACCTCCCGTCTACCTGAAGCAGAGGCCAAAGCAGTGTGTTGGTTTCCCTCAACTGCCAGGATCCCCCTTTCCAGGGACACGGGACGCCACGCACGGCAAACACGTGGGTGGTTTACAATTCTCCATGAGTCGATATACAGGATGATATCGGCTCATGCAGAATTGCCCTCACCTCCTAAGAGGAAACCACAATGAGAGTGAAACAAAGAGGAAAGAAAGGCAAGAGAAAAAAGAGGAAAAAGAAAAGAGAAAGATCGCTCAGGAACCCGGGGTTGCGAAGCCCGTGAATACCTAAAGAAGGTATCCCCCTGGGGGCTTTAAAACAAAGGAGAGGATTAGGGATATAAGGCCGGACTGGACAACTTAAGTATCCAGCTTTGATTCTGGTTGGTAAATTATGGCTATTGAATGTTAGTATAATGTGCTTGGTCGGAAGCACTTCCCCATTCCGACGAATAGTAATACGGCGTACATCTACGATATCTTCTTTTAAATTTGTTAAAAGTTCTTTTGTAGTGAACAGAAGGTCTGGTTCAGATATAACACCACGGGTTGTATTTAAGGCTTTATGTGCCTGAACAGAAACTGAAAAGGTGCCTATTGTAGAGCAATTCGAGATTAGCTGTGATTGTTTGGCTGTAGAGATCTCAACATGTAAATCTCCAGATTTCAATTTTTTGAATGAATGGCCATCTCCCAAAAGAGACTGGAATGTTTTCGCAATAAGAAAAGGAGACGTTCTCTCAAAAGAGCTATCTGAGAGGCTATCAGTACGTTTAATAACAAAGAAGCGAGTAAAGGTATTATGTACAATTTGTTACTCTCCACAAGGGAAAGATATATAGAAGGAAACGAATTTTTTCCATCCATAATAGAAATAATAGAATTCAAATCCTGGCCGCACTACCGAGCCCAACAAAGGGATGCACATTCGTGCACCAGTGCTAACCAGGGTCTATACGGTCACAAGACAAGCCTATATCAGTCTCCACCCTTAACGAGATGACTAGTAATTGCTCACTCACTTGATCCCTTAGCCAGTGACAAGTCAGCTGACCAGCCGATTGATGCATACGGGACCAATATGCACCTCCCGTCTACCTGAAGCAGAGGCCAAAGCAGTATGTTGGTTTCCCTCAACTGCCAGGATCCCCCTTTCCAGGGACACGGGTCGCCACGCACGGCAAACACGTGGGTCGTTTACAATTCTCCGCGAGTCGATATACAGGATGATATCGGCTCATACAGAATTGCCCTCCCCTCCGAAGAGGAAACCACAACGAGACTGAAACAAAGAGGAAAGAAAGACGAGAAATAAGAGGAAGTAGGAAAATAGAAATATCGCTCAGGTGCCCGGGGTTGCGAAGCCCGTGAATACCTAAAGAAGGTGTCCCCCTTGGGGGGGGGTAAATCAGAAAGAACTCAAATACATAGGAATGACCACTAGAAAATTTAAGGACAGAAGGAAAGAACATATTACAGACAAAGTATAGCAAACCCTCAACTGCTCTATCCAGATTAAATCAAAAGCAAGATATTCACAAAGATTTCACTAAAGCAAGAGTCATAGCCCATACTACAAATTACTATACATCAATAATCAGGGAATCATTGGAAATTTTAACTCAAAGAAAGAATACTTGCAACGATACATTGTCCTACAACATATCTAAGATGCGGTATAGAATACTAGATATTTCTAGCGATTTTGAAACAATAATTTTCCCACCTCTTTCCCCCTCTTCCCTTCTTTTAAATAGACTCGTCCACTGATACTTAAGCAAGGATTTTCCACGAACTTTCATTCCTCCGATTTTCCCCCTGAAGACGACTGTTAAAAATGCAGTTGAAAGCGCTTGGGGTTTTAACATCTTTGACGGTTTTTACGCTGTAGAAACATTTTCATATATTTTAACACCTTTTAAGTAAAATTTTATCAGAATCGTAATATCGTATATTTATATACATTTTTAATTCTGTAATGAAGCTGTTTGAAATTTATTAAAATATTAATTTCATTTTAAATATTTACAGTTTCTTGTGATGATGGTTCATTGACATTTTCAACGGAACCAAATGCTGGAAACGTTATTAATGGTAAATATCTTGCTTACTTAAACAGTGGATAATTTTGAAGAATATTATTTCTTTAACATTATTTTATTTGAAACGAAATCAGTTGTCTAAACATTTATTCAATGCAAATGATACATTGAAAAATTTTAAGATAAATTTTATATTTTTAATTTTGCAGCTTTACTTTAGTAATTTTTTTGTTTTCTCCTAATTTAATAAAATGCCTTTTATACTCGATGTTCCAAAACTAGAGATCAACCGAAAATTCAGTTTCGTTTTCAGCGAAAATGCTGCCAATACTCGACCGATACTATCTATATTCCAAAAATGTCGTTTCTTCATTAGAAAATTTTCAGCATTACTGATTAATTAGAGCTTTATCTGCCCAAATGAGAAACTTCCTTTATTGTCATGTATTTCACTGTTTATAATTATCCATGGTTCGTACGCTTTGGAAAAAATTGAAAAAGGGCTGGAAAAAAGTATTCATTTTCAAGGAATGAAAAGTGCTGGCAAATATCGCAAACTTCGAGAAACTGTCGCCGAAAAATATCTATTTCAATAATCGTTCGCATGAAAAACTCTAATTTCGGCAATAGATTGTTGAAAAAATGCGCTTTTCGCGAATTTCGTCAAATGGTCGCGGAAAAACACGTATTTCGACAAAAATTAGAGAAATAACTGCAATTTCGACAAAAGTTCGCGGAAAAAGTACAAATTTCATCACATTATTGCGGAAAAAAGCAAATGTCATTAAAGGATCACAACAATACACGTATTTCATCAAAAGATCGCAAAAAACGCAAATTTTGACAAAGGGTAGCAAAAAAAAGTGCATTTCTTCAAGGGATTGTGGAAAAACGTGAATTTCGTCAAAAGATCGCAAAAAAGGAAATTTCGTCAAGGGAATGCGGAAAAACACGAATTTCGCAAAAGATTGCGGAAAAAAGGAAATTTCGTCGAAGGATTGCGAAAAAATGTGAAGTCGTCCATTGATCGCAGCAAAATATCGCGAAAGTCGAAGAAAAAGATTGCTAATTTTGCCAGTCTGTTTCTGAAAAATAACACTAATTTCAACAAGTGGTCGCAAAAAAACATCGTGAATTTCGTCAAGCAATTGAAAAAAAATTGCAACTTTCGGTAAACGATCGAGAAAAAATACTACAATTTACGTAAAATTATTGCAGAAACACATAGCGAATTTTGTCTAAAAGATTGCAGAAACACACAGTAATTTTTATCTAAAGATTGCAGAAACACGGAGTAATTTTTGTCAGTCGCGGAAAAAAAAAAATCTAATTTTGGCAATTGATCACGCAAAAATAAAATACAAATTCGTCAATCGCTAGGGAAAAAACGTGAATTTCACTGAACAATCACATATTAAAAATTGCAAATATCGTCCAATGGTCACAGAAAAAAATCGCCAAAATAACCTAATAAGTATCAGAGTTCATTCTAGGATCAAGGGCAGGCAGGGTGTATTTTGCCATAAAAGGGCACTCTGAGAAAAAAGGGGCATATACATGAATAATACAAATTAGTTTAGAGACTGTGTGTATATGGGGCATTCTCACAATCTTTTGACTTTTGGGGAAAACAAAATCTGGCGAAATTAAACTTGCTAAAATAACATTTTAATCTGATAGACGGATGCCTTAATGATTCAAAATAAAGAAAAAATGGTCAGCAGCGAAATTTGTTTTATTTAACTGAGGTTTAGGTTAAACTTGCGAGTTTAACTTTCCTTAACATTTTACCACTAAAACTTTTTATTTTCTTCTAAATTTTTACTTATAGTGGATTTGCATAGTACCCACAGGACATTCAAATAAGAAATAATACAAATGTAGTACTTTTAATACAGAATTTTTGTATAATATTGTCTTAAATGGGTGTTAATAAAAAAGGGACGAAATGGTAAAAAAAGAGACGGTAAGGATGGAACGGTAAGGAAAATTACCACCTATTTTTAGGAAAATCATGTTAAGAATAAGTGATAGCCACAATGTTCATTGATTTTTCGGAACAGTTGTTAACATTGGATTAAATTAAAATTTCTTTTTAATTTACCTCGAAAAGTGCAGGAATAAAACTTGGGGACGGTAAGACTACCAATAAAGCCACGGTGCTTGATGGTTGGTTGGTTGTATTGGGTTTTATGGCGCAAAATCACCAAAGGGACATGCTGCGCCAAACAGACTAAAATACAAAAAAGTGAGTAAGGAAATGACACACACACACAAAAAAAAAAAGAGCTGAAATAGAAAAGCCATCTGAATGGGGTACCCATCCAGATGTAGTCGTCAAACAAGGGTAGAAATCAATGTAAAAAAGAAATCCAGTAAAACAAAGTAAACATGTTATCTGGTTGGGCTTTCCACCCAGATGTCAATAAGAAAGTCCCACATATGAAACTTATAAAAAACTATATCTCAAAATAAAATCCAGTGCGTTTTAAAAAAGTAAAGAGTGCCCCATGAGGTGTTTCCCCAATGAGGTTTGTCAAGATTGGTGAAGATGTGTTAAAATAAAATCTATATAAGTGCCGGAGGCCCGGACAGTGAGTTAAAACATGATGAATGGTCGGGTACTCAAAATGACAGTGTGGACACATGGGTGCATCCTCCCGAAGTAAAAGATGTTTATGAGTGATTCTAGAGTGTCCAATTCTCAGACGAGTCAGAATAATAACAGTTTTTCTTGGATAAAGCGGAAGCCAGGTAATGATTGTTGGTTTAATATGATGCAGTTTATTATTGTTTTCTAAATCCCAACTCTCTTGCCAATTATTCTGAATAAAGTTATTAATAAGTAGTTTAACGTCTGAGAAAGGAACATTATGATGTAACGGATTAAGAGCACGTTTTGCCGCCTCATCTGCTTTCTCATTGCCAGGAATACCCATGTGTCCAGGTACCCAGCAAAATAAAATATAACCATGTCTTGTCAATTTGTTATAAAAATCTAGTATGGATGAGACAAAAGGATGCTTTTTAAAAAGATTTAATTGCGTCAATAGAACTATTTGAGTCAATATAAATGATGAAGGATGTGTTATGGTGATGAGAAATGTGCAGCATGGCTCTCTCTATCGCGATCAGTTCAGCTGTAAACACAGAAGTAGACGAATGAAGCCGGTAGCTGAGAGAAGTATTTTCACAAAAAACACCGCAACCAACGATATCTCCAATTTTGGAACCGTCTGTATAAATGTCAGTGTAACTGTTGAAATTTGATCTACGTGCAGCAACTAATTGTTGGAAAATAATTGGAGCCAAGTTATTTTTATCATATCCTTTAAAAGGGTGGAGAGAAGTAATATTAAGAGGTTTCCAAGGAGGTAGCACATGTGGGTGACATGAGCTCACCTCGATATTACTCAGAGGATTATCAATAAAGTTTCTTATTCTTAAACCAAAAGATGGGATGCAAGATGGGCGATGCTGATAAAGCACGTCATTGTCAGTATTTAAAATGTAGGAATGAAGTGGATGACCATGATGCGAAAGGAGACGATAATACATAATCAATGAGAGTTTTTCTCGAATATGATAGAGTGACGGTTCACTACAATCAACATACAAGCTTAAAACTGGGGATGTACGAAATGCACCAGAGCAAACACGAAGTGCGCTATGGTGCACAGTGTCAAGTTTATTAATAACAGAATTACGTGCTGAACCGTAGACCTGGCAGGCATAGTCAATTTTTGAACGGATTACAGAAGGTAAATTTTGAGGAGAGATGTACGGTCTGCTCCCCATGAAGAATACTTTAAGTAAATTAAGCGATTTTTCACATTTTGTCCTTAGTTGTAAAACATGTGGTAAAAAAGTCAGTTTATTATCAAAATGAAGGCCTAGATAACGAACATTGTCTACAACGGGGATTTGAGAGGAGCCAATAAAAATTTCGGGATCTGGATGCAGACCACTACATCTACAGAAGTGCATACAGGAAGTTTTGTCATGAGAAATAATAAACCCATTTTATTTGTCCAGTTAAGAATATTTTTGATTGCAGTTGTCTCTCAATAAAACGCATATCCTGTCCCATACACATAATCCTGAAATCATCAACATATAAATCTCCCTTCACAGAAGGGGTAGTTGATTCAGGATGTTATTTATTTTGATTGCAAAGAGGGTGACACTGAGGACACTGCCCTGAGGTACACCCTCTTCTTGTTCATAAAAACTAGATAAAATTCCACCAATTCGAACTTGAAAAAGTCGAATTGTGAGGAAGTTTTTGATAAAAATTGGAAGGTTCCCACGAAAGAGCAAGTTAAAAAGGTCACGAAGGATCCCATAACGCCAGGTTCTGTCATAAGCTTTCGCCATATCAAAAAATACTGACACCAAATGGTTGCGTTTTAAAAAGGCTGTCCGGATGTGATGTTCCAAATGAATCAGGTTATCGATAGTAGAACTACCACGTCGAAATCCACTTTGAAAAGCGGCAAGGCAATTGTTGGTTTCTAAAACATGAAAAAGGCGGAAGTTGACCATTTTTTCAAGCAATTTGCAAAGGCTGCTAGTAAGTGCGATCGGCCTATAATTATTTGGATTGGTAGCATCCTTTTCCTAGCTTAGGAAAATGAATAACGATAGCCCTGCACCAAGCATTGGGAAAAAGCTGTTCTGTCCAAATCTTGTTATAAAAATAAAGATTGTTAAGTGAAGTATGCGAGAGATGTTTGAGCATGATGTAAGTGATGCCATCGTGACCTGGAGCAGATAAGTGACTGTCTTGTAAACAATTTAAAAGCTCTGAAATAATAAATGGCTGATTGTATGAAAATGAGTTATGACTATTAAAATTAATTCTGGTCATTTCAGTCTGTCTTTTGTAAGATAAAAAAGGCTCTGGATATGCGTCTGATTTAGAAATAGATGCTAGGGTACTACCTATTGTCTCAGCAATGTTCTTAGGAGAAGTGATGGTGTGACCGTTATGCTTTAAAATAGAAACATGATTTTCAGAGTAAAGGCCCATACATTTTTTTACTTTTACCCAGAGTTCTTTGCTTGAAGTATTGGAGTTTATGCTTGATACATAGTTAATTCAGGACTCCCGTTGGCTTTTGCGTCGCACTCGTCTAGCTTCTGCCTTTGCTTTTTTAAATGCTATATAGTTATTATTATTTGGGTATCTCCGAAAGAGACCCCAAGCCCTCTGTTGTTTTTTCTTTGCACTTTGGCAATCGCTTTCCACCAAGGTTTTCTGTTCTTGTAGTTAGATGATGTTTTTGGAATGCTGGAAGCCACGGTGCTTGAAATTTATATTTAAATGCTGACTTATATTCTGCAGTAAATTTCCTGTCAAAGAATTTTAGATATTCTTTCTCTAGCATACTTTTGCATGAGCAAAAACTTGAAAAAAATTCTGTAGCTGCATCTGAAGGGATTTTCTGTATAATTTTATAAGAGGGATGGTAAAAAATCTAAAACTCAGGAACAGAGTTCAAAAAATATTATCAACCCTAAAAATGTGTACCGGTGAATTTTTAGCTACATATTAATATAAAACAATAGTTCCAGTTTCAGAAAAAAAAATTACATCAAATTATTTTTATTCAAACAATTTTATCCAGACAGCTCCAAACTTCAAAATCAGCATCAGGGACATGGGACGGTAGATGAGTTATCCATGTGTTTGGACCCCCAACATCGTCCAAAACTTATTTATCTCGTTAATATTGTTGTGCAACCATGCTATGTGATGTTCCCAAGTATATGAAATTAAAAAAACACAAAAAAGTGTATTAAATAAAAAATTATTATTCAGGGACATGAAAGTTAAAAGATTGTGAGAATGCCCCATATATATCTATGTATGTGAAATATATTTACAAGCTTTTATATTTATTGATAAATTGAATTTATTGTGGGCATAGTTTAACCCTTTACTCTCCTCTGTTTAGTGCGACTACACAAACTGATGATCATTTTTTAGATCTCAGCAGTCGCCTTTTCAGCTACCGCTATTTCTAAACAATCTTCATGGTAATTTCCGCTGCAAATATTGTAGAAATTTATTACAGAGATTGTTTAGAAATTGTAGTAGACAAAAAATGTGACCATTATGATACGTGTATTAATAAGACCCATCACTTTACAAAGTTACACAAAAAATAAGTCCAAAGGGTTAAATAGTAGCATTTACAACATATTTGACACTTTTTTTTATTATTAGACTAAACATTTGATTCTTAAATCATTAATCCATAATACGGGTCCTAACACATTTCTTTAAATAAAAATAAGTCTTTTAAAGACCAAAACCAAAAAAATAATTAAGGGCCTACAAATTGAACAAACTATTGAATTATAATATACGTTTTTGAATGCAGGGTTTCATTTTTGAAAATATAATTTTCAAATGGCAAGAGGGGGCAAATTTTCCAGGCAAGACGGCCCGCCCCGCGAAAAACGCCTAGAATGAACTCTGAAGTGTATTTTAAAATGAGTGGATTTTTCTTAAATGTACAGAAAAAGCTGAAAAGGGCCTACAAGTTAAAATCATTTGAGTTTAGTATTTTCATTTCTTATTTATAGAACTTGCAACAAAATTGTTTTGTTTTCTGTCTTTTTAATTTTGTGTATGTTATTTTTATTTCTTGTAACAGATCCTGCCCAATATCCTTATTTAACATCAACTCCTCTTACTAAATATGTGGATTTTAAACGTCCAGGTAAATTCTTTAATTGAATAATTTAATCACCTTTTTCAAACATTGAATTACACGTGTGTATGTACTTTATATTCACAAAGGTAATAATCTCTTTAGTTTTATTAAGATATCAATTTTTTGTTTCCAGGGTCGTTGCTGAAAGCACTATCGCCAAATATACAAACAGAAAATGAACCCGAATCATCTGGATGAAAAACATATAGTATATCTAATAGCATATTATTAATCACATGAAATTGTTATTAAAATTGAAATATAAATCTTATTCATCGAAATCTATTATGCATATTTTAATACTTTTAATCAAAAAAGTTTTATGGGTTTGATCTTTAATGAAAGATTGTTAATATTAAGAAAATGTTAAACTCTTAGTAGTTCTCTCAAAAGACGCATATCAATACATTTTATTTTATATATTATATTATAATTTATACCACAAGATTTCCTTTTTTGTGTGTGTGTGGGGGGGGGGGTTGCATAGTGATTACATACATACATACATACGAGGCTAGCTTTTAATTTTCTCTGTAATTTATTGCGAACTGTAGGGTAAGGTGATGCAAGAGTGTGTGGTGTATAATAGTATGCAGAGATTATCTAATCCTAATGACAGTCATATCATTTAGGAGAAAGTAGGGAAATGGCGCTCAGAAGGGTAATCCGCTCACCAAATATCTCTAAAGAGAGTAGAATTGAACATGCGCGATCGGTACTGTCACCTTCCGAATATCATTCTAAGTTCCCACAAACAATACAAAGAACGTTGGTTGGTTGTGTGCGGTTTTATGGCACAATGTCCCATTAGGGACATGCTGCGCCAAGACAAGGTCAGAATGGAAAAAAATATATAACTCAAAAATTTGAGTAAAAAAAACAATTAAGAAAAGGTGAGCAAAACAAAAAAGTTAATGAAAACAGTTACACATATAGTTGGTTGGTTGGTTGGTTGGTTGGTTGTATGGGGTTTTATGGCGCAAAATCCCTTAAAGGACATGCTGCGCCAAAAAAGTAGACTAAAACACCAAAAAAGTGAGAGATAGAAAAATGAAAAAAATAAAGGAACAATGAGAAGAGCAACCTGGATGGGGTGTCCCATCCAGATGTAGTCGAACAAGAGTAGAAAAGACTAACTTTTAAATACAATAAAACAGTAGAGTAAAAACAAAAGAATAAGTCAATGAAAAGTGCGTCTGGAAGGGGTTCCCTTCCAGATATCACAAAATGTAAACAGAAAATTTAATCGTTAAACCAAAGATATACAAATTAAATTTCAAAGTAAAATCCAGCATGTTTTAAAAAAGTAAATAGTGCCCTATGAGGTTTATCCCCAATAAGGTTTGTCAAGAGTGGTGATGATGACTTAAAATAAATTCTATATAAGTGCCGGAGACCCGGACAGTCAGTTAAAACATGATGAATGGTCAGGTAATCAAAATGACAATGTGGACACATGGGGGCATCCTCCCGAAGTAAAAGATGTTTATGAGTGATCCTTGAATGTCCAATTCTCAGACGAGTAAGTAGAACATCTGTTTTTCTTGGATAACTCGGAGGCCAGGTCATTATTAGAGGTTTGATATGGTGCAGTTTATTATTGTTTTCCAGATCCCAACTTTTTTGCCATTTATTCTGAATAAAAATATTTATAAGTAGTTTAACGTCTGAGAAAGGAACATCATGGTGTAACGGATTAAGAGCACGTTTTGCCGCCTCATCTGCTTTCTCATTGCCAGGAATACCCATGTGTCCTGGTACCCAGCAGAATAAAATATTATGACCACGCCTTGTCAATTTGTTATAAATATCTAGGATGGATGAGACAAGAGGATGCTTGTTAAAAGATTTAATTGCGTCAATAGAACTATTTGAGTCTGTATATATAATGAAGGATGAGCTATGATGATGAGATATGTGTACCATGGCTCTCTCTATTGCAATCAGTTCAGATGTAAAGACAGAGATAGAAGGATGGAGACGATAGCTTAATGAAGTGTTGTCACAAAATACACCACAACCAACAGTATTGCCACTCTTAGATCCATCTGTATAAATGTCAGTATAGCCATTAAAATTTGCTCGGTGTGCGGCAAATAACTGTTGAAAAACTGCAGGGGCCAAGTTGTTTTTATCATATCCTTTAAAGGGATGGAGCGATGTAATATCAGGAGGGTTCCAAGGAGGGAGTACATGCAATGGACATGGACTTACCCTGATATCACTCAGTGGGCTATTATCAGTAATTTTTCTAATTCTGACACCAAAAGATGGGATGCAAGATGGTCGATGCTGATAAAGAATATCATTGTCGGTGTTTAAAATGTATGTATGAAGAGGATGGCAAGGATGTGAAAGGAGACGGTAATACAGTTCTAAAGAAAGCTTTTCACGAATGTAGTGTAATGATGGTTCATTGCAGTCAACATAAAGACTTAAAACTGGAGAGGTACGAAATGCACCAGAGCAAACACGGAGTGCGCTATGGTGCACTGTGTCAAGTTTTTTAAGAACAGAATTACGTGCAGAACCATAGACCTGGCAGGCATAATCAATTTTAGAGCGGATTATAGAGCGATAAATTTTCAAGAGAGAACCACGGTCTGCTCCCCAAGAAGTGTTTGAAAGCACCTTAATTAGATTAAGTGATTGCTCGCACTTTTTACGTAACTGCAAAACATGTGGCAAGAAAGTGAGTTTTTTATCAAAATATAAGCCAAGAAAGCGAATGCAATCAGTAACAGCAACTTGAGATGCTCCAATATAAATTTCAGGATCTGGATGCAGATCCCTTCGTCTACAGAAATGCACACAAGAGGTTTTGTCTTGGGAAATAATAAAACCATTTTTATTTGTCCATTGAATAATACGGTTGATAGCAATTTGTAATTGTCTCTCAATAAAACGCATATCTTGTCCTTTACATAAAATTTTAAAATCGTCAACATATAGTGTACCCTGCACACAAGGGGGTAATTGTTGCAGTATATCATTTATCTTGATTGCAAAGAGGGTGACACTCAGAACACTGCCCTGTGGTACACCCTCTTCTTGTACATAAAAACTGGAGAGAGTCCCCCCAATTCGAACTTGAAAAATTCGAATGGCGAGGAAGTTCTTAATAAAAATCGGGAGGTTCCCACGAAAGTCCAGGTTAAAAAGGTCGCGAAGGATACCATACCTCCATGTCTTGTCATAGGCTTTCATCATGTCGAAAAAAACAGTGACCAGATGGTTGTGTTTTAAAAAAGCAGTCCGTATATGGGTTTCTAAAAGAATGAGGTTATCGATAGTGGACCTACCACGCCGAAATCCGCTTTGGAAGGCTGCAAGGCAATTATTTGATTCAAGAACATGCACCAGGCGGCAATTAACCATTTTTTCTAAAAGTTTGCAGAGGCTGCTAGAGAGTGCGATAGGCCTGTAATTGTTTGGGTCACTGGAGTCTTTCCCTGGCTTAGGAAAAGGAATGATAATGGCTTTAGACCAGGCATTAAGGAAAGTTTGTTCAATCCAGATTCTATTGAAAAAAATAAGTAAGTTATTGAGAGAGGTGGAAGAAAGATGTTTTAGCATGGTATATGTGATGCCATCATGTCCTGGGGCAGATAACCGGCTCTTTTGCAAGCAGCTTAAGAGTTCTGGAATAGTAAATGGGAGATTGTAATCATGAGAATGGCGAGAGTTAAAATTGATTCTGGTATTTTCCGTTTGTCTTTTGTATGATAAAAAAGGTTCTGGGTAAGAGTCAGAGCTAGAATTGGAAGCGAGGGTACTAGCTATTGTCTCAGCTATATTTTTGGGAGATGCTATTGTTTGGCCGTTGTGTTTTAAAATTGAGATATGATTTTCAGAATATAATCCCATACAATTTTTTACTTTTTTCCAAAGAACTTTACTTGAGGTGTTACTGTTTATATTGGAGACGTATTGCATCCAGGATTCACGTTGGCTTTTACGCCGCACTCTTCTAGCATCAGCCTTTGCTTTTTTGTACATAATATAATTAGTATTATTGGGATACCTCCGGAAGATACCCCAAGCCTTCTGTTGATTTTTTTTTGCCTTTTTGCAGTCATCATTCCACCATGGTTTCCTGTGCTTTGGGGTAGAAAGTGATTTTGGAATGCTAATATCTGCAGCATTGATAATACATTGGGTGATATTATCAAGCGCATCGTCGATATCACCTTCTATCATTTCACTTGTAATTTTTGCAAGGTCTGTGAAAGTTCGCCAATTGGCTCTGTCATAGACGTAGCGTTTAAAGCAATTATTAGAATCCGTGTGAGGAGTTGTCTGCGAGATAAAAGTGGGAAAGTGGTCACTGCCGTACAGGTCATTAGAGACCCAGAAGGTCCAATACGGATATATAGATGGGGAGCAAATAGTGAGATCTATGGCATGAAAGGTGCGAGTCGGTTCATGAAAATATGTGTGATCACCATTATTGAGTAGGCATAAGCCATTGTCGGAAATTAATTTTTCTATTATGTCACCACGTTGATTAGAGTCAGAATTCCCCCAGAGTTGGCTATGAGCATTAAAATCCCCAATGATGATGAAAGGAGCGGGGAGTTGGAGAACTAGATCCTGAAGTAGTGCTGACTGAATAATTTGATGGGGTGGTAAATAAATAGAACAGATTGTAATGAGACGTTTTACATGAACACGGACTGCAACAGCTTGTAAGTTTGTGTTTAGTAAAACATGAGAGTGAGGTAAACTGCGAGAGATGAAAAGAGCCACTCCACCAGTAGCTCTTTCATTGCCTGTAAAATCTTTTCTGTAGGTAGCATAGTTGCGTAATTTCGCTTTGTCAGTAGGTTTTAGAAGGGTTTCCTGCAGAGCTAAACATAAAGGCTGATGGTCGGATAGAATATTACGGATTTCGTCAAGTTTATTATGATAGCCACGGCAGTTCCATGAGATAATATTAGACATGATTAAATTGTTTTTTTAAGAAGTTTAGCTGCGGTATTTTATTCGGAGGTAGTGGACATACTATCTCCCTCGTTAAATTCTTCACCCGGTTCTGGGTGAAGAGCTAAAGCATCATCTTCTTCCATTTTATCATTCTGTATTGATTGAGTTTTATATTTGGATGTTTTACTTTTTTTCCTTTTGGCTGTATTTTCAGATGAACTAGTGGCTTTAATTGTTGGTAGGTTAAATTTGTCTGCATCAGATTTATGGTTTGGTTTCACAGAATGTGTTTTAGTTGTATTTTGAGAGCCTCTATTATGGAGTGGAGGTTTTGAAATAAAAGATTGTGACAATTTTGAAGAAGCATTTGTAGATGATTTAGGAGGAACAGAGTTTTGTGAATTAGGAGGAGCAGATTGCGTTGATCTATTTGTCTTACCTGAATTATTAGACAGGTTGTTTTCTTTTTGATTAGGTTGGCAATTAGGTCTAGTTGGGAATTCAGTTTGAGTTGCGATAGTTTTATAAGTTTTATGAACGGTTTTTGTTAAGGCAGCAGCATATGATACACCAACTTTGGGCGTTCTGGATTCGACTATTTTTCTGGCTTCAGGGTATGATATATTTTGTCTTGTGCGTATTGTCTGTATTTCTTTTTCTATTTTCCACATTTCACACGATTTGGCATAGGATGGATGATCTTTTTTGCAGTTGACGCAACAAGGTTGAGCATTGCATTGCCCACTTTCGTGGCCAATTGCACTGCACCGACCACAGGTTTCTTTACCTCGGCATGATGTTTTTGAGTGGCCAAAGCGCTGACAGTTAAAGCAACGCAGTGGGTTTGGGATGTACGGTCTGACAGAGCATGATAGATATCCAGCTTTTATATATTTGGGTAAGTTGGGAGTATTAAACGTCAGAATAATATGCTTGGTAGGTATTTGTACTTTGTTAGCTGGAATTTGTTCATCTTTGCGGTTTATTTTTATACGTCTAGCTGCTATGACATTTTGTTCCCTTAAGTTTTCCACTATTTCATCTTCGGTTACATGCAAGAGGTCATATTCTGATATCACTCCGCGAGATGAGTTTAAGGTTCTATGTGGTGATATGATGACAGCAATGTTTGCAAAGTGAGTACATTTTTTTAAGTTTAATGCTTGTTGGTTATTGCTTACTTCAATTAGGAGTTCACCTGTACGGAGTTTTTTGATTGTTTTGGGTTCGCCAACCAGTCCTTGGATAGATTTATTAATTAGAAAGGGGGATGTTTTATCAAAACTCCCTTCTTGGCGTTTGACGACAAAGAATCTTTCTTCAGTTTTATTTTCATGAGAGTTGGGATTGTTAGATTCCGTTGTGGAAACATAATCCTCGACTCTCTCACTCCATGATAATTTATTGCCTTGATTTTCAGTAGCCTTTGAGCTAGAGCTCGATGCATCAAAATTCTCTTTATTAGCTTGTGGGGCCTCCACATCGCTTGTCTTATTGTCTGATATTGTAGCCATATTTGAGAGATAATGTTTAAAACGCCAGGCATCGGGCCTGGTCACCGACCCTTCTTCTTACCGTTACTTTAGGCGCAGGTCTCAAAAGGGTGAAAACTATCAACAAACTTCCACGTTTTTCGAACGTTGGATTAAACTCGATAGCATCTCCAAACTCTAGTTCTTTCACAGTGGAACTCGGTTGTCGTAGGTAAGCCTTTACAGCTCTGTCCAACCTACATCGCCCTTACGTCGAAAGGACACCAGTCGCCCAGTGCATTCCTAACCACCGCCATACAAGTACGGCGCCCACCGATCACGGAACCAGAATTCGGAGATGCCCTGCACTCTGGGACTCGAGATCAGCCTAAAGAGGTAGAAACGAGGCGATGAGATTAAAAAACCTCAACACCCAGAGTGTCTCACGTGAAAATAAAAAAATCCACTATTGTAAAAAAGGAAAAAGTGATGTGGGTGAGAACTTAGAAACAAGGTGTATTTTTTGTCTTTTTTCAATTTTTTTTTAAACAAAAGAACAAGAACAATGTTAGTAGAACAAATAACAATTTGAACAAAATGGTCAGTAAAAAACATGAACAAGAACAAAGAGGGATAAGAAACTGAAAAAAGAAGATTAAAAAGTGTGAAACAAAGAAAAAAGGATAGGCAACTAAAAAGAGAAGAAAACAGAAAAGGAGAAAGATCGCTCGGGAACCCGGGGTCGCGAAGCCCGTAAATACCTAAAGAAGGTATTCCCCTGGGGGGGAGTTACACATATAAATAAAATCATTTAAAAGAGTCAATAGTTCATAGTAAAAAGACAAGCGTATAATTAAAAACTGTGGAGTTATAAAGTAATAACTAAAAATATACATAAAGTTTAAAATGATGCACAAACACTACATAAAAAAAAGTTTTAAAATCAGATGACAAAAAAAAAAATGTAAAATCACTTAGGTAAAAATTCCTCGAAAACTGTATTTTCATCATCAACACTTGAGTCATTAGATGCCATTTCCATTCCTTCATCAACATATTTCTTCAACTGTTTCGGATCCTTTACATTAGTAACAGATGATTTTAGCCCGTTCTTTTTCTTTTTCTTCACAGTGTTCCACTGTGAAGAACCCCGGATTGTCTGTTTCTTTCTGAGCGCAAGTTTTTTTGCTTGGTTTGTCAGTTTGGCTAGTATCAGGTCTGTGATGTTTTTGCAGATGTAGCAGGCTTAATCTTAGTCTGGAGTTCAGATGACTTTTTGGATTGACTTGGGGATTTTTGAGACTGATTTGGTATACTATTTTAACAGGTTCTGAGGAGGGTTGCCAGCGTTCTAATAATGGGGTTGCATAGCATTTACTACCACAACAAACATCACGGGTTTCTTTATTTGAAGTGGTTGTTGATTGTGTTTTAGTTGAATTACTTGCAAGAAAGGAAGTGTCGGTCTGGGTGCCCATGTGCCTTACAGGTTTTGATTGTTCTTTAAGTATACTACAGTAGGAAACCTCAACAGACGGGGTCCTAGATTCAACTACTTTACGGGCTTCAGGGTATGAAAGTTTGAGTAATCTTAACAGCAATAATTTCCTTTTCAATTAAGACAGATCCAATTAAGATCCAATTAAGACAGAACGAGAGTATGATGTATGATCACCTTTACAATTTGCACAGCGTTCTGGTTTATCGCAAGTTTTACCGTCATGGCCCACTTCTGCCCAACGGCATTTAAAACAACGGAGAGGATTAGGGATATAAGGCCTGACTGGGCAGTTTAGATAGCCAGCTTTAATTCTAGTAGGTAAGATATGACTATTGAAAGTTAGAATAATGTGTTTAGTAGGAAGTATTTGCCCATTTTGGCGAATAGCGATACGGTGTACATCTATATTTTGATCGCTTAAATTAGATAGAAGTTCTTTTGTGGAGAATAAGAGATCTGGTTCAGATATTGCACCATGGCAAGTATTCAGAGTTTCATGTGCTGTAACAGAGACAGAAAAAGTACCGATAGTATTGGAATTTGACAGAAGTTGAGACTGCTTGGCTGAAGAAACCTCAACCAGTAAGTCCCCAGATTGCAGTTTTTTGAGATAATGACCATCTCCCAAGGACAGACTGGAAAGTTTTTGAAATAAGAAATGGAGAAGTTTTTTTGAAAGAGCTATCAGAGAGACTATCAGTGCGTTTGATTACAAAAAAACGAGTAAATACAGACTGTACACTTTGTTGCTCTCCACGTGGGAGAGAAATAGAAGGAACATTAGTATTTCCATCCATGTTTGAAAAAAATAGAATTCAGACCCCGGCCGCACCACCCACTACCGAGCCCAACAAGGGGATGCACATTCGTACACCAGTGCTAACCAGGGCCCATACGGTCACAAGACACTCCTATGCCGGTCACAAGACACTCCTATGCCAGTCTCCACCCTTAACGAGATGGCTAGTAAGTACTCGCTCACTTGATCCCCAGCCAGTGACAAATCAGCTGGCCAGCCGATTGATGTTTACACGACCAATATGCACCTCCCGTCTACCTGAAGCAGAGGACAAAGCAGTGTGTTGGTTTCCCTCAACTGCCAGGATACCCCTTTCCAAGGACACGGGTCGCCACGCACGGGAAACACGTGGGTGGTTTACGATTCTCCATGAGTCGATATACAGGATGATATCGGCTCATATGGAATTGCTCTCACCTCCGAAGAGGAAACCACAACGAGAGTGAAACAAAGAGGGAAGAAGGAAAAGAGAAAGATCGCTCAGGTGCCCGGGGTGTCGAAGCCCGTGATACCTAAAGAAGGTATCCCCCTGGGGGGCACTTTGAAAAGGAATCCAACGCAACAATTGACCACCCTGTTTTGCTAATCATGGATAATCACAGCAGCCATACGTCTCTTTCATCTTACTTATTCTGTAATGAAAAGGGGATCCATATTGTTTCCATTCCACCACACACTTCACATCGAATGCAGCCAATGGACCTCTGCTTTTTTGGCCCTTTAAAGACTGCACTGAATATTGAGTGTGATATTTTCATGAAGAATCGTGGATCTGACAAAATAACACCGTACGACATAGCTGAACTATTCAACAATTAGTAGTATCATATAGTAGACTATCTTCCTTAGAAAAGGCTACTAAAAGATTTGAAAAAGTGGGATTTGGCCATTTGACCCTAATGTTTATTCCGAGGAGGAATTCATGGCAGCTGATAACTTGCGTTTCAGAAACACGGAAAAAAATATCGGTAGTGGAATTACAGGTGCTACTTGATGAAAAAGACTAACAAATTAGGCTTAATGAACAAATGCTTAGCTCTTCAAATGAAGCAGAAGGACCAGTGTCTGCAGCAGATATTTCGCCTATTCCTGGTCCTTCAAACAGCACCAAGCGACTACAATTCGGTAAAAAAATAACTCTCAAATTTTACCAGCTTCCCCATTATAAATAAAATTGGAGGAGTTAGAAAAGCGAAAATCTGATAAATCAAACGCTTCAAAGAAATCAAACAATAAGCATACAACTATACGTAAGGTTTTAAAAGTGAAGTTAATCCGCTACTTGAAAAAGTGGAAAGTGTTCATATAAAGCCTGCAATGGTGTGAACAGCCCACAACACTTCATATGTAACTTTGTCATACTTAAATATTGCATCCAAATTATGAGCGCAATTACCGCTCAATACATTGTATTATTAAGATAACTATAAAAAAATTCCTAAAACTTTTATGCAAATTATTTAATTGCAAACTATTTCTTATACTTTGGATTTATACTTCGTTCGTAAAATATTGATTTTTTGTGTAAATTTGAATGGCTTTTCATGTTTTCTCTTAAGTGAGGGGCATTCTCCTACTGTCCCCTATATGTGTAACACAATATGTGTGCACAATATTTGTAAAGTGGACGCAAAATGTCTGAATTGGTATCAAAAGCCCACACAACTACAAATGTGACTTTTGTCTTGCTTAAAGGTTGCATTCAAATTCTGAGCGCAATTACCCTACCATGTCGTGCATTACCGCTCAATCGATGGTCATTTAAATCAAACGATAAAAAAAAATCCTAAAACTTTTATGCAAATTAGTTGATTGCAAACTGTTCTTTATGCTTTGGAGTTATACTTCGTTCATAAAATATTGATTTTTTTTGCCTAAATTTTACTAACTATTCATGTTTTCCATTAAGTGAGCGCTATTCCCTACTTTCCCCTACAACTGCAAAGCTGTTTTAGGATTAGATAATCGTCCTGCATACTCTTGTAAACTGCTCATTGTGGTACCACCTTACCCTATTCGGCAATTAAAAACATTTTTGTAGACCTATTTTAACTTATTTACAAGAAAGATTACTCATTGATAATTACTAGGGAGGTTGCTGAACCCCCTTCTTGCGATAACAACTTTTAATTAATAATTTGCAAATTCTGTCATTTTCAATACCCTCATCTAAGGTCCCTGCTCAGCCTACACCTCCATGGGATATGTTGCTGTTAGTACCCAGAACATTTCTTGTTGGCAATTTTTTTCCGTCTTGGATTTCCCTCCACTGAGCTCCATAAATAACAGGAGTTCTGAGTCGGCTTGCAAGGCAAAGGTAAAAAATAATACGCGTTGTGAATGTTCGATATTAGTGTTCCCATTTATTATTACCCTAATTTATGCTTATCTAATTAAGATATAGGGGAGATGGGTGCACATGTGAACATCGCAATTTTTCGATAGTTATTATAAGTTGTTTTTATTTATAAAAAATTACTAAAGATGATAGCACCTGTAGACATATGGTAAAATTTTTTTGAAGCCCTAGAACATTTTGTTTGTCCTCTGTAGTCAAAACACTGTTTTTAGTTGGTTGGTTGGTTGGTTGTATTGGATTTTATGGCGCAAAATCCCCAACGGGACATGCTGCGCCAAACAAAGGCGGAAAAAAAAGAAGTGAGTAAACAAATGACACCGAGAAAAAAAAAATATATGAGTTGAAATAGAAAAGCCATCTGGATGGGGTAACCCATCCAGATGTAGTCATTAAACAAGGATAGAAATCAATGTAAAAAAGAAATCCAGTAAAACCAAGTAAACAAGTTATCTGGATGGGCCCTCCATCTAGATGTCGATAAGAATGTCCCACACATGAAGCCCTTAAAAAAACTATATCTCACAATAAAAACCAATGTGTTTTAAAAAAGTAAAGAGTGCCCCATGAGGTGTTTCCCCAATGAGGTTTGTCAAGATTGGTGATGATGTGCTAAAATAAAATCTATATAAGTGCCGGAGGCCCGGACAGTCAGATAAAACATGATGGACGGTCAGGTTATCAAAATGACAATGTGGACACATGGGTGCATCCTCCCGAAGTAATAGATGTTTATGAGTAATTCTTGAATGTCCAATTCTCAGACGAGTCAGAATAACATCAGATTTTCTTGGATAAATCGGAAGCCAGGTTATGATTGTTGGTTTAATACGGTGCAGTTTATTATTGTTTTCTAAATCCCAACTCTCTTGCCAATTATTCTGAATAAAGTGTTTTATAAGTAGTTTAACGTCTGAGAAAGGAACTTTATGGTGTAATGGATTAAGAGCACGTTTTGCCGCCTCATCTGCTTTCTCATTACCAGGAATACCCATGTGTCCAGGTACCCAGCAAAATAAAATATTATAGCCGCGTCTTGTCAATTTATTATAAAAATCTAAGATGGATGAGACAAAAGGATGTTTTTTAAAAGATTTTATTGCGTCAATAGAACTATTTGAGTCAGTATAAATGATGAAGGATGTGTTATGGTGATGAGAAATGTGCAACATGGCTCTCTCTATCGCGATCAGTTCAGCTGTAAACACAGAAGTAGACGAATGCAGCCGGTAGCTGAGACAAGTGTTTTCACAAAAAACACCGCAACCAACAATATCTCCCATTTTGGAACCGTCTGTATAAGTGTCAGTGTAACTATTGAAATTTGATCTATGTGCAGCAAATAGTTGTTGGGAAATAATTGGAGCCAAATTATTTTTATCATATCCTTTAAAAGGGTGGAGAGAAGTAATATTAAGAGGTTTCCAAGGAGGTAGCACATGTGGATGACATGAGCTCACCTCAATATTACTCAGAGGGCTATTATCAATAACGTTTCTTATTCTTAAACCAAAAGATGGGATGCAAGATGGGCGATGTTGATAAAGCATGGCATTGTCAGTATTTAACAAGTGGGAATGAAGTGGATGACCATGATGCGAAAGGAGACGGTAATACAGAATCAATGAGAGTTTTTCACGAATCTGATAGAGTGACGGTTCATTACAATCTACATACAAGCTTAAAACTGGTGATGTACGAAATGCACCAGAGCAAACACGAAGTGCACTATGGTGCACAGTGTCAAGTTTATTAAGAACAGAATTACGTGCTGAACCGTAGACCTGGCAGGCATAGTCAATTTTTGAACGGATTACAGAACGATAAATTTTGAGGAGAGATGTACGGTCTGCTCCCCATGAAGTATTTGAAAGCACTTTAAGTAAATTAAGCGATTTTTCACATTTTGTCCTTAGTTGTAAAACATGTGGTAAAAAACTCAGTTTGTTATCAAAATAAACGCCAAAATAACGAACGTTGTCTACAACAGGGATTTGAGAAGAGCCAATAAAGATTTCGGGATCTGGATGCAGACCCCTACATCTACAGAAATGCACACAGGAAGTTTTGTCATAGGAAATAATAAAACCATTTTTATTTGTCCAGTTAAGAATATTTTTGATTGCAATTTGCAGTTGTCTCTCAATAAAACGCATGTCTTGTCCCATACACATAATTCTGAAGTCATCAACGTATAAATCTCCCTTCACAGAAGGGGGTAGTTGATTCAGGATGTTATTTATTTTTATTGTAAAGAGGGTGACACTCAGGACACTGCCCTGAGGTACACCCTCTTCTTGTTCATAAAAATTAGATAAAATTCCACCAATCCGAACTTGAAAAAGTCGAATTGTGAGGAAGTTTTTGATAAAAATTGGAAGGTTCCCACGAAAGAGCAAGTTAAAAAGGTCACGAAGGATTCCATAACGCCAGGTTCTGTCATAAGCTTTCGCCATATCAAAAAATATGGACACCAAATGGTTGCGTGTTAAAAAGGCTGTCCGGATGTGATCTTCCAAATGAATCAAATTATCGATAGTAGACCTACCACGTCGAAATCCACTTTGAAAAGCGGCAAGGCAATTGTTGGTTTCTAAAACATGTACAAGGCGGCAGTTGACCATTTTTTCAAGCAATTTGCAAAGACTGCTAGTAAGTGCGATCGGCCTGTAATTATTTGGATTGGTAGCATCTTTTCCTGGCTTAGGAAAAGGAATAACGATAGCCCTGCACCAAGCATTGGGAAAAAGCTGTTCTGTCCAAATCCTGTTATAAAAAGAAAGCAGATTGTTAAGTGAAGTATGTGAGAGATGTTTGAGCATGATGTAAGTGATGCCATCATGACCTGGAGCAGATAAGTGACTGTCTTGTAAACAATTTAAAAGCTCTGAAATAATAAATGGCTGATTGTATGAAAATGAGTTATGACTATTAAAATTAATTCTGGTCATTTCAGTCTGTCTTTTGTAAGATAAAAAAGGCTCTGGATATGCGTCTGATTTAGAAATAGATGCTAGGGTACTACCTATTGTCTCAGCAATGTTCTTAGGAGAAGTGATGGTGTGACCGTTATGCTTTAAAATAGAAACATGATTTTCAGAGTAAAGGCCCATACATTTTTTTACTTTTACCCAGAGTTCTTTGCTTGAAGTATTGGAGTTTATGCTTGATACATAATTAATCCAGGACTCCCGTTGGCTCTTGCGTCGCACTCGTCTAGCTTCTGCCTTTGCTTTTTTAAATGCAATATAGTTATTATTATTTGGGTATCTCCGAAAGAGACCCCAAGCCCTCTGTTGTTTTTTCTTTGCGCTTTGGCAATCGCTATTCCACCATGGTTTTCTGTTTTTATGGTTAGATGATGTTTTTGGAATGCTGGAATCAGCAGCATTGATAATACATTGAGTTATATTATCAAGTGCATTGTCAATATTCCCCGCAATCATGTTAGTGGTGATGTTTGCCAGTGATGTAAAAGATGGCCAGTTGGCTCTGTCATATATGTAATGTTTTGTATAGTTATTACAATCCGTAACAGGAGTAGTCAGTGTAATAAAAGTGGGAAAGTGGTCACTGCCATGTAGGTCACTTGAGACCCAGAAGTTCCAGAAAGGATAAAGATATGGTGAGCAAATTGCAAGATCTATTGCATGGAAAGTACGAGTCGGCTCGTGAAAATAAGTGTGATCACCATTATTGAGCAGACATAAGCCGTTGTCAGATATAAGTTTTTCAATAGTATCACCACGTAGATTAGAATCACGGTTGCCCCAGAGTTGGCTGTGTGCATTAAAATCTCCAACAATGACATATGGAGTAGGGAGTTGGAGAAGGAGATTATCAAGATGTGATGACTGAATAGTTTGGTTAGGAGGTAAATAAATTGTACATATTGTTATGAGTTGTTTTATATGTACACGGACTGCAACAGCTTGTAAGTTTGTGTTTAAATTAATATGAGTATGGGGTAAATTGCGAAGGATGAAAAGAGCCACTCCACCAGTGGCCCTTTCATTTCCAGTAAAATCTTTACGGTAGCTAGCAAAATTACGTAACTTTGCATTGTCATTGGGTTTTAAATGGGTTTCCTGAAGTGCTAAACATAATGGATTATGGTCAGTTGGTTGGTTGTTTGGAGTTTTATGGCACAAGGTCCCTTCAGGGACATGCTGCGCCAAGAAAAAAGTAAGGTGTAAAACATGGTTAAAATTTAAAAGTTACATTAAAAGACTGTATGAGATATATAAGTTATAAACAAAGTAAACTGAAGAAAGAAATGTGATGATACATGTAATTAAAATAATGTACAATGAAAGTCACAATACACAAGGTTTAAAAATCCAAAATGTAATTAAAAGACAAAGCATATATTTAAATTAAAAATCTCTAAAAGCTCTAAGGTTATAAAAAGTTAAAATTAATCCAAAAAACAAAGCATAACACAGTATAGTAATACTGCCTAAAAAAAAAGTTATAATTCAAAATTTAAGAAACTCAATAAAAAATCATGTAGGATTAAATTTTTCGAAAACAGCATTTTCATCGTCATCAGAGTCATAACTGTAAGATTCCATAGCCTCTTCTGCATAGTTCAGTAACTGTTTGGTATCCTTTACATTTGTGATTGCTGGGCTCAGGCATGATTTCTTGTCTTTCCTCTTCACAGTTTTCCACTGTGAAGAGACTGGCGTTGGAGGTTTCTTCCTTTCTTTTTGCGCACAAGTTTTTTCATTAGCTTTCTGAGTTGGGCGAATTGGTTTCACCAATTTGCTTTTATCTGGAGCTGGCGTTTGTTTAGTCTTGTGTTCGGTTGATATGTTTGATTGAACTGATGATGTTCGGAGGGAATTAGGTTTCTGTAATGGTATTGGAGATGAGGCAGCCTTAGTTTCAGTCTGATGATTAGATGACTTTTTGGATCCAACTGGAGATTTCTGTGACTGAGTAAGTTGATATTCTATTGTAACTGGTTCTGAGGATGGTAGCCAACGTTCCAATAATGGGGTACCATAGCATTTACTACCAAGAGACACATCACGGGTTTCTTTAGTTGATTGTATAATACTTGAATTATTTGGTGGAATAGAGCAGTCGGTCTGGGTACTTATGTGCCTTACGGATTTTGATTGTTGTTTGAGTATACTGGAGTATGATGCCCCAACAGATGGGGTCCTGATGTCAACAAGTTTACGAGCTTCAGGGTAGGAGATTTTTTGGGTTATTTTAACAGCAAGAATTTCCTTTTCACGGATCGAATTCGGACAAGAGCGAGAATATGATGTGTGATCACCCTTACAGTTTGCACAGCGTTCGGGTTTTTCACAAGTTTTACCATCATGTCCGACCTCTGCACAACGTGCACAGGTAACATTGCTACGACAGGTTGTATTAGTATGGCCATAACGTTGGCATTTAAAACAGCGGAGAGGATTAGGTATATAAGGCCTGACTGGACAGTTTAGATAACCGGCTTTAATTCTAGTAGGTAAACTATGGGTATTGAATGTGAGAATAATGTGTTTTGTAGGAAGAATTTGCCCATTTCTACGGATAGTGATACGACGAACATCTATTATATTTTGATCGCTTAAATTAGATAGAAGTTCTTCTTTTGTGGAAAATAAAAGATCTGGTTCAGATATTACACCACGGCATGTATTCAGAGTATGATGTGCTTTAACAGAAACAGAAAAAGTACTTATATTATTGGGATTTGACAAAAGTTCAGACTGCCTGGCTGAAGAAACCTCAACCAGTAAATCACCAGATTGTAATTTTTTTAGAGAATGACCATCCCCCAAGACAGACTGGAAAGTTTTTGCTATAAGAAATGGTGAAGTTTTTTTGAAAGAACTATCAGAGAGACTATCAGTGCGTTTAATAACAAAAAAACGAGTAAATAAGGACTGTACATCTTGTTGCTCTCCACATGGGAGAGAAGTAGAAGGAACTTTAGTATGTCCATCCATAATTGAAAAAAATAGAATTCAGACCCCGGCCGCACCACCCACTACCGAGCCCAACAAGGGGATGCACATTCGTGCACCAGTGCTAACCAGGGCCCATACGGTCACAAGACACTCCTATGCCAGTCTCTACCCTTAACGAGATGGCTAGTAAGTACTCGCTCACTTGATCCCCAGCCAGTGACACAAGTCAGCTGACCAGCCGATTGATGCATACGGGACCAATATGCACCTCCCGTCTACCTGAAGCAGAGGCCAAAGCAGTGTGTTGGTTTCCCTCAACTGCCAGGATCCCCCTTTCCAGGGACACGGGTCGCCACGCACGGCTAACACGTGGGTGGTTTACAATTCTCTATGAGTCGATATACAGGATGATATCGGCTCATACAGAATTGCCCTCACCTCCGAAGAGGAAACCACAACGAGAGAGAAACAAAGAGGAAAGAAACACGAGAGAAATAAGAGGAAAAGGAAAAGAGACAGATCGCTCAGGAACCCGGGGTTGCGAAGCCCGTGAATACCTAAAGAAGGTATCCCCCTGGGGGTGGATTATGGTCAGAGAGAATATTACGGATCTCGTCATGTTTATTATGATATCCACGGCAGTTCCACGAAATAATATTAGTCATTTTTTTCCTTATATAAAATTAACTGCGGGATATTATTCGGAGACAGTGGACATACTATCCCCATCGTTAAAGTTTTCATCCGGTTCTGGGTGAAGAGCTAAAGCATCATCCTCTTCCATTTTATCATGTTTTGTATGGGTTTGATTTTGGGAAGTTTTACTTTTTTTCTTTTTGGTAGTATTATCAGATGAGACACTGGATTTAACTATTGGTAGTTTATGTTTTTCTGCATCAGTTCTATGGCCCGGTTTTAAAGGTGTTGGTTTAGTGATATTTTGAGAGCCTCTTTTATGGAGTGGAAGTTTCGAAAAAATTAGGTTGTGCTGACTTAGAAGAGACAATTTCTGGTTGCGGTAATTCAGGAGGAACACTATTCGATGGCTTAGAAGAAACTGATTTCGGTGGCTTAGGAAGAACAGATTGTGTTGAACTATTTACCTTACCAGTATTATTAGACGGGTTAATTCCCTTTTGTTTTGGTTGGCAATTATTTTCAGTAGGGAAATCTGTTTGGGTTCCAATACTTTGATAAGTTTTATTCACAGTTTTAGTTAAGGCAGCAGCATATGAAAGACCGACTTTAGGTGCCCTGGATTCAACTATTTTCCTTGCTTCAGGGTACGACATATTTTCTTTTGTGCGTATTGTCTGTATTTCTTTTTCCATTTTCCATTGTTCACAGGATTTAGAATAGGATGGGTGTTCTTTTTTACAATTTACGCAATGAGGCGGTGCCTTACAGTCAGTACTTTCATGGCCAACTGTACTGCACCGGCCACATGTGATTTTACCACGGCAATTTGTTTTGGAATGCCCAAAACGTTGACATTGAAAGCAGCGTAGAGGATTTGGGATGTACGGTCTAACAGAACATGATAGATATCCTGCTTTTATTGACTTGGGTAAGTTGGGTGAGTTAAACGTGAGTATAATGTTCTTGGTGGGTATTTGTACTTGATTTGCTGGTATTTGTTCGTCTCGGCGGAAGAATTTTATTCGTCTGGCTGCAATAACATTTTGTTCTTTTAAATTATCTACTATTTCTGATTCTGTAACATGCAAGAGGTCGGGTTCAGAAATAACTCCACGAGATGTATTGAGTGTTCTATGCGGGCTTACAGAGATGGGGATATTTGCAAAATGTGTACATTTCATTAAGTTTGTGGCTTGTTTGCTATTGACTACTTCGATAAGAAGTTCACCAGATCTTATTTTTTTTATTGTCTTAGGTTCACCCATCAGTCCTTGGATAGATTTGTGGATCAAAAAGGGAGAGGTCTTGTCAAAACTGCCTTCTTGTCTTTTGATAACAAAGAATCTTTCAGTAAATGAATTGGTATTTGAGGCAATATCATCATCTTTATCATCACACAATTTGTTTTGGTTTGCATTCTCTCCACATGGGAGAGGATTTAAAGGAAGTGAAGTTTTTCCATCCATATTGAAATAAAAAAAACAATTCAGACCCCGGTCGCACCACCCACCACCGAGCCCAACAAGGGGATGCACATTCGTGCACCAGTGCTAACCAGGGCCCATACGGTCACAAGACACTCCTATGCCAGTCTCCACCCTTAACGAGATGGCTAGTAAGTGCTCGCTCGCTTGATCCCAAGCCAGTGACAAGTCAGCTGACCAGCCGATTGATGCATACGGGACCAATATGCACCTCCCGTCTACCTGAAGCAGGGGCCAAAGCAGCGTGTTGGTTTCCGTCAACTGCCAGGATCCCCCTTTCCAGGGACACGGGTCGCCACGTACGGCAAACACGTGGGTGGTTTACAATTCTCCATGAGTCGATATACAGGATGACATCGGCTCATACAGAATTGCCCTCACCTCCGAAGAGGAAACCACAATGAGAGTGAAACAAAGAGGAAAGAAAGACAAGAGAAAAGAGGAAAAGGAAAAAAGAAAGATCGCTCAGGAACCCGGGGTTGCGAAGCCCGTGAATACCTAAAGAAGGTATCCCCCTGGGGGGCACTGTTTTTAGATCTCAAAAGTAAAATCTTTGTTCCAAGTTGATAAGCGAATAACTTTATTCATTTACTTGATGGTTGGTTGTATTGGTTTTTATAGCGAAAAATCCCCAAAGGGACATGCTGCGCCAAACAAAGACTAAAATATAAAAAAAGTGAGTAAGGAAATGACACCAAGAAAAAAATATGAGTTGAAATAAAAAAAACCATCTGGATGGGGTATCCATCCAGATGTAGTCGTCAAACAAGGGTAGAAATCAATGTAAAAAAAAAAAATCCAGTAAAACAATTCATTTATTTGAATTTGAGTGTTTTAACATATACTATGAACACTAATAAATATTTTTGATACAGTTTTTTTTCCTTCTAAAATTGAGAAATGTTAATTATTTATAAATTTAACAGAAGCAGCAATGTGGGGCACTTGTGAACAGACTAGTTGGGGCAGATATGAACAGTTCATAGGTACCCCAGTAATCATTCTGCGATTCTGTTTCCTTCAGTTAACTTAATGAGAAATAATGTCAGTTCCATTTTCTACACTTTTCCTGAAATAGAAGATATTTTCCTCACACAAAGTTGATTTTGTATTGAAACTTCCACAAACATATCTTTCAGCAAATACATAAAGAGCAACAAGCTCATTTACGTTCAATTGTACTTTAAATAAGTTTAATGTTTTCTAAAATGCAATAAGTGTTATATATTATTTTACTAAACGATTTACAACAATATTTTTATGCATTGTTAATACAAAGGTATTACCTTGAACAGCTTTGAAAATTCTTCTATTACATTTGTTCTAACCTTGCAATGATGGCTTACTTCCATCTCTAAAACAGTTGTGTATATAATGCTTTGAATGGAGATAGATAACAGTAATATTTTAAGAATGTAAAATTTTTAAACTGATAACTACCGTAAAATCCCGATTGTACCCCTTCCTCTTTCAAAAGCAAAATAAGTTGGTGTGTGTATGTGTGTGTGTGTGGGGGGGGGGGGGGGGGGTTATAGTCGAAAAATTTTTAATCATTAAAAAACCCTTCTTTATCTATAATTTACTAGTAAATAAGGCAAATACAGGAGTGAGAATCTTTTGTATTTCGGCAGATTTCCGATAAATCGTATGTAAATGCCCCCTCCCTAAAATTTCCCCCAAACAAAAACCCTTAAGCAAAATTTAAAAGTTGTAATTTCTTTTTTAGATTTTCTTCTTTATTTTTTTATTTTATTGCAACAATACTTAATGAATCATATAAGCCTCTCCCCCCCAAATCTACTTATTTTCATTTTATAATCATTTGCTTAAACATATCGCCCAGAAACTAGAGAAATATATATATTTTTTTTTCTTTATGGTGAATTTAAAAGGTAATAAAACTAATGATTACGGTGACAAATGAATAACAGAATAAAAAGCATGTTAAAGGATATTATTTCCTTGTGTTCACATGTGCCCCACGTCTGTTCATAACTACCCCGCTGATGGGGCACATGTGAACAATTTTCCGAATATATAAAACTATTAAAAAATGTAAGAATAACTATACAGGTGATTTTAAAAAATTGTGTAAAAGAAAGTTCTGTTTACTATATTAAGTAGTTTTTGTTTATAGAAATTAATCCAGTTATGAGAGAAAACTATATTTATGCAAACTGTTCACGTGTGCCCCTGTCTCCCCTACTTTTCAAATTAATAAATGATTCTTTAATCATACAAGGTAATGCGGTAAACAGCATTTTTTGCCATGAATGCGAACTAAAATTATTGTCAATGTATCCTTCCGCGCTGACCGCAGGAAATCATGTCGGGAAATAGGAAGACCCATATCCTGTTATATATATATATATATATGTATGTATGGAGTTCAGCGTTTCCCTCGGACCTAATGTGACAGTTTAATAAGTTTTTCACATTTTCTTTCATCCTACCCAATTTAGGTCTGTTAGCTTAGAATCACCTTATAAATTTTTGTTTCTACTCATGTTTTATGCTGTCTTTCACTTTCAACTCTAAAAGTACAAAATGTAAGCTCGCATTTATATGAAATTTAGATATAAAAAGTCAATATATTTATTCAATAAATATTTTAGAATCTTTTCAAAATGAGGAAATAAGAGTGCTGAATACTTCATCGGTAAAAAAAGGCAGTTCATCTCTTGTAGAAACTAATGGTAAGTATAAGGAAATAGTCCCTTTGCTTTATGTAATGTATTTGTGGTTATAAAACTTTTTTTCTTTAACTAGGCGTAGAGAAATATAATATACATTACTTGCATTAACGAGTTTTTGACAGGTCAAGGGAATTTTTAGTCAGTGTTTGAAAAACTGCAAGCTCTAGAAGAAATTGCCAAAACTTTTTTGTCCTAATTAGCTATATTTTGCAATTTTCTAAATTACTGTGATGTAAACATGGGATTAAGTTCTATCCTATACTAAACTTGTCATATATACTAATTAATTTTACAGAAAAAAAAGATTTAAATACATTACAGTAATAGTAATTAGTTGTTTTTTCAGTCATGAACATTTTGCCATAATGATTTTCAACTGTATGTTGAAACTTGCTGACTTGTAAGGATTACTGCAAATTCACCACCCCTCATATTATCCATATATACACTCATTGCCATAAAAATTTGCGCACCAAGAAATAATTGTGGGATCGTAACGAAACTTGGCATGAAGGTACATATTAGGCAGTTATGCAAATGATTAGAAATGCAGCGTCATTGCGTAATGCCACTAGAGGGCGTTGAACTTTGTCCTCCTTGGAGTATAAAACTGGTAAGCAGAACGTGTCTGAGTGTACATTTTCTTTTGCAAAGGAAACGCTGAGGTAGACATGCTGTTACGCAGCCATCGAAAACAATATGAGCAGCTGTCAGAGTTTTAGAGGGGAAGAATCATCGGGATGATGGAAGCTGGGTGGTCAGCTCGGCGACTAGCTCGTCAAGTAGGCCGTTCTGATTTTACTGAGAGGAGGTGTTGGGACCATTTGACTGAAGAGTCGTCATTTGCACGGCGACCAGGCTCGGGACGCACTCGACAGACCAGTCGTCGAGAAGACCGTCACATCATACGAAACGCACGCGTAGAGTCAACTGCCTCAGTGGCTGCTATCCAGACACAGGTAGAATCTTCACTACGGATCCCTTTGTCTTTCCGAACCATTGCAAGGCGCCTGGCCGAAGGACATCTGGTATCGCGGCGCCCATTACGTGTGCTGCCAATGACACCCACCCACCAACGCCTCCGTTTGGATGGTGTCGCTTACGACAGGATTGGACTGTAACGGAATGGAACCAGCTCGTCTTCAGCGACGACTCTAGATTCAATTTGAGCAGCGATGACAATCGTGTTCGTGTGTGGAGGCCCCGTGGTAAATGCCTCAATCCTGCCTTCGCTTTACAGCGACACACCGCTCTCACAGCTGGTGTGATGGTATGGGGTGCCATTGCTTACGATACACGGCCATCCCTAATATTGATCCGTGGCACAATGACAGCCCAGCGGTACGTCCAGGACATTCTTCAGCCACATGTGTTGCCACTCGTGGCAGGGCTCCCAGGAGACATTTTTCAGCAAGACAATGCTCGGCCACATACAGCAAGGATGTCACAAGCCTGCCTCCGCCACATTACCACCCTTCCCTGGCCTGCTCGATCCCCAGATTTGTCACCAATCGAGCATAACTGGGATCATTTGGGACGGCAAGTTGGCTACCCTACGAATTTGGTTGAACTCGAGGCGCGTTTACAGCAACTGTGGAACGAGATGTTTCAGGACATCATGCGGAACTTGTATGCCTCAATGCCCGCTCGTATCGCATCGTGCATTCGCTCTAGAGGGGGTCCAACAGAGTACTAAAATTCCCGTTCATTTGTACTTTTTTCTGCAATAAATGATCCTATTTCTTTGGTTTTCTACTCGCTTACTTATATGACAGTAGTACTTACGCGTGTAAAATTTCGTTTCAATTGGACATCTTTTTCTTGGTGCACAAATTTTTATGGCAATGAGTGTACATACTTGAAATACAGTAAAAATTGCTAAAATGAAACTGTAATAAATTGAAAAGAATGTTTAATTTTAGAAAATTTTAACCTTTTGCAGGTAAAAATACATAATATTCTTTTAAGGTTTGTTGGAAACTTTGGTTTAAATTGACAGGTTTGATTGGAAATCCTTTCAATAATCCTGCCTGCGAGTATCATGCTCCTGTGTTTTAAAACTGTTCCAGAAAGTTTCTGACTGCATTTATTCTAATGCCAGGGTACAGGGTATCTACAGATTCTTGTAATCAGGAAGTTTATGAATTTTGTCAGAAATACTCAAAAATCAGGAAATTTCTCTACATGCAAAAATATTTACCTTGCCAATGAGACTGATTTATTATTAAATGTGATATTTAAGCAAATAATAGGATGTGATTGTGCATTTTTTTGTTTTCCTCTTGTTTTTTTTCTCCCAAATGAGATGTTAGCAAGCTGTATAAGTGTTATATGACAAAGCACATACATTGAAAAATGACATAGTCGTTAATAAAGGAAATCAGGGAAATCTGATAAAGATAATCAAGGAACTTTTTTTTCCACAATTTCAGTAGTCATCTTGAATGTAAATATATATACATGTAAATATACATTTTCACAGGCTTTATTACTCGTATGTGTGCATGTATTCTAATGTAAATATATCTAGTAGATAAACAGCAATTAAGTAATTTTATTTTTGTTTTGAAACTTATTTTTAGGTTTTGAAAGAGTTGTTCTGAGAGAAATAATACTGATAAAAAATGAACCAGAGAAGTATTCTGAAGCATCTAGATTGTATTTGCACGTACATAAATCAACAAGAAAGTGCAAATATAGACAACAATCAAATTAACCCGATTATGGACTTCATGAATTTAATACCAGCAGCCAATTTAGAGGAATTAGGAAAGGTGGAAACGAAATTAAAAGATGAAAACATATCTAACCAAATGGTAAATAATACTAGTAAATGGAATAGTTTGAATGAAATTCTAATCTTTATTTAAATCTAATTTATTAAATAATTTTTTTAAAAAAGAACAAAATATATAACTATAACAAGAAATAATTGAATTATTTTTTTTATTGTATAGAAGTATTCTCTTTTTTTACATTGTTTATTTGATTTTTATTGCAATTTTCATTTCAGGTACACTTTAAGTAAATTAGGAGATAATAGTTTTGAACAAGGAACAAAACTGATGTTGAAAAAAGTGTTAAGTGATGAGCTGGCAACTTTATTCAGTTTCCAGGGGATCCGGGACAAAAGATCATGATCACTCAGGAACTCGCGGTCGCGAAACACGTAAATACCTAAAAAAGGTATTCCCCTGGGGGACAAATCGAAAACAGCTACACTGTAAAAAAAATGGACTAAAATACGGAAATACTACTGGCAATCAGGACGCCAGTAGTATTTCCGTATTTTAACGGAACTTTTCCCTTAAAATTACAGAAAAATGTCCGTTTTTTGGCATTTACGGGTGGAAACTTTCGTTAATATGGAAATAGTACTGACATCTCGATTGCCAGTAGTATTTCCATATTTAGTCAGTTTTTTACAGTGTACTTTGACACATTTTTCTTCAAAAACGCATAAAGTTGGTAGGTGTTCTTAATCAGAAACGATATAATAGAATGTAGTTTTCTATTTTTGTTAAATTCAAATTATTTTTCAGAAAACACTGTCAAAGTTGGCGATTTGAATCGAATTACCGGACACGATAGCACAGAAAAGAAGGAAAACCCATCTTCACGTCACAAGAATCGCTCATAACTGGATAAATTATTTATAGAAAAACTGAAAACACTATTTGATATCAAATCCTTTCAGTAGTCAAGCGTGTCAATTTTAAATTAAAAATGAGTCAGAAAATGTGTCGGTGAAAAAGTTTTGCATTGTTGAGAAGGCAATTTGAGAGCCACCTAGAGGTAAATTTCCAATGATTCCATTAACAGAAGTTCATTATCGCTATTACTATTTTTACAAAACATATTGCGTGTCCGACTCATCTTAGGAACAATTAAATCCAGTTCAGCCAGGCTCGACTATGTTGTAAAAATTTGCAAGTCGGATCCCGGAAGAAGTCTTCTAAATAAAATAAGTACGGGATTAGACACTATGTAACTATCCGATGCCGATCTTTCCGCTGGACATGCTATATTTCTATTCTGATGTTGTCAAATTGGCATCTGCTCTTGCAGCACATTTATACTTATTCTCGCAAAAGTCATATCCATTGAAAATGGTTCATATTTTATCGGCTTCCTTTAGAAGTTTATATCAGGCAAAATGGCAAGCTTTATTTTTGATCGGACTGGTTGACCCGCTTTATTAGGTAACTTCATTACAAAAAGTATTAGGTAGCTTTCATTACAGAAAGTAAAAAGCTAACTATTGCAGCCGTCCGGTCGAAAGCACTTCAGGAAAATTTTGGTATATTTTCCGGACCGTTCAATATGTCCAGACCTACAGGTTGTATTACAAAGTTTTCATCAAAGAGTTTGGGGAAACTTCAAAAGTCGATTTTTTCAAGAGCTTAAAACAAATGATTGGTGACTGTGATGACTTTGTTATTGTGTCATGCTCACCAATAATGCAAAGAGCTCATACACTGAAAAGAGTATCAGAAACTGTTTTCATCGATAATTCTGGAAATATGGATAGATTTAACTGTAGAGTTTTTTTTTTTACTAATGACCGACTCCAGTGTAGAGGTTTTAACCTTAGCTGTTTTTAACTCTTCATCCGAAACTGAAAAATCATTACCACAGGTTTAGAAATGCTTCAAGAAATTATTCCTTCAGATGCATTTGGCGGAGATGGTCCATCAGTCTTTTTTGACTGATGATTCAGCTGCACAGCAAAATAATTTAAAGAATCTGCAGGGTGAACCAAAAGTCTTGCCCTGATTATAATTATTTATTGTGCTCAAACTATTATAAATAGACATATGTTTGTTTCGATACATTGTAAGTAATTTTATACATTTTTGTATAAGATCACTTACCTCAGTAAATTCCAACGTGTGCCCCCCTGGTAGCTCGGCGAATGTCTAAGCGGCATTGTCCCCGCCAAGTGATCTTGACATGTCTTCTGTTACAGTACACACAGTAGCTTTAGCAGCAGATATTTGAAGTTCACGAGTTGATTCAGTAGGACTCTTCTAAAACGATCGCCGAACGATTGCCGACACGTAGCAATTGCTTCACTCACACTAGGCCTGCCACTTCTGGGCAGATGAGCAACGTTGCCTCTTTCTTTGAACCTGTCATACCATCGCGTTTTTGATTTTGCATCAGGAGGATTGCATCCATAACAACGTCGAAATGTTCGCAAAACATTAATGGGCGATTTCGTTTCATGAAACCAAAGCACACATTGAGGTTTTTCTTGAATGGACGCCATTTCGGCCAAAAATATCTTCCTTACAAAGTCCTCCTTCCCCGAGTCGCTCTTGAAGGAGCAATCGCGCCATTTATTTCACAAAAAAAACTTCTTTAAACTGACCTATTCAATGATACATCAAGTTACATTATTATACAAACAGTTAATTTGTAATGAATTATTATAATCAGGGCAAGACTTTTGGTTCACCATACATTACCTTTAGCCAAAATTTGGCTATGCAGTTTCCACGTACTGCAATTCGTGTCTTATGGAATGCACAGCACAATATAAAACTGAATGATAGAAGGGATCTGTTAATGCTGTTGAAGCATGTGCTTGTGGCTCAGGATGAACAGTATAAAGAAAAAATTGAAAAACTTCGGAAAAATGCAGTTGCTCGACAATATCCAATTTATCTCAATCCTGTAGAAAAATACATTGAACGATCACATTAATGGTATCTTTGCTTTAGAGAAGGAAGTAAAGGAAATAATACAAGCAATGTTGTGGGGGCAGCAATGAAAGTGTTTAAATATTATGCCGAACCAGAGCATTTAACGTGCAGCAACTGTTTCACTATTTGACAGACAACTTGTCAGACTATTATACTCAAAAAATATTAGACATTATATCCGAAAGACATAATAAGAACAAATATACACCACAGCAAAAAGAAGTTAGTTTGCAGCTTATTGGTGAAACGGGGGAAATTTTTACTTAGCGAAACACAGAAACAAATCGCAAATATCAGATTAAATTGGAGTTAGGTACATGCAGTTGTCCCATGGTTCGTATGGATACTGTTATTTTTCCAAGAAAACTACCAGTATCGTTTTATACAAAAAGAAATCTAGGTTAAACGCACAAAACTTCGCCTGCTTTTAAGAAGATATTTTCTATAAGATAATACTGATGCAGAAAATTTTTCTGGCCTGCAAAATTCAAGAAGGCTTACGAACCATGCGTCCTGTTGGAAGTAATGGTGCTCCATGCAAACATCAACATTACGCCTCGATTCAAAAAGATAAATCATTCTATAATATTGCCCCTAGAAAGACTGAAGAAAAAATGAAGAATCATTTCATTACCACTGGCAATAATGACATTGTTCCTTCCTGGTATTCATCATTATTTTTAGGAAAAAATCAAGAGAAGCCGAGAAAAAAATATTTGTGAAGAAAGTGTGAGTGATAAACAAGAGCTCAGAGGAATAAAATAGAATTATTTATCAAAAAACGAAATCAGAAGCAGGTGTGAGTGATAAGCAACTATGCTCAGAACAGGAAAAGCCACAATTGGAAGAAATGAGATTAATAATGAAGGACATAACAGAAACACTTGAAGCGAGTTTTAAAGACAGTGAAACTGAATTTATAAAAGCAGTAATGAACATGCAAAGAAACATTTGTATCATTAAAACAAAAGCAGGTCTTATTTCCGGTATCCATAATGTTGGAAAAATGCAATAAAGCTGTTGCTTGCAGAAAGACAACATCAATTCCTGTGCAACCGACAGCAGTTCAACGTAGAAAATTCACTGTTGGTACACGCCAATGTCTGCAAACTGGAAGGCCTGCTAAAAGTTATTTTATTTCGGAACATGGTTATGAAAAAAGAAAAAAAAATGAAATTACTATTCTGTCCAGAAGGAATAGAGCAATGCATTGTCTTCAAGAAAATATCGATAGAAATATATTAACAAATAAATAATTTTTTATTTTATGAGAAATTCAATAAAATTTTTATATTTACCATTATTCATTGTGTGTTGTTCATTTAACTCTTTATGTACTGCATTATGAATTCATGAACATTTTTTCTTCCAAAGCATTTTATGTGATTATTTTAAACTACATTAGAAGTTTTACATAATCATTTAACCCTTTCAAGGGCGGTGGCTAGAGGGTCTAGCCACCTAATTTTAATTCCAAAACTGATTACTGGCACCAAGAATATTTTAATAAGATGTTGCTTTTGTAATTAAAGGGCAAAATAGTGTTTTGTTATTTAGTAAGAATTTCGTTTGAATATTCTGGTGGCAGTCAATTATTTCATCATTTTACGAACAGAATTCTTCTGCCCCTGAAAGGGTTAATAAATTTTTGAGGGATTTAGAAGGATTCATTAAATTCGAATTTATAGAAATTTTGTGCAATATTTATTACGAAACTCAAATACTTTATTTTAAATATTTTCTTAGTATTTTGTGGAATTAGGAAATGTAGAAATATAATGTTCTTACAACAGAAATATAGAAATATTTCCGAATTGAACCCCCCACCCCCTTTCCTCAATGCTAAGAAAGCTGAAAAGATTCAAAGGCAAAATAAATCATACTTTAAAAAATTGTTTTGTGTAACCCATAATGCTTTTGGAACAGGATAAAGTAATTTATCTATAACTCATTCTAAACTATATCACAACTAATCGATGTATTAAATGAATTTTACAACAAGTTGTTTTAATGGTACTGTAAGTACCGTCAGTAAATAAAGGGTTAGAGTACTAAATTTTTAATCCCACTGTATAATTCGGATTTAGTTTTTGATAGAAAAAAAAATTAAGATTACTATTTTTCTCCTTGCATTGGAAGTAAGGATCTACAAGCATGATGTGAATAATGTGTTAAAGTGAGTATGCAGGATTTTTCCCCTTTAATTTCTTTTCTAGAGTCCTTCGTGACTGGGTACAACACGAAAATTCCATCTGCTGTCAACCCCGCTCTAACCTGACAATACAAATTCCTAGAGCAGAACCCGCAAAAATAATTTTCGGTGGCGGTGTCTGCTTTTCGTATGAAGAGACATTATTGAGCCCTTAATTTATTTAGAGTTTTAACCTGAAAATATATTTTGTATAGTCTTAAAATTCGTGTCACACCGACCCACAACCAAAAATAACCCTGTCCTGGGTAATCCGACCCGATGCAAAGCGGATTGATAACTTCAATAACAGCAATTGATAACTTCATATTTTTAGTTATGCGATTACCTTTTAACTGTTTTGTGAATTATTAGTGAATTCTGAATCTCAATCAGGATTACCAAAAACTCTGGTTATTTATTAAAAAACCCAACCTGGTTGAATTTAAAAAAAAAAACAGGTCTAGGTAGGGGAAGGCTTTTAAAAGACTTTCACACATTACTTCGTTTTGACAATTTTGACTTGGTCACATTTGGCATATACCCACAATAATTTTTAATAGGACAGTGTAACTCTTTAAACACAAAGGTTAACTAGTCGGATGTGGCAATCCCAAAACGTTCTTCTATCTCATACATGTTAATACTTCCTGAAAAATGCAGCATATCAACGTCACTGCTTAAGTGATTTACACCAAAATCTAATCATCAACAACTTATGTCAACTTCTAACTGAATCAGAAGTTTGATGAAAGTTCGTGCACTAGTTTTTGAGATAGAGCTATTGCGTAAATCGTAAAGTTCTACATGGTAGCGCCGCCTGTTGGGCGATTTACACCAAAAACAAATTAGGATCGATTTATACCATGGACACACTGAATTTCAATCTTGATGAAAAATCATACATGAGTTATTGAGATATAGCTATTGCGAAAATCGTGAAAACTGCAGCATAGCAGTGCCACCTGTTATGCGATTTACACCAAAATCTTAACAGCAATAATTTATATCAGGGACTAACTGAATGTGAAGTGTGATGAAAATTCGTGCATTAGTTCTTGAGACAGAGCTATTGCGATAATAATAAATAATGCAGCACATCAGCACAACCTGTTGGGCGATTTTTACCAAAAGGTAATCAGCACCAAATCATCAAGGACTAACAGATCTAAAGTTTTATGAAAACCCGTGCACTAGTTCTTGAGATATAGCTATTGCGGAAATCGTGAAAAATGCAGAAAAGCAGCGCCACCTGTTGAACGATTTACACCAAAAAGTAATCAGCACCAGTTTATATCAAGGTCTAACTGAAGCTAAACTTTTCTGAAATTCCGTGCATTAGTTCTTGAGACAGTGAGCTCACAAACTGTTTGTCACATACAGACTCAGAGTGACAGACAGATATTTTCTAAAAACCATCAAATCATGTTCAGGACATTCTAAAACGTATAAATCCGTCGAAAACCGGAAGTCGAAAATTTTCACTAATACAATACTTTTTACTTTCTTCTATCGTTACAAGAAGAAAGTAAGTGGGTCCGATAAAAAAAAGTCCTTTCGGCCAGTAAGAGGCAGCTTTCATATTTCTTGGTTTCAAAATTTTTCAAGTTTTACTCGAAGCTAATTTTACTCAAATTTTAAGAAGCTAAAATGCGATGAAATCGATAAGAGAATATTCGTCAATACTGAATTTGAATGAGAATTGCGCTAAATTATTAAGCTACTACCCGCCCTTGGTGACCATTTTAGTCTGCGTTAATATTTATGTTTGGGAAAGTGTTATTAGTAGTACTAAGCTTTGTATCATGTAACTTTTACTCTTAATTTAATTTACTTGGACTCCCTTAAATTTAATTAATATAATCCCTTAAGCTAACATTAGTTTTTGTTACATTAAAATATCTCAATTTGTTGATTTTCTCTAAGCAAATAAACCCTATTGGTTTACAATGGGATCTATGGGAATTTGGCGAAATATTAGAGATATCGCCAAGTTGGCCTCAAACTTGGGAGCATTTGGCGACAGAACAGGGTCTCCCCTATGGTAATCCCCCCTTATAGGTATGGAGATGCATTAAATGATCTTCAATAATAAATTGCCTCCATTTTTAAACAAGATGGTGGACGAAGCCAAAATGTCAGCCACCCTAAAAATTCAAACTGCTATATCACAGCCAATTTTTAAGATAAAGATAAAACAAAATATGTTCCTGAATCCTTGTATTAAAGTCAAACTCTGAAGAAAATAATATTTTTCAGTTTTTAATTTATTTGCACCGCGTTTTAAATTTTAAAAAAAATTAAAAATGGTCACCATTTCTAAAAAAGATGGCGGATGAAGCTGGCCAACGAACTCAGTCGAGACATTGGAATGTACTATGCGTACAATTAATTTCATCCAAATCGGTTTACAAATACGAGAGTTATCACATGACAAAAATCAGATATATATGTATATAAATATATATCTCATCGTCATCAACCGCTTTCAATCCACTGCTGGATGTAGGTCTCCCTCAGATTATTCCACACACACACACGCATATATATATATATATACACACACACACACACACACACACACACACACACACACACAAGGTGTCTACTCTCAACGGTGTCCAATAGCTAATTCCTAAATCGTTAGTCATAGACATACAATTCCAATTACAAAAATATTTTAAATGAGATAAATATTTTAAAAGCGATTTGGTTCAGTAAAAACATTTTTTTAAATTACTAAATTAAAATTTTTATACGTTCCGCCGGTCCTATAAGTTATATTTAGTAAAATTTTCCTATTACACTGAGAAGTAAGACAAAAAATGTCCCGTTCATATAAGACAAAAAACGTCCCGTTCATATAAGACAAAAAACGTCCCGTTCATATAAGACAAAAAACGTCCCGTTTATATAAGACAAAAAACGCCCCGTTCATATAAGACAAAAAACGCCCCGTTCATATAAGACAAAAAACGCCCCGTTCATATAAGACAAAAAATGCCGGGTTCATATAAGACAAAAAATGTCCCGTTCATATAAGACAAAAAATGTCCCGTTCATATAAGACAAAAAATGCCCCGTTCATATATAAGACAAAAAATGTCCCGTTCATATAAGACAAAAAATGTCCCGTTCATATAACACTGAATTTGACCGAGTTATGCAACTTAAAAATGCATAACTTATTTGTATTAAGGTGCAGAAAAGGGTTATGAGTTCGACCATGTTTTGAGGGGTCATATACCAAGTGCTTAAAGTATTCGAAGAACTTATTTCATGTGTATATGCGCTTTTTGCCCGATGAAGTATTTCCCCAATTAGGTTTGTCAAGTGTGGTGATGATGAATTAAAATAAATTCTATACAAATGCCGGAGGCCCGAACAGTCAGTTAAAATATGATGGATGGCTAGGATATCAAAATGACAATGTGGACACATGGGTGCATCTTCCCGGAGTAAAAGGTGTTTATGAGGGATTCTAGAGTGTCCAATTCTCAGACGAGTCAGAATAAGATCAGTGTTTCTTGGATAAATCGGAAGCCAGGTCATGATGGTAGGTTTAATATGATGCAGTTTATTATTTATAAAAACTTTTCAAAATAACAGACATTACATTACAAGATAAAAACACTGAAAACAATATAAAAGGACGTTTCGGATTCATTCTGAATCCCTTATCAGGTAATTCCTAACGTAAAAGTCATACTAGATCTTAAAGTTCAACAAGTAGAAAAACATTACATCAAGTTGCCAAAAAATTATAGCTAAAACAAAACTGAATATTCTATTGGTAGAGATGCAGCCTCGTTAATTGCTAAATCAGCGGTTCTCGTGTACCAAGCTTCCAAAAACATACGACTTGCATAAATGATGCAGCCTGATCTAATTATATACGATATATCTTTGCCTTGCCTTTATTGATTATAAAAAAGCATTTCATTCGGTCTACACATCAGCAGTAGTAGAATCTCTGGAGGACATTGGTATAGACAAACCTTACATCAATATTATAAAGAAGATTTACAAGAAAGCAACAGCAACCATCCGCTTGGACAAAAGAAAAGCAAAGATCAAGCTTGGAAGAGGGGTAAGACAAGGAGACACCATTTCGCCTAAGCTTTTTACTGCTGTCTTAGAAAATATTTTCAAGAAGCTGGATTGGGAAAACAAAGGGATTAGAATAAATGGGGAATATTTAAGTCATCTCCGATTCGCTGACGACATTTTAATTTTCAGTAACAGTCCTGAAGAATTGGAAAATATGATAAAAGATTTGGCAGAAGCTAGCATTAATGTGGGATTAAAAATAAACTTGGAAAAGACTAAGGTGATGTTCAATTCATTTGCATCAAAAAAGAAATTCGTCTACAACAACACTGAAAATAAAGAAGAGCAAAGTTATGTGTACCTTGGGCAAGAAATATCATCTGATAATAGTATCATGAATAAAATCAATAGAAGAATAAGAAATGGATGGAGTGCTTTTGGGAAGAACAATATTATTCTGAAGAGTAGCATGCCCCTGTGTTTGAAAAGAAAGGTATTTAACCAATGTGGTTGGTTGGTTGGTTGTATGGGGTTTTATGGCGCAAAGTCCCAGTAGGGACATGCTGCGCCAAGACAAAGTCAAAATGTAAAAATGTATACATCAAAAAAAAAAAAAAACGATTAGAAGAAGAATAACAAAACGGTGATAAAAACAAAAAAATTAATGAAAACAGTAATATGTATATCTAAAACCGTTTAAAAGAATCAAAGGTTCATAGTTAAAAGTCAAGCGTATTATAAGTAAAAACTGTGGAGTTATTAAATTAATAACTGTTAAAATACACAAAGTTTAAAAGGATGTAGAAATACTTCATGAAAACAAGGTTAAAATCATATGAGTAAAAAACAATGTAAAATCAATTAGGTAAAAATTCCTCTAAAACTGTATTTCCTTCATCACCACTTGATTCATAAGAGTCGGATTCCATTGCTTCATCGACATAGTGCTGCAGTTGTTTTGGGTCCTTTAAGTTTGAGACAGACGGATTTAAACAGCTGTTCTTGTTCTTTTTCTTCACAGTGTTCCACTGTGAAGAGCCCCCGATTGTTTTTCTCTCTTTCTGAAGGCAAATTTTTTTGCTTGGTTTCACTGTTTGAGTAGTATCAGGTTTCTGTGATGTTTTTTTAGATTTAACAGCCTTAGTATCAGTCTGGAGTTCAGATGATTTCTTTGATTGAACTGGTTCGGATGACTTTTTGGATTGAACTGGGCCGGATGACTTTTTGGATTGAACTGGGCCGGATGACTTTTTGGATTGAACTGGGCCGGATGACTTTTTGGATTGAACTGGGCCGGATGACTTTTTGGATTGAACTGCAGGTTTTTGTGATTGACTAGTTTGATATACTATAGTAACAGGTTCTGAGGATGGTAGCCAACGTTCTAATAATGGGGTTGCATAACATTTAGAACCACAGCAGACATCACGAGTTTGTACCTTTGTGGCGCTGAGTGGTACTGTGATAGGTGAGTTATTTAGTGGAACGGAAGGTTCGGTCTGGGTGCTTATGTGCCTTACAGATTTTGGTTGTTGTTTGAGTAGACTAGAGTAGGAGACTCCGACTGACGGAGTCCTGGATTCAACAACTTTGCGGGCTTCAGGATAGGAGAGATTTTGAGTCACTTTAACAGAAATGATTTCTTTTTCACGTATCCAGGTAAGACAAGAACGGGAGTATGCAGTATGATTACCCTTGCAATTCAGGGTAATTCAGGATTTTCACATGATTTATTGTCATGGCCAACTTCTGCACAACGTGCACAGGTGGTGGAACCCCGGCAGTTAGTAGTAGTGTGGCCATAACGCTGGCAATTAAAGCAACGTAGAGGATTAGGAATGTAGGGACGGACAGGACAATTAAGGTAACCAGCTTTAAATCTTTTTGGTAAGGTAGGGTTGGTTGGTTGGTTGTTTGGAGTTTTATGGCACAAGGTCCCTTCAGGGACATGCTGCGCCAAGAAAAAAGTAAGGTGTAAAACATGGTTAAAATTTAAAAGTTACATTAAAAGACTGTATGAGATATATAAGTTATAAACAAAGTAAATTGAAGAAAGAAATGTGATGATACATGTAATAAAAATAATGTACAATGAAAGTCACAATACACAAGGTTTAAAAATCCAAAATGTAATTAAAAGACAAAGCATATATTTAAATTAAAAATCTCTAAAAGCTCTAAGGTTATGAAAAGTTAAAATTAATCCAAAAATCAAAGCATAACACAGTATAGTAATACTGCCTAAAAACAAAGTTATAATTCAAAATTTAAAAAACTCAATAAAAAATCATGTAGGATTAAATTTTTCGAAAACAACATTTTCATCGTCATCAGAGTCATAACTGTAAGAGTCCATAGCCTCTTCTGCATAGTTCAGTAACTGTTTGGTATCCACTACATTTGTGATTGCTGGGCTCAGGCATGATTTCTTGTCTTTTCTCTTCACAGTTTTCCACTGTGAAGAGACTTGCGTTGGAGGTTTCTTCCTTTCTTTTTGCGCACAAGGTTTTTCATTAGCTATCTGAGTTGGGTGAATTGGTTTCACCAATTTTCATTTATCTGGAGCTGGCGTTTGTTTAGTCTTATGTTCGGTTGGTATTTTTGATTGAACTGATGATGTTCGGAGAGAATTAGGTTTCTGTAATGGTATTGGAGATGAAGCAGCCTTAGTTTCAGTCTGATGATTAGATGACTTTTTGGATTCAACTGGAGATTTCTGTGACTGAGTAAGTTGATATTCTATTGTAACTGGTTCTGAGGATGGTAGCCAACGTTCCAATAATGGGGTACCATAGCATTTACTACCAAGAGAGACGTCCCGGGTTTTTTTAGGTGAAGTATTGGTTGAATGTGTCATAGATGTATTATTTGGTGGAAAAGAGCAGTCGGTCTGGGTACTGATGTGCCTTACAGATTTTGGTTGTTGTTTGAGTGTACTAGAGTAAGAAACCCCGATAGTCGGGGTTCTAGACTCAACAAGTTTACGAGCTTCGGGATGGTAAGTTAGGGCTATTGAAAGTCAGAATGATGTGCTTTGTGGGAAGCACTTGTCCATTCCGACGGAGTGTAATACGTCGTGCATCTATGACATTTTGATCATTTAAATTTTGTAAAAGTTCATCCTTGGTAGAAAATAAAAGATCTGGTTCGGATATTACGCCACGGCTTGTATTTAGGGTTTGATGTGCTTTAACAGAAACAGAGAATGGACCTATTGTATTACAATTTGATAGAAATTCAGACTGGCTGGCTGAAGTAACCTCAACCAATAAATCCCCAGACTGCAGTTTTTTGAGATTATGACCATCACCGAAAACAGACTGAAATGTTTTTGCAATAAGGAAAGGTGAAGTTTTCTTAAATGAACTTTCAGACAGGCTATCAGTACGTTTGATTACAAAGAAGCGAGTGAAAAGATTGCTCTGTACAGTTTGTTGCTCTCCACATGGGAGAGGATTTGAAGGAAGTGAAGTATTTCCATCCATATTTGAAAAAAAAATAGTTCAGACCCCGGCCGCACCACCCACTACCGAGCCCAACAAGGGGATGCACATTCGTGCACCAGTGGTAACCAGGGCCCATACGGTCACAAGACACTCCTATGCCAGTCTCTACCCTTAACGAGATGGCTAGTAAGTACTCGCTCACTTGATCCCCAGCCAGTGACAGAAGTCAGCTGACCAGCCGATTGACGCATACGGGACCAATATGCACCTCCCGTCTACCTGAAGCAGAGGCCAAAGCAGTGTGTTGGTTTCCCTCAACTGCGAGGATCCCCCTTTCCAGGGACACGGGTCGCCACGCACGGCAAACACGTGGGTGGTTTACAATTCCCCATGAGTCGATATGCAGGATGATATCGGCTCATGCAGAATTGCCCTCACCTCCGAAGAGGAAACCACAATGAGAGTGAAACAAAGAGGAAAGAAAGACAAGAGGAATAAGAGGAAAAAGAAAAGAGAAAGATCGCTCAGGAACCCGGTGTTGCGAAGCCCGTGAATACCTAAAGAAGGTATCCCCCTGGGGGGTTAACCAATGTGTTTTGCCTGTCCTAACTTATGGAGCAGAAACATGGACGCTAACAAAACGGATGGTACAAAGATTACAAACAACACACAGAAGTTAGGAAAGATGTATGCTAGGTATAACTAGAAGAGACAGAAAAAGAATAACCTGGATAAGAAGTCAGACGAAAGTTTTTGACATCATTGAAAGAATTAAACGGCTAAAATGGAAATGGGCTGAGCACATCGCAAGAAGACCAGACAATAGATGGAGCACAAACACCCTACAGTGGTATCCCAGAGATGTAAAACGGCCAAGAAGACGACCTCAAGTAAGATGGAGTGATGAAATCAGAAAAGTAACCGGTGTAAATTGGATGACTAAAGCACTAGACAGGAAACATTGGAAAAATCTGGGGGAGACTTACATCCAGCAGTGGGTTGAAAACGGTTGATGATGATGAATTATATATAATGATCTTAATTTAACGCCCCCCCCCCTTCGCCTTTCGTTCTGGAGCCCGGGGCACATGCCCCCTCTGCATCCCCTAGTTTCGGCCCTGCCCTTGACTACGTTGTCGACAAAACTGACTTTAGTTTCAATGGTTTCTACCACGTACGCATCGTACGTGGACGTAGTCATACGGTTAGATAGCAGAATAACTTTAATCATAAAACTATTAACCCTATTTCAAAGGCGAATAACGAATGTAAAGTTATTCAGATATCTTTTTGAAATAGATTTAGTCTTAGCTCTTCAAATAAATCTGAATACCATGCGAAAATATCTGAAAAGATCTATGAAGATACATTTAAAAAAAAAAATCAAAATATGCCATTAGCACTTGACTTGAGATTTATTTTGAGAAGAAAAAGCAATTTGTATCACTTTATTTTTACATTGTTTCGTATTACTTTTTTTATACTATTATTTATTGTAAATTTTGTATTCACCTACATTCTTTACTGCAAATAAACTTAGAAAACTTGCATTATAAAATCACGTATAAAATTCCAATCAATTTCAGATATTCGAAAACAATTATAATTTCAGATATATTTTTAATCGCATAATTGAACATTTTTAAACATTTGAATACTGAAAAGGATTTTACCGAATATAACTATAGCCAAAGGACATTAAGTGACTGAAATGGTCATCTTAATAAGAAATAATACATTAATAGAAGTGAAATGATCATATTGATAAGAAGAAATACATTAAAAGAAGTGACATAGTCGATCGGTAGGTTTTAAGCAACCTTGAAAGACCAAACTTCAATTTGGATACAACCCCTAAATAATGCCTATTTTAAAATGAATAATTTCTCGAAAACTAATCGTAGGAATTTCATGCAAATTTGGTTTTAGGCTAATTGAAGGGTGTAGAATTTATGGCGTCAAAATTGGGTCCTTCTATTGGAAAAATCAAAGTTTTGGTATGTTTTGATATGTAGACGGCCCCCTAAGCCAATTTTATATACATCATTTAAAAGTAGACTTTATTTCCAATCTTTTGGTACCAAGAACTTTATTCTACGATAATTTGTTGCAGAGTTAGTAGGGGGTGTTTACTTTTTTTTCCCACGACTGTACATGGACTCACCTCAATATTACTCAGAATCAGAAACATAATTGACAATAGCCCTCTGACTTCAAAAGATGGGATGCAAGATAGGCGATGCTCATAAAGAGTGTCATTGTCTATATTTAAAATGTAGAAATTAAGTGGATGACCATGATGGGAAAGGAGACGGTAATACAGAAGCAAGGAGAGTTTTTCACGAGTATGGTACAGTGACGGTACATTACAGTCAACATATAAACTTAACACTGGAGATGTACTAAATGCCCCAGAGCAGACAAGAAGTGCGCTATGGTGCACAGTAACAAGTTTTTTAAGAACAGAATTACGTGCGGAACCATAGACCTGGCAGGCATAGTCAATTTTTGAACGGATTACAGAACGGTAAATTTGGAGGAGAGATGTACGGTCTGCTCCCCGGTAAGAAAAAAATTGTATTTCTTTTAATTTTGAATTAGATTTTGAATTAGAATTTATGTATATATATATATTTTTTTTGTTTTAATTTTTCTTTAGGTGTCATATAAGGATAAAGATAGAGAATGAAGAATTTATTATTATCAGAAGGGCATTTTGATGCTATAAAGAGTTTAACAGGATTTTTTTGCATCGGATCATTATTGTATATTACGTGAAAATCCATATAACAATATTAACGACCATATATGTGAATCAGTGTGTCATATATATAGACGGAAATGTTGTGTCTCAGCAGAAAGTGTACGCTGTACAGAATGTGACATATTAGGTCGGTCAAATACATGTTTTGATGAACACAGGTCCAATAAATTATGCAAGGAAGTGTGAAAAAATAATCATTTAAAAGATAAGAATAAAACAAAATATTAATATATTATTCTATACTTTTTTGCAGATATATCAATGTCGAAAATGTAAAAAAAAAATCATTATATGGAGATTTTATCCTAAAGAACTTCATGTGTGTGGAAGCACACTGTGTCCTTCACGTGGAAAGTTCATTGACATGACATCACATCGTTGTTATTTAAGAAAAACCAAAGCCTGCAAATGAAAAATTGATGTTCTCTTATGGAAACTGATCAGACGAGAGGTGAACATATATTTAATTACATAGTCGCCCAGTATACAGGCACAACAACTTTTGTTTTGAAGGTTATGATGCTTGTTCAATATTTTGCAAATTTCGTTTTTAAATCGAACACAAAGGGTTTGTAGTAATAGCACATAATATGAAGGTTTTTGACGGACAGTTTATTTTAGGCTGCTTGATTAAACAAGGAAAAGAACCTCACGTGATTCAAAATGGATCGAAGATTATGATAATACACTTATGCGAGTTAAATATAACACTAATCGATAGCTTTAATTTTTGTACCGATGGGCTTAAGTCAACTACCGAAAACTTTCGGGATGGAAAAAATGCAAGAAAGATATTTCCCTCATCTTTTCAACAGAAGAAAAAAATCAAAATTATATTTTGAAAATTACCACCTATAGAACAGCGCTGTCCTGATAGAATGTCAACATCAGCTCGAAATCAGTTTCTATCATAGAATGAAGAAAGAAAGAAAAACACATTTGATTAAAACAAAATAGATGTGTATTGCAGGTAACGCACACACACTTTTTTCATTTAAATAAAAACTTTAATTTGTCATGCTTTAAAATAAATTTAATAAATAAAAGTGTAATATTGTATTTTTTCCCTAAAATTTTAAAATAAACCATGTACTTTCCCCAAAAATTCAACATGTATTTTCATATTTAATTTAGATCAGACGTTGCTATTTTAAGACGCTGCTGCATTGAATTTAGAAAACAGATGCGCTGAAGTTGACCCATTTTGGTTTGTTTAAATTTTTCTCTTCAATTTCTATTAATTTATCTAAATTCTATATAATTTTTTTATTTACTTATTTAGTTATGTAACGATGGCATCAAACATGCAATGCAATTTATAGAGCACATCATATCCAACCTGAGACTATGGCGATGGTACCCTTATATGGCTACATAAAGTCTACGAATTTCAGTAATTATTCCATTCGATGGACAGACTTTGTGTCTGCTAAGGATGGAATCCAGATATTTCATGCACTAAATGGACATGGGGAGATGAAAATCGGAAAATATTATGTGGATGGCTTCTGAAAATCTACAAATACAGTATAATATCATGTAATAATTATTTTTAATAGGTATATTTAGAGTTTTAAGTTATAATAAATAAACAAAAATAACTTTTTTTGAGTTGCTTGTTTCACGGTTGTAACAAATGTTATGATGCAGATATGCGCAACCCTTTAACGGGTGCACTTATGCGTACAGTATTTTTAAAAACTGACGCGTGTACAAAAGAGCTTCGAGGGAAAGGCTACACTGTAATCGAAATGTGGGAACATGATTTCCTATTAGACAAAGACCTGTGACAGTTTTTAGAAAGTCATTAATTAGCAGACAGACTTGATCCCAGGGATAGTTTTTCTTTGGTAGTCGAACAAACGCAATTAAACAATATCACGAAGTTCCAGCAAAGTATGACGGATCAAAAGGCAACAAATTTATTTTCCTTATTTGATTTTAGGTGTATGAGGTTTATCATTTCGAAAAACAATCGAATTGTTTAACCATACATTAGTATGTCTTAAAATAAAACAAGAAGCATCAGGTTGGCCATCCCATTGTATTTCAGTAGAAGAAAAATACATAAACGATTACTTAGAAAAGTAAGGAATTACATTAGATGAAACAAAAATAGAGAGTAATCCAGGACAAAGACAGAGGGCCAAGTTAGTCTTAAATGCAATTTTGGGATCGGTATGTTATATTACTAATGTTTTTTTTTAAACAAAATATAATACCAACACTAACGTTTAATTTTATTTTTTTATGGGGAATGAATACGGACAAAATGCAATTAAAATATGTGAATACGCTTGCTGAATTAAATAGACTGCTAAGTGATAAAGCAATTGATGCGAATTATATATTTGGTTTATTTTGAAAATAAAAATGTTGCTGCTGTTCAATATCGACGTAAAAAGTACATGATTAATCAAGATGCTAACACAAATATAATTGTAACAGCGCTCACCACATGCTATGCTCGATTAAAACTTTACAGTGAAATTGAAAAGCTGTATATAGCGGTTTTATAGTATATGTACACAGATTCCATAATTTACTCAAGTGATATGGCACTGATGATCCTCCTCTTGGCTATTATCTAGGGGACTTTACCGACGAATTAAACGGAAAAAGATTTCTACGTTTGTATCAAGTGAGAAAAATATTTATCCATGAAATTGTGAATATATTTAAAAATCTGGTGTGAAATATAATCATGTTCTACATATTTTGTTGATGAATGGGGAAATTTTAATGCTAGAATTTTTTTTATTATTCAACAGGTGGACCAAAGAATTATGCTTACGAAAGAGAAAGCGGTAAGACTACTATAAATTCGTGGATTTCATTAAATTATGAGAATTCTCAACTATTAAATTTTAAAACAGTGAAAGAATTATTATTGGACGTGAAATGGAGTAAAACAATCCCAGTTCACAATCCATTTAAAATTAAAAGATATTGAATAACTCGAAAAGTGGTAAAGAAGTAAAAAACAATACAAAAACAAAATTGTAATACGAAAAGAGTTGTACAAGATGCTTTAACAACACTACCATATGGATATTAATTTAAAAAAAAAAACGATTTTTTAATATGTTTATTTGTAAAGAAAAATAAAAAATTGTTTTCTTTTGTTCAAAAAGACTTTGTGAAGTTTATTTCTAATCATTGCAAGATATTATTTCTTTCCATGTTTCCTTTTCCAGATAATGTTTAGGAAAAAATGAAATTTAGGAACTGATTTTTTACAGAACATATACATACAGTAAAACCCCGATAATTCGGATTAATTGGGACCAGATCCAATCCGAATTATCGAAAATCTGGATTATCCGGAGAATGAGAACAAATGAAATAAAATAAAACATACTTACAAAAAATCACCTTTATATTAAACATATTGAATATTTACAGACAGTAAAAATGTTTACTTTGTAATTATAAAGTTTGTAATCTTTTGCTGTGCCAGTTTTGTATACCTTTTGCGGGCCACGCGGTCGCGCATCCGCTTGAGCATAAGTAGTTCGTTGGGTGTAGTCTCCACCTTACGCTCAAAATAAACCATTAATTGTTCTAAATGAGACGTTGCTTCATTGTGGCTAATAACTTTTGGTTGATCATCATTGATAATGGTGTTTTCGTCTGTATCATCTTCATTTTCGTTTTCTTCAGTTGTGCACAAAGCGATTACTTCGTCATGTATAAGTGAGGCATTATTTTCTGCTTCTAACCAATTGCTAATGTCGCTGATATCAACATCTGAGCAACCATAAATTTTTTTTTTAACATGCTCACAAAATCTTCAGGTGTAATTTCTCTTTCATTCTCGCTTATTCCTCCTTCTGTTTCAAGCGTATTATTCGAGAAATCACAATCTGCAGGCCATAAATTCTTCCACGACTTTCGGAGAGTACTCTCAGAACCCTGATCCCAAGATTCAGCAATCATATAGATTACTTTCTTGATATTGATTCATTTGAGAATCTCTACCATTCCATGCTCTCCATCATCTTCTAAAAGTTCATTCAGCATTTGTCGTTCTTAAACTTTCTTAATGTTCTGAAGAACCTCTTAATCCATTGGCTGTACCAGCGTTGTCACATTAGGTGGTAAAAATTTTACCGTTATGTTTCCTTTTGTCAGTTGATTTTCTTAGGGGTGTGTCGGGGCATTATCAATTAGGAGGACAGCTTTGATGGGTAAGTTGCACGATTTTAAATATTTTGTAACACCCCGAACCATAAAATTGCCAAACTTAAAGTGATACATTGTTGTTTCTTTGAAGGATAACATCAAACAAGAATGCTTAAGGTATTCTTCTAAAGATTTCAGAAAATACTTTTTATTCAGAATACGTGGATGAAATAATTGAACATTATGGAAATTCGCCGTTCGCGTCTCAAACTTGAAAAAAAATCCCCCAGACCGATCCGGATTATCCGGAGATCCGAAATTCGGGGTCCGAATAAGCGGGGTTCCACTGTATTTATATTCATATTCTGATCCGAGAAATAGTTTATATTTTTATGTTTAGGTTGGTTGGTTGGTTGTATTGGGTTTTATGGCGCAAAATCCCCAAAGGGACATGCTGCGCCAAACAAAGATTAAAATATAAAAAAAAGTGAGTAAGGAAATGACACCAAGAAAAAAATATGAGTTGAAATAGAAAGCCATCTGGGTGGGGTACACATCCAGATGTAGTCGTCAAACAAGGGTAGAAATAAATGTAAATAAGAAATCCAGTAAAACAAAGTAAACATGTTATCTGGTTGGGCCTTCCATCCAGATGTCAATAAGAATGTCCCACATGTGAAGCTTATAAAAAACTATATCTCAAAATAAAATCCAGTGCGTTTTAAAAATGTAAAGAGTGCCCCATGAGGTGTTTCCCCAATGAGGTTTGTCAAGATTGGTGAAGATGTATTAAAATAAAATCTGTATAAGTGCCGGAGGCGCGGACAGTCAGTTAAAACATGGTGAATGGTCAGGTAATCAAAATGACAATGTGGACACATGGGTGCATCCTCCCGAAGTAAAAGATGTTTATGAGTGATTCTTGAATGACCAATTCTCAGACGAGTCAGAAGGACATCTTTTTTCCTTGGATAATTTGGAGGCCAGGTTATGATTTTTGGTTTGATATGGTGCAATTTATTATTGTATTCTAAATCCCAACTTTCTTGCCATTTATTATTAATACAGTGTTTTATAAGTAGTTTAAAGTCTGAGAATGGTATTCTATGGTGTAAGGGATTAAGAGCCAGCTTTGCCGCCTCATCTGCTTTTTCATTTCCAGGGATACCCATGTGTCCAGGTACCCAGCAAAGTAAAATATGATAACCACGTCTTGTCAATTTATTATAAAACTCTAAGATGGATGAAACAAAAGGATGCTTTTTAAGTGATTTTATAGCGTCAATAGAACTATTTGAGTCAGTATAAATGATGAAGGATGAGATATGATGATGAGGGATGTGCGACATGGCTCTCTCTATTGCAATCAATTCGGATGTAAAGACAGGAATTGAAGGATGCAGACGATAGCTCAAGGTAGTGTCATTACAAAAAATCCCGCAGCCAACAAAATCCCCACTCTTAGAACCATCCGTATAAATATCTGTGTAATTATTAAAGTTTGCACGATGTGCAGCAAATAGTTGTTGAAAGGCAAGAGGAGTTAGTATTTTTATTGTAACGTTTAAAAGGATGGAGGGTGGTAATATCAGGAGGTTTCCAAGGCGGGAACTGGTACAATGACATGGGTTCACTTCAATATTGACTAGAGCACTATCATCAATAATTCTTCGTATTCTGGCTCCAAAAGATGGTATGCAAGATGGTCTATGCTGATAAAAGATATCATTGTCAGTATTTAAAATGTAGGTATGAAGGGGATTGCTAGGATATGAAAGGATACGGTAATACAACTCTAATGAGAGTTTATCACGAATATGATGTAATGCTGGTTCGTTACAGTCAATATAAAGGCTTAAAATTGGAGACGTACGAAATGCACCAGAGCAAACCCGGAGTGCACTATAGTGCACAGTGTCAAGTTTTTTTAGAGCGGTTTTACTGGCTGAACCATAGACCTGGCAGGCATAGTCAATTTTAAAACGGATCATGGCACGGTAGATTTTAAGGAGAAACGTACGATCTGCTCCCCAAGAGGTATTTGAAAGCACCTTTAAAAGATTAAGAGATTTTTCACATTTTGTGCGTAATTGTAAGATATGTGGTAAAAAGGTTAACTTTTTATCAAATTGGAGGCCCAGAAAACGGACACTGTCCACAACAGGAATCTGAGTTGAGTCGATAAAAATTTCGGGATCTGGATGTAGATCCCTACGTCTACAAATGTGCACGCAAGAAGTTTTGTCTTTAGAAATGATAAAACCATTTTTATTTGTCCAATTAAGGACATGAGTGATGACAGTTTGCAATTGTCTCTCAATTAAACGAATATCTTGTCCTATACACATAATGCGAAAGTCGTCAACAGAGAACTCCCTTCACCGAAGGGGGTAATTAACCAAGGATATCATTTATTTTGATAGCAAAGAGGGTGACACTCAGGACACCGCCCTGGGGTACATCCTCTTGTACATAAAAACTTGAGAGAATTCCGGCAATCGTGACTTGAAAAAAGTCCAATGGCGAGGAAGTTAATAAAAATTGGGAGATTCCCACGAAAGTCAAGACTAAACAGATCACGAAGGATCCCGTATCGCCATGTTTTGTCATAGGCTTTCGCCATGTCAAAAAAGACACACCAAATGGCTGCGTTTTAGAAAAGCAGTCCGATTATGATTTTCAAGATGGATCAGGTTATCGATAGTTGACCTACCACGTCGGAATCCACTTTGAAATGCGGCAAGCAGATTGTTAGATTCTAAAATATGCACAAGGCGGAAATTTACCATTTTTTCTAGAAGTTTGCAAAGGCTGCAAATTAGAGCAATAGGTCTGTAATTATTGGGGTCACTGAAATCTTTTCCTGGTTTAGGTTGGTTGTATTGGGTTTCGTGGTGCAAAATCCCATCAGGGACACGCTGCGCCAAGCGAAGGCTAAAAATAGAAAAAGGTGAGTAAGGAAATGACACCAAGAAAAAACAAAATGAACTGAAATAGAAAAGCCATCTGGATGGGTACCCCATCCAGATGGCTTTTCGTCAAACTAGGGAAGAGAACATCGTAAAAAAGAATTCCAGTAAAGAAACGTAAACATGTTATCTGGATAGGGTTTCCATCCAGATATAAATAAGAAAGTCACACATATGAAGCTTATAAAAAACTATATCTCAAAATAAAATCCAGCATGCTTTAAAAAAGTAAAGAGTGCCCCATGAGGTGTTTCCCCAATGAGGTTTGTCAAGATAGGTGATGTGTTAAAATCTATATAAGTGCCGAAGTCCCGGACAGTCGGTTAAAAGTTGATGAACGGTCAGATAATCAAAATGACAACGTAGACACATGGATGCATCCTCCCGAAGTAAGAGATGTTTATGAGTGATTCTTGAATGTCCAATTCTCAGACGAGTCAGAATAACATCAGTTTTTCTTGGATAAATCGGAAGCCAGGTTATGATTGTTGGTTTAATATGATGCAGTTTATTATTGTTTTCTAAATCCCAACTCTCTTGCCATTTTTTCTGAATTAAATTATTAGTAAGTAGTTTAATGTCCGAGAAAGGAACTTTATGGTGTAACGGATTAAAAGCACGTTTTGCCGCCTCATCTGCTTTCTCATTACCAGGAATACCCATGTGTCCAGGTACCCAGCAGAATAAAATATCATAGCCACGACTTGTCAATTTATTATAAAAATCTAGTATGGATGATACAAAAGGATGCTTTTAAAAAGATTTAATTGCGTCAATAGAACTATTTGAGTCTGTATAAATGATGAAGGATGTGTTATGGTGATGAGAAATGTGCAACATGGCTCTCTCTATCGCGATCAGTTCAGCTGTGAACACAGAAGTAGATGAATGCAGCCGGTAGCTGAGAGAATTGTTTTCACAAAAAACACCGCAACCAACAATATGTCCAATTTTGGAACCGTCTGTATAAATGTCAGTGTAACTTTTGAAATTTGATCTATGTGCAGCAAATAATTGTTGGAAAATAGCAGGAGTCAAATTATTGTTATCATATCCTTTAAAAGGATTTAGAGAAGTAATATTAGGAGGTTTCCAAGGAGGTAGCACATGTGGGTGACATGAGCTCACATCGATATTACTCAGAGGGCTATTATCAATAAAGTTTCTTATTCTTAAACCAAAAGATGGGATGCAAGATGGGCGATGCTGATAAACCATATCATTGTCAGTATTTAACATATAGGAATGAAGTGGGTGAACATGATGCGAAAGGAGACGGCAATACAGAATCAATGAGAGTTTTTCTCGAATATGATAGAGTGACGGTTCGTTACAATCAACATACAAGCTTAAAACTGATGATGTACGAAATGCACCAGAGCAAACACGAAGGCGCTATGGTGCACTGTGTCAAGTTTATTAAGAACAGAATTACGTTCTGAACCGTGGACCTGGAAGGCATAGTCAATTTTTGAACTGATTACAGAACGGTATATTTTGAGGAGAGATGTACGGTCTGCTCCCCATGAAGTGTTTGACAGCACTAAATAAAGTAAGCGATTTTTCACATTTTGTCCTTAGTTGTAAAATATGTGGTAAAAAAGTCTTATCAAAATAAAGGCCTCGATAACAAACAGTGTCCACGACAGGAATTTGAGAAGAAGCAATAAAGATTTCGGGATCTGGATGCAGACTCCTACATCTACAGAAATGCACACAAAAGGTTTTGTCATGAGAAATAAAACAATTTTTATTTGTCCAGTTAAGAATATTGTTGATTGCAATTTGAAGTTGTCTCTCAATAAAACGCATATCCTGTCCCATACACGTAACTCTGAAATCGTCAACATATAAATCACCTTTCACAGAAGGGGGAAGTTGGTTAAGTATGTCATTTATTTTTATTGCAAAGAGGGTGACACTCAGAACACTGCCCTGTGGTGCACGCTCTTCTTCTACATAGAAACTTGAAAGTATCCTCCCAATTTGAACTTGAAAAATTCGAATGGCAAGGAAGTTTTGAATAAAAATTGAAAGGTTGCCACGGAAGTCCAGGTTAAAAATGTCACGAAGGATCCCATAGCGCCATGTTCTATCATAAGATTTTCGCCACGTCAAAAAATACTGAGACCAAATGGCTGCGTTTAAGAAAGGCTCTCCGAATGTATTGTTCAAGATGGATCAGGTTACCGACAGTAGATCTACCACGTCAAAAACCACTTTGAAATGCGGCAAGGCAATTGTAAGTTTCTAAACATGCACGAGGCGGCAATTAACCGTCTTTTCCAGGTTTAGGAAAAGGAATGACAATGGCTCTGCACCAAGCACAAGGGAAAGTCTGTTCTATCCAAATCCTGTTAAAATAAGAAAGATTGTTAAGGGACAGTGAAGAGAGGTGATTGAGCATGATGTATGCGATTCCATCATGACCTGGGGCAGATGAGTGAGTCTTTCAAACACTTTAAAAGCTCTGACATAATGAATGGTTGAGTGTATGAAGATGAGTTATGATTATTAAACTTAATCCTGGTCATTTCAGTTTGTTTTTTGTAAGATGAAAAGGGTTCTGGATATGTGTCTTATTTTGAAATTGATGCTAGGGTACTTCCTATTGTCTCAGCTATGTTTTTGGGAGAAGTGATGGTTTGACCGTTATGATTTAAAATAGAAACATGATTTTTAGTGTACAGACCCATACATTTTTTTACTTTTACCCAGGGTTCTTTACTTGAAGTATTGGAGCTAATGCTTTATACATAGTTAATCCAGGACTCCCGTTGACTTTTATGTCGCACTCTTCTAGCCTCTGCCTTTGTTTTTTATACACCATGTAGTTAGTATTATTTGGGTATCTCCGGAATATACCCCAAGCCGTCTGTTTTTTTTTTCTTTGCATTTTGGCAATCGCTGTTCCACCATGGTTTTCTGTGCTTATGGCTAGATGATGTTTTTGGAATGCTAGAATCAGCAGCATTGATAATACATTGAGATATATTATCAAGTGCATTGTCGATATCCCCTGTATCATGTTATCTGTGATATTTGCAAGTGCTGTAAATGTTGGTCAATTAGCTCTGTCATAGACATAACGTTTGGTATAGTTGTAAAAATCCGTAACAGGAGTAGTCAGTGTAATAAAAGTCGGAAAGTGGTCACTGCCGTGTAGGTCATTTGAGACCCAGAAGTTCCAGAAAAGATAGAGTAATGGATAGCAGATTATAAGATCTATTGCATGGAATGTACGCGTTGGCTCGTGAAATTAGGTATGTTCACCGTTATTGAGCAAGCATAAGCCGTTGTCAGAAATAATTTTTTCTATAATATCACCAAGGTAATTAGAATCACATTTTCTCCAGAGTTGGCTGTGTGCATTAAAATCTCCAAGAAGGATATATGGAGCGGGGAGTTGGAGAAGTAGATGATCCAGATCGGCTGATTGAATAATTTGGTTTGGAGGTAGATAGATGGTACATATTGTTATGAGTTGGTTAATATGAACACGGACTGCAACAGCTTGTAAATTTGTGTTTAAATTAATACGAGTATGAGGTAAGTTGCGAGATATGAAAAGAGCCACTCCACCTGTGGCCCTTTCATTACCAGTAAAATCTTTTCTGTAGCTAGCATAGTTTCGTAATTTTGCTTTGTCATTAGGTTTTAAATGAGTTTCCTGTAGAGCTAAACATAATGGTTGATGGTCAGAGAGAATATTACGGATTTCGACATGTTTATTATGATAACCACGGCAGTTCCACGAGATAATATTAGTCACGATTGAGCTCTTATTGTTCATAGCCCCACCAGTAGCTGAGAGGTTCTGCTCTCGAAGCTGGTAGACGGGAGGTGCTGGGTTCGAACCCCATCTTGCCCGTCGGCCTAATCGTTCGGAGTTTTCGTGGTTTTCTTCGAGCCATGGATTTCCATGCGTAAATACGGGTTAGGTTCCCTTAGAAAGACCCCCACGAAGGGCACCCCCCCCCCCTGGGCCTATATCCCTCGTGCAGATAATTGGCCATAAAAAAAATCAACCAAATCAACCAATCTTATTGTTGATAAACTTATCAGCGACCATTTATCCGGAGACAGTAGACATACTATCTCCATCGTTAAATTCTTCATTGGGTTCTGGGTGAAGAGCTAAAGCATCATCCTCTTCCATTTTTTCTTTCAGTTTTGGATGGATTTCAATTTTGGGTGTTTTATTCTTTATCTTTTTGGCTGAATTTTCAGATGAAACGGTGGCTTTAATTATTGGTAGATTAAATTTTTCTGCATCAGATCTATGGTTTGTTTTTTGAGGTCCTCTTTTGCTATTTTGAGAGCCTCTTTTAGGAATATGAAATTGTGATGATTTTGAAGAGGCATTTTGAGATGGTTTAGGAGGAGCAGATTTTGGCGACTTATGAGGAATAGATTTCGGTGGCTTAGGAGGGTCAGATTGCGTTGAACTATTTGTTTTACCAGAATTAGTAGACAGTTTGATTACTTTTTGACATGGTTGAAAATTATTTTCAGTTAGAAATTCGGTTTGAGTTGCAATACTTTGATATGTTTTATGAACGGTTTTAGCTAAGGCAGCAGCATATGACACACCTACTTTGGGCGTCCTGGAGTCGACGATTTTTCTGGCTTCAGGGTACGATATGTTGTCCTTTGTGGTTGGTTGGTTGGTTGTATGGGGTTTTATGGCGCAAAATCCCTTAAGGGACATGCTGCGCCAAAAAAGTAGACTAAAACATCAAAAAAGTAAGAAATAGAAAAATGACAAAATAAAGGAACAATGAGAAGAGCAATCCGGATGGGGTATCCCATCCGGATGTAGTCGAAAAAGTGTAGAAAAGACTAACTTTTAAATACTAAAAAAGAGTAGAGTAAAAACATAAGAGTAAGTCAATAAAAAGTGCAGTCTGGAAGGGGTTCCCTTCCAGATATCACAAAGGTGTGAACAGAAAACTTAATCGTTAAACCAAAGATATACAAATTAAATTTCAAAGTAAAATCCAGCATGTTTTAAAAAAGTAAATAGTGCCCTATGAGGTGTATCCCCAATAAGGTTTGTCAAGAATGGTGATGATGACTTAAAATAAATTCTATATAAGTGCCGGAGGCCCGGACAGTCAGTTAAAACATGATGAATGGTCAGGTAATCAAAATGACAATGTGGACACATGGGAGCATCCTCCCGAAATAAAAGATGTTTATGAGTGATCCTTGAATGTCCAATTCTCAGACGAGTAAGTAGAACATCTGTTTTTCTTGGATAACTCGGAGGCCAGGTCATTATTATAGGTTTGATATGGTGCAGTTTATTATTGTTTTCTAGATCCCAACTTTCCTGCCATTTATTCTGAATAAAAAAATTTATAAGTAGTTTAACGTCTGAGAAAGGAACATCATGGTGTAACGGATTAAGAGCACGTTTTGCCGCCTCATCTGCTTTCTCATTGCCAGGAATACCCATGTGTCCAGGTACCCAGCAGAATAAAATATTATGACCACGCCTTGTCAATTTGTTATAAAAATCTAGGATGGATGACACAAGAGGATGCTTGTTAAAAGATTTAATTGCGTCAATAGAACTATTTGAGTCTGTATATATAATGAAGGATGAGCTATGATGATGAGATATGTGCACCATGGCTCTCTCTATTGCAATCAGTTCAGATGTAAAGACAGAGATAGAAGGATGAAGGCGATAGCTTAATGAAGTGTTGTCACAAAATACACCACAACCAACAGTATTACCACTCTTAGATCCATCTGTATAAATGTCAGTATAGCCATTAAAATTTGCTCGGTGTGCGGCAAATAACTGTTGAAACACTGCAGGGGCCAAGTTGTTTTTATCATATCCTTTAAAAGGGATGGAGCGATGTAATATCAGGAGGGTTCCAAGGAGGGAGTACATGCAGTGGACATAGACTTACCCTGATATTACTCAGTGGGCTATTATCAGTAATTTTTCTAATTCTGACACCAAAAGATGGGATGCAAGATGGTCGATGCTGATAAAGAATATCATTGTCGGTGTTTAAAATGTATGTATGAAGAGGATGGCCAGGATGTGAAAGGAGACGGTAATACAGTTCTAAAGAAAGCTTTTCACGAATGTGGTGCAATGATGGTTCATTGCAGTCAACATAAAGACTTAAAATTGGAGAAGTACGAAATGCACCAGAGCAAACACGGAGTGCGCTATGGTGCACAGTGTCAAGTTTTTTAAGAACAGAATTACGGGCAGAGCCGTAGACCTGGCAGGCATAGTCAATTTTGGAACGAATTACAGCACGATATATCTTAAGGAGAGATGTACGGTCTGCTCCCCAAGAAGTATTTGAAAGCACTTTAAGTAAATTAAGCAATTTTTCACATTTTGTCCGTAATTGTAAAACATGGGGTAAAAAAGTAAGTTTTTTGTCAAAGTATAGGCCTAGATAACGAACGTTGTCCACAGCAGGAATTTGAGATGTCCCAATAAAAATTTCAGGATCTGGATGTAGATCCCTTCGTCTACAGAAATGAACACATGAAGTTTTTTCAATAGAAATTAAGAAACCGTTTTTGTTAGTCCAGCTAAGGATAGTATTTATTGCTATTTGCGGTTGTCTCTCAATAAAACGAATATCCTGTCCCATACACATAATGCGGAAGTCATCAACGTAAAGATCTCCCTTAACAGAAGGTGGTAGTTGATTAAGGATGTCATTTATTTTAATAGCAAAGAGAGTGACACTCAGGACACTGCCTTGAGGTACACCCTCTTCTTGTACATAGAAACTGGATAAAATCCCCCCAATTCGAACTTGAAAAATTCGAATTGCGAGGAAGTTTTTAATAAAAATTGGGAGGTTCCCGCGAAAGTCCAGGTTAAAAAGGTCACGAAGAATCCCATAACGCCATGTTCTGTCATAGGCTTTCGTCATGTCAAAAAATACTGAGACCAAATGGTTGCGTTTAAGAAAAGCTGTCCGAATGTAATGTTCAAGATGGATCAGGTTATCGATAGTAGACCTACCTCGTCGAAATCCACTTTGAAATGCCGCAAGGCAATTGTTAGTTTCTAAAACATGCACGAGGCGGCGGTTGACCATTTTTTCAAGTAACTTGCAAAGGCAGCTAGAGAGTGCGATTGGCCTGTAATTATTAGGATTGCTAGCATCTTTTCCTGGTTTAGGAAAAGGGATAACAATAGCTCTGCACCAAGCGTTGGGGAATTTCTGTTCTGTCCATATTCTGTTGAAAAAGGAAAGGATATTGTTAAGAGAATGTGGTGAGAGGTGCTTAAGCATAACATATGTAATGCCATCGTGACCTGGGGCAGATAAATGACTGTCTTGCAAGCACTTTAATAGTTCTGATATGATAAATGGTTGATTGTAGGAAAATGAATTATGAGAGTTAAAATTAATCCTGGTCATTTCAGTTTGTCTTTTGTAAGTTAAAAAGGGTTCTGGATATGCGTCTGATTTAGAAATTGATGCAAGGGTGCTACTTATCGTCTCAGCTATGTTTTTGGGAGAAGTGATGGTTTGACCATTCATATTTAGAATGGAAATATTATTATCAGAGTACAGGCCCATACATTTTTTCACTTTTTGCCAGAGTTCTTTACTTGAGGTGTTAGAGTCAATGCTCGAAATATAGTTAATCCAGGACTCCCGTTGGCTTTTGCGTCGCACTCTTCTAGCTTCAGCCTTTGCTTTTTTGTATGCCATATAGTTAATATTATTTGGATACCTACGAAATAAACCCCAAGCCTTTTGTTGTTTTTTCTTTGCTACTTGGCAATCATTGTTCCACCATGGTTTTCTGTGTTTAGGAGCAGATGACGTTTTAGGTATGCTAGCGTCAGCAGCATTGATAATACAATGAATTATATTATCAAGCGCTTTGTCAATATCTATGTCAGTCTCTATCATGCTATCAGTAATGTCTGCAAGTGCAGTAAAAGTTGGCCAATGGGCTCTGTCGTAAACATATCTTCTCGGATAGTTATTAGAATCTCCACTAGCAGTCAATGATATACAAGTAGGAAAATGATCACTGCCGTGTAAGTCATTTGAAACCCAAAAGTTCCAGAAAGGATAGAGAAATGGGGAGCAGATTATAAGATCTATTGCATGGAATGTGCGTGTTGGCTCGTGAAAATAGGTATGATCACCGTTATTGAGCAGGCATAAGCCGTTATCAGATATAAGTTTTTCTATAATATCACCACGTGGATTAGAATCACTGTTTCCCCAGAGTTGGCTATGTGCATTAAAGTCACCAAGAATGATATATGGAGCGGGGAGTTGGAGAAGGAGATTATCCAGATCTGCTGAATGAATATTTTTGTTTGGAGGTAAATAAATCGTACATATAGTTATGAGTTGATTAATATGCACACGGACAGCAGCAGCTTGTAGGTTTGTAGTTAAAGCAATATGTGTATGGGGTAAACTATTGGAGATGAATAGAGCTACTCCACCAATGGCCCTATCACTGCCGATAAAATCTTTTCTGTAGGTTGAATAGCTGCGTAATTTGGCTTTGACATTGGGTTTTAAATGGGTTTCCTGTAGAGCTAAGCATAATGGTTGGTGGTCGGATAGAATGTTACGGATTTCGTCATGCTTATTGTGGTAGCCACGGCAGTTCCATGAAATAATATTAGACATGAAAAATTTTAATTAAGTAATAAATCTGCGTTATTTTAATCGGAGACAGTAGACATACTATCTCCGTCGTTAAATATTTCATCCGGTTCTGGGTGAAGAGCTAGAGCATCATCTTCCTCCATTTTATCATTCTGCATTGAATGGGTTTTATTTTTGGATGTTCTGCTCTTTTTCCTTTTGGCTGTATTTTCAGTTGACACAGTGGCTTTAATTGCTGGAAGGTTAAATTTTTCTGCATCAGATTTATGGTTTGGATTCACAGATAATGTTTTAGTTGTATTTTGAGAACCTCTATTATGGAGTGGAATTTTAGTAATAACAGATTGTGATGATTTTAAAGAGGCATTTTGAGTTGGCTTAGAAAGGCCAGATTTTGGTAAATTAGGAGGAGCAGATTTAGGTGACTTAGGAGGGGCAGAATGCGTTGATCTATTTGTCTTACCAGAATTATTAGACAGGTTGTTTTCTTTTTGACTAGGTTGGCAATTAAGTTTAGTGGGGATTTCAGTTTGAGTTGCAATGGTTTGATAGGTTTTATTCGCAGTTTTAGATAACGCCGTAGCATATGAAACACCAACTTTGGGTGTCCTGGATTCAACGATTTTTCTTGCTTCGGGGTATGATATATTTTCTTTTGTGCGTATGGTCTGTATCTCTTTTTCCTTTTTCCACTGATCGCATGATTTAGCATAGGATGGGTGGTCTTTTTTGCAATTTACACAAGAAGGTGGTGCGTTGCATTGTACACTTTCGTGGCCAACTGCACTACACCGACCACATGTGGTTTTACCTCGGCATGATGTTTTTGAGTGCCCAAAGCGTTGACAATTAAAGCAACGCAGTGGGTTTGGGATGTATGGTCTGACAGAACATGATAAATACCCTGCTTTTATATATTTGGGTAAGTTGGGTGTGTTAAAGGTCAATATAATATGCTTGGTAGGTATTTGTACTTGGTTAGCTGGTATTTGTTCATCTTTACGGTTTATTTTTATACGTCTCGCTCCTATGACATTTTGTTCTCTTAAATTTTCCACTATTTCATCTTCAGTTACATGTAGGAGATCAGATTCCGATATCACTCCACGACACGAATTTAATGTTCTATGTGGCGATATGGTGACAGCAATGTTAGCGAAGTGAGTACATTTTTTTAAGTTCAGAGCTTGTTGTTTGTTGGTTACTTCAATTAGTAGTTCACCTGTACGGAGTTTTTTTATTGTTTTGGGTTCGCCAACCAGTCCTTGGATAGATTTATTAATCAAAAAGGGAGAAGTTTTATCAAAACTCCCTTCTTGGCGTTTAACGATGAAGAATCTTTCTTCTGTTTTACTTTCATGAGAGTCGGGATTTTTAGATTCCGTATTGGAAACAAAATCTTCGACTCTCTTACCCCATGATTCTTTGTTATCCTGATTAATAGTAGCATTTGAGGCAGAGCTCATTGCATTATTTGTGTTATTATTAGCTTGTGGGGCTTCCACATCGCATATTTGATTTCCTGAGATTGTAGCCATATTTAGAAAAGATTGAAAAAACGCCAGGCATCGGGCCTGGTCACCGACCCTTCTTCTTACCGTTACTTTAGGCGCAGGTCTCAAAAGGGTGAAAACTATCAACAAACTTCCACGTTTTTCGAACATTGGATTAAACTCGATAGCATTTCTTAATCTCTAGTTCTTTCACTTTGGAATCAGGAAGCCAGTAGGTAAGCCTTTACAGCTCTGTCGAACCTACAGCCCCTTTCGCCGAAAGGCACCAGTCTCCCGGTGTTGGTCCTAACAGCCACCATACAAGTATGGCGTCCTCCGATCACGGAACCGAATTTCGGAAATGCCCTGCACTCTGGGACTCGAGATCAGCCTAAAAAGGTAGAAACGAGGCGATGAGATTAAAAAACCTCAACACCCAGAGTGTCTCACGTGAAAATAAAAAAAAAAACCCACTATTGTAGAAAAAAAAAGAAAAAGTAATGCGAGAGAAAACTTAGAAACAAGGTGTAATTTTTGTCTTTTTTAAAACCTTTATAATTATTTTTTTTTTTTCAAAAGAACAAGAACAACTTTAGTAGAACAAAGAACAGTTTCAAGAAAACAGTAACAAAATCGAACAAGAACAAAGAGGGATAACAAACTGAAAAGAGAAGACTAAAAAGTGTGAAACAAAGAAAAAAGGATAGACAACCAAAAAGAGAAGAAGACAGGAAAGGAGAAAGATCGCTCGGGAACCCGGGGTCGCGAAACCCGTAAATACCTGAAGAAGGTATTCCCCTGGGGGGGGTTGTCCTTTGTGCGTATGGTCTGTATCTCTTTTTCATTTTTCCATATTTCACAAGATTTAGCATAAGATGGATGGTCTTTTTTGCAACTGACACAACAAGGTGGAGCATTACATTGCGCACTGTCGTGGCCAACTGCATTGCACCGACCACATGTTTCCTTACCCCGAAAATTAGTTTTTGAATGCCCAAAGCGTTGGCAATTAAAGCAACGCGGTGGGTTTGGGATATAGGGTCTGACAGAACATGACGGATATCCTGCTTTAATATATTTGGGTAGGTTGGGTGTGTTAAATGCGAGTATTATGTGCTTGGTAGGTATCTGAATTTGAGTAGCTGGTATTTGTTCATCCCGACGGTAGATTTTTATTAGTCTGGCTTCAATGACATTTTGTTCCTTTAAATTATCTAATATTTCATCATCAGTAACATGCAATAAGTCAGATTCCGTAATTACCCCACGAGATGTGTTAAGGGTTCTATGTGGACTTATGGAGACAGGGATATTAGCAAAATTTGTACATTTCTTTAGGTTTGTGGCTTGCTTGCTATTGTTTACTTCAATAAGAAGTTCACCAGATCGTATTTTTTTAATAGTCTTTGGTTCACCTATCAATCCTTGGATAGATTTGTGAATCAAAAAGGGAGAGATTTTGTCAAAGCTGCCTTCTTACCTTTTAACAATAAAGAATCTTTCAGTACATGGATCCTCAGTTCTGTCAGCCCAGGATTTGGGTTGGCTCTGATTTATATCTCCTTGCAGGCCGGGGCCTGATGCAGCGAGTTTCTCCTTCGACAGATTCTGAGACATTACAGTCTCAGGCTGAATGTTGAGTGAAGCTTGGGGTTGTGGGGCCTCCACATCACATGTCTTAGTTTCTTGAGTTGTAACCATAATTGAGAGAAATTTTATAAAACTCCAGGCATCGGGTCTGGTCACCGACCCTTCTTCTTACCGTTACTTTAGGCGCAGGTCTCAAAAGGGTGAAAACTATCAACAAACTTCCACGTTTTTCGAACGTTGGATTAAACTCGATAGCATCTCCAAACTCTAGTTCTTTGACAGTGGAACTCGGTTGTCGTAGGTAAGCCTTTGCAGCTCTGTCCAACCTACAACGACCTTACGCCGAAAGGTACCAGTCGCCCAGAGAATTCCTAACCGCCGCCATACACGTATGGCGTCCACCGATCACGGAACCGGAATTCGGAGATGCCCTGCACTCTGGGACTGGAGATCAGCCTAAAAAGTTAGAAACGCGGCGTTGAGATTAAAAAGCCTCAACACCCAGAGTGTCTCACGTGAAAATAAAAAAATCCACTATTGTAAAAAAGAAAAAGTAATGTGAGAGAGAACTTAGAAAAAAGGTGTATTTGTCTTTTTTAAAAACTATTTTTTTTTACCAACAGAACGAGACCAATGTTAGTAGAACAAAGAACAAGTTGAACAAATATGTTAGCAAAACACTAGTACATGAACTAGAACAAAGAGAGATATCAAACCAAAGAGATAAAATTAAAAAGTGTGAAACAAAGGAAAAGGATAGACAACCAAAAAGAGAAGACAGGAAAGGAGAAAAATAGCTCGGGAATCCGGGTTCGCAAAACCCGTAAATACCTAAAGTAGGTATTCCCCTGGGGGGCATCAGTTAAAGGTTAAATATAATTCTTACAAAAAGAACGATTCAAGAATATGGTCCTAATCACTCCGTTAAACGAGCTTTTCCTTACGTATTAGTTAAAGAAATTCACAATAATTCCATACGCCTCTATCCGCCCGGCTTTGGTAGGCCCGCAATAATGTTTAACCCTTAAATGCATCGTGTAGCATATCTGCAACATGTAAGAAAATTGAGTTTTTATGACATCTGGTGGAGTTTCCTGTAACTCATCTAGGTTTCATATCTGCTACATTATGTTTTCAGAAGGATCATTGTATTCATTAGAAGTATGGCTGATATTTAGAGAATTCTGTGGAAAATAACGAAAGACATCAGATTTTCAGAATACGGTTATGTTTTGCATAAATAAATTCATATTTAGAGTACACAAAATAAAAATTCATATAAAAAAAGGTATCTAGATTCATACTTATTAAAACAGTTACTAATTTTTTTACTATTTTAGTACATTTTGCTTGTGTTGCAGATGTGAAAAAAACAAAAAAGTTGACTTATTGTACGACAAATATATCTCTGTTTTTCTTTATTTTTTCTGTGTTATAAACCTTTTTCAGAATCACATAAGTCTTTAGAAATAAAATAAAAAGTCATGCTTTTAAGGGTTAGACAAGTGATCCGAAAAATCTCAACAAAAAAGGGTACTCTGATGAGTTCGGGGAGACCGGGGGAATGCCGACACCTTAAGGGAATTTAAATTTTTTCACCTCAAAAACAATGTTTATTTTTTAATAGTAAAAATTCTAAAGCTGAATCATAAGCTTTAGAGTCTGTATAAATTTAACCGTAATCATAACTGTAAAGTAAGTACACATAAAAAAGTCCTTCCGGCCAGTGCCGGGAGGAAGAGGTAGCTGTCATATTTCTTATTTTAAAAAAGCCAACTTATATCATTCAAACACACGAAGCTCAATTTAGTGGAAACCGAATATAGGAGATTCAAAACTAATTTTTATCAATATAATGAATGAGAATTTCGCGAAATTAGTCAGCTTTATCCAAGCTGCTTTTCTTTAAAGTAACTTATATTTGGCTGCCAAATTCGGCGATTTCTTTAAGTGCCTGCCATTTTAAGACAACATGGTGGATGAGGCTAACCAGTGAACTTGGTTAAGACCTTAGTAATTCCTGTGCACCTGCTCACTCACATCGGAATCGGTTGATATATACGAGTGCTGTCGCATGCAAAAAATCAGACTTTTCAAAATGTCACCCACAATAGAAATTGAAACTGCTTTATCTGAGCCATTTTTTAAGGTAAAGACAAACAAAAATAGCTCCTGAATCCTTATATCAAGGTCAAATACTTAAGAAACCTTTTTCAATTTCTAATTTTTTTGCACCTCACTTTAAATATATATATATATATACTTTAATGGCCGCCATTTTGAAACAAGATGGCTGATGAATCTGGCCAGCGAACTTGGTCTAGGTATAGATGTATACTATCCACATGCCTTCTTGCATCGAAATAGGCGAATACGTGTGTTATCGCGTGACAAATACAAGATCGTTTAAAAGTGTTAGACATGCTAGAAATTCAAAGTGCTATAAATTCAACCATTTTTTAAGATAAACAAAAGAACAAATTTTCAGAAACAAAAACTGCTCCGGAATCTTTGTATCAAGGCCAAACACATAAAAAAAATCTTTTTCATTTTCCAATTTTTTAATACCTCATTTTAAATTTTAAATTTAATTTTTTTTAAATGGCAACCCTTTTGAAACTAGATGGCGAATGAAGCTTGCCAACGATCTCGGTCGAGACATTGGTATGTACTATTTACAGACAAGTTACATCCAAATCCGTTCATAAATACGCCTGTTATTACGTGAAAAAAAATCAGGACGTTTCAAAATGTCAGCCACGCTAGAAATTCAAAATGCTATAACTCAGCCATTTCTTAAGATATAGACGAAACAAAAACTGCTCCCGAATCTTTTTATCAAGGTCAAACACATCAGAAGAAAATATTTTGTCAATTTTCAATTTTTTGGTACCGCATTTCAAATTTAAATTTTTCTTAGAAATTTAAATGGCCGCCATGTTTAAAGAAGATGGCGGTTGGTTGGTTGCAGTTTTATGGCACAAAGTCCCTGTAGGGACATGCTGCGCCAAGAAAAAGTTGAGTAAAACATAGTTAAAAATTAAAAGTTACAGCAAAATACTGTCAGAAATATAAAAGTGAAAAAACAAAGTAAAATGAAGAAAGCAATGTGATGATACATGTAATTAAAATAATGCACAAGGAAAGCGACAATACACAAAGTTTTAAAATTTAAAACATAGTTAAAAGACAAGAATATTTAAATTAAAAAATTCTAAAAGCTCTAAAGTTATGAAAAGTTATATGTTCAAGAAATAAAGCATAAAATGTTATATAATACTGCTTTAAGAACGAAGTTATAATTCAAAATTTTAAAACGATATAAAGCTACGTAGGATGAATAACTTCAAAAACTGTATTATTGTCATCGTTATCAGAGTCATAACTACAAGAGTCCATAGCCTCTTCTGCATAGTTGAGCAGCTGTTTGTGATCTTTAATATTAGTTATTGCTGGGCTAAGAAATGATTTATTGCCTTTTCTCTTCACAGTTTTCCACTGTGAAGAGATTTGAGTTGGAGGTTTCTTTCTTTCTTTTTGCGCGAAAGTTTTTTCATTTGCTTTCGGAGTTGGACAAACAATAGGTTTCACAGATTTGCTTTTATCTGGAGCTGGCGTTTGTTTAGTCTTATGTTTGGCGGATATTTTTGATTTAACTGATGATGTTCGGGGAGAATTAGGTTTCTGTAATGATAGAACTGGAGATGAAGCAGCCTTAGTTTCAGTCTGATTATTAGATGACTTTTTGGATCCACCTGGAGATTTCTGTGACTGAGTAAGTTGATATTCTATTATAACTGTTTCTGAGGATGGTAGCCAACGTTCCAATAATGGGGTACCATAGCATTTACTACCAAGAGAGACGTCCCGGGTTTTTTTAGGTGAAGTATTGGTTGAATGTGTCATAGATGTATTATTTGGTGGAAAAGAGCAGTCGGTCTGGGTACTGGTGTGCCTTACGGATTTTGGTTGTTGTTTGAGTATACTAGAGTAAGAAACCCCGATAGTCGGGGTTCTAGACTCAACAAGTTTACGAGCTTCGGGATAGGAAATTTTTTCAGTTATTTTAATAGCAATTATTTCTTTTTCACGGATCCAGTTAGGACAAGAACGGGAGTATGCTGGATGATCACCCTTACAATTTATGCAGCGTTCGGAATTTTTACAATATTTACCGTCGTGGCCTACTTCTGCACAACGAGGGCAGGTAACAGTACCACGACAAGTAGTGTTGGTATGACCATATCGTTGACATTTGAAACAACGGAGAGGATTTGGAATATAAGGCTGGACAGGACAGCTTAGGTAGGCTGCTTTAATTCTAGTAGGTAAATTAGGACTATTGAAAGTCAGAATGATGTGCTTTGCGGGAAGCACTTTCTCATTCCGACGAATTGTTATACGGCGTACATCGATGACATTTTGGTCTTTTAAATTTTCTAAAAGTTCTTTTGTAGACAGTAAAAGGTCAGGTTCCGATATTACACCACGGCAAGTATTCAGAGTTTGATGCGCTGTAACAGAAACATAGAAAGGTCCTATTGTATTAGCATTTGATAGAAGCTGAGATTGGCTGGCTGAAGAGACCTCAACAAGCAAATCTCCAGAATGCAGTTTTTTAAGTGAACAGTTGTCACCAAATACAGAATGAAATGTTTTTGCAATAAGAAAAGGTGAAGTTCTCTTAAAAGAACTATCAGAGAGGCTATCAGTGCGTTTAATTACAAAAAAACGAGTGAATGAAGAATTCGGTTCATTTTGCTGCTCTCCACATGGGAGAGAGCTAGAAGGAAATGAGTTTTTTCCATCCATGTTAGAAAAAAATAATGATTCAGACCCCGGCCGCACCACCCACTACCGAGCCCAACAAGGGGATAAACAATTGTGCACCAGTGCTAACCAGGGCCCATACGGTCACAAGACATTCCAATACCAGTCTCCACCCTTAACAAGATGGCTAGTAAATGATCGCTCACTTGATCCCCAGCCAGTGACAAGTCAGCTGACCAGCCGATTGATGCATACGGGACCAATATGCTCCTCCCGTCTACCTGAAGCAGAGGCCAAAGCAGTGTGTTGGTTTCCCTCAACTGCCAGGATCCCCCTTTCCAGGGACACGGGACGCCACGCACGGCAAACACGTGGGTGGTTTACAATTCTCCATGAGTCGATATACAGGATGATAAAGAAGATGGCGGATGAAGCTGGCCAACGAACTCGGTCGAGACATTAGTATGTACTATGTACACACCGAATTACATCGAAATCGGTTCATAAATACGCCTTTTATCGCGTGACAAAATTCAGGACGTTTCAAAATTTCAGCCACGCTAGAAATTCAAAATGCTATAACTCAGCCATTTTTTAAGATATAGACAAAACAAAATCTGCTCCGGAATCTTTGTATAAAGGTCAAATACATAAGAAAATTTTTTTTCCATTTTTAATTTTTTTGGTACCCCATTTCAATTTTTTTAAAAATTTTATATGGCCGCCATTTTGAAACAAAAGGGCGGATGAAGCTGGCCAACGAACTCGGTCGAGACGTTGGTAAGTACTGTGTACACACCAAATTACATCGAAATCGGTTCATAATTACGAGAGTTACAGTGTGACATATGTCAGATTATATATATATATATATATATATATAAATATATAATTTTGAACGGAGGGTGGTTTCGGGTCTGGGGGTCATGATCGATGAAAATATACCAAAATTTTTTGAAATCGCTTTCCTCCGAACGGCTGCAATAAGGAGCTTTTTGTAATGAAAGCTACCTAAAAATTTCTTTCAACCTCTGTACAGTGGCGGGATTACCCAGGATACTGGGGTAATTCCGCCAATGTATCGGGTTAATGACGCCACTCCTTAATGTCCTAGTAAATATATAAAATGGATACTATGAAACACGTAACCTACTGAAAGTATTTTGAAAGCAATAATTTATCAAAATAATGAATAATTACAATGTTCCTTAAGCTAGATTTATTAATGTGCTAAACTTACAATTTAATTCAAATTGCAGAAGTCATCCTTTGCCATGGTGGCGGCATTAACCCTAGAGGACAATATAGCGGAAATTCCCCAGCAAAGTCGAAAGAAGAACCGAACTTGTTCAACAAATTGCATGAAAATGTCGGCGAATGCATGTAGATTACGGGTAATATTATCTTAAGTGCCTATAATGTTAAAATAAAAGGTGTTTACCTCTACTCATTTGAAGCTCCAAAGTAAGAAGCAACTAGATGAAAACTAAATTTTTCACTAAAACAAGCGAACGACGTACAACAAAATCATTCTCACTCTAGGCACGGTTTTTGTTGTTGGTGGTTGTATTGCAGGCGCATTCACTGATGTTAAATCTATTGTCCATGTTTATTTATTTGTTTTTTTTCCTCTCATCTTTATTCTCGTGATACCTTTTATATATGATGTAACGTGAATCATAAATTGTATTGTTTATTGTTGTTTGAATATTTTTAGGGAAGAAGGTAAAAAGCTTTAACTGTAAATAAATTATTTTTGTTTTGAGAAGTTAATTGACTTCTTTATGTACATTTTAAGTTCATAAATACATAATTGGCGTCCGCATTATATTCTGAAAGCTGGGTTGTTAAAATAACATCCTTTTTGAACGCTTTAATTAACATTGTGGCGTCCGCGACAGGACATTTTACAATATTTATTTGAAGCAAAATGTTTCAAGCCGTTAAAAATTTTAAAAATGTCGACTTAAAGTTCGTGGTAGAAGAGCTTGGGGAAACAATCCCGCAAGATTATACGATTGGGGCACTAAAGGAAATTATTTTGAATAGTAATGAATATAAACAGGTTCCCGCTTTTGTACAAGAAATTTTATCCAATGCTGTTGCTGAGAGAAAGGAAAAAGAAAACGAGGCTAAGAAGTTACTCGTAGAAAAGGAGAAGTCGGATCAAGAATTGAAAAAGCTAGAATTAAAGGAGAAGTCGGATCAAGAATTAAAAGAGATCAAGTAGAAGTTTCGCGATCTTTAGAAAAAACAAAAGTCACAACGATGGTACTAAATATTTACCAACTGCTGCTACTTAATTAACAACATCTTCAAGACCAGATTTAAGGAAAAATTGCGTTTTTTGCAAAGGAAGACATCTGAGTTCAGAATGCTTTCGGCACGGAAGATGAGTTTTAATAAAAAGCAGAATATATTGAAGGACAAAAGATGTTTTTTATGTTTGGCAACAGGTCACACAACGAAGCAATGTAGAGCTATCTTGAAGTGTTTCTTTTGTGATAAAAGACATGCGTCTGTGATGTGTCAAACGCTCGATAAGAATAAGCTGAATGAACAGAAAGAGGAAGACACGGAAAAGTCGCCTGGAAAAGAAGTAAATATGGCCAATTTCAATAGAAATCCTAAAGTGTTCCTTCAGACGATAAAGGCAAAAATATTTTCCGAAAACAAAAAGAAAGATGTTAGACTAATTTTGGACTCAGGTTCTCAGAGATCGTATATTTTAAAACATTTAGCCGAAGAAATGAAGTATTTACCTCTTCGAGAAGAAAAAGTTTCTCATTCCCTTTTTGGCGGAGTCATAACAAAGGATTATAATCATCATTACTACAAGGTAAGATTAAGCGATTTGAAAGAAAATTTTAAATGTAATTTTGAGGTTTTTGATCAACACATTATATGTGAAAATGTTATCCCAGTAGGAAAAGGATCCTGGTTTAAAGAATTATCGGAAAAAGGCATCACTTTGACGAATGTTGGTGAAACTCCAGAATCTATTCAAATATTGATTGGAGCTGATGTAATGGGAAAATTACTGACAGGTCGTAGAGAAATACTCTCGTCGGGATTAGTAGCACTGGAAACACTTTTAGGTTGGACCTTAATGGGAAAAGTACCTCAAGATAATGCGTTTAAAGAAAATTTAGCTTTGTCAGTTACGTCTATGTTTGTAAAGGAAGCAGAGATTGCTGATTTATGGAAATTGGATTTGCTTGGAATAAATGATCCGATTGAAAAACAATCTAAAATGGAGATTGTAAAAAATGCTCTTTAACCTGACGATCAGACAGTAAAAATGAATGAAGATAATCGTTATGAAGTTTCTTTGCCATGGTCAGAAGATACACCACCTTTACCTGATAATTTGAGTTTAGCCAAGAAAAGATTGAGTAACGTTACAAACAAGTTGCTTTCCGATAACATTTATCAAAAGGTATGAAAAAGTACTTTTAGGGTGGCTTGATGATCAAATTAGAGGAAATTCCACAGGCTGAAATGAACCTTTATGGAAATTATTTACCTCATCGACCAGTAATAAAAGAGAGCAGTACAACTCCCATTCGTCCAGTGTTTGACGCATCAGCTAGAATGCAAAACCATCCATCTTTGAATCAATGTTTGCATTGTGGGCCAAACCTTATTGAATTAATTCCTGACATTCTCTTACGATTTAGAAAAAATAAATTTGGTGTTGTAGCTGATATCAAGAAAGAATTTTTACAAATAGCTATTCGTAAAGAAGATCGGGACAATTTGCGTTTCTTGTGGTGGAGTAATCCAGAAGAAAGAAATATTAGACTGTTTCGACATACTAGAGTGGTGTTTGGAGTCAAAAGCTCTCCTTTTCTTCTCTGTTCCGTCATAGAATATCACATTAAAAACGATGAAGAATACGACCTCAATCTTAAACAGCAATTGCTGAGAAGCTTTTATGTTGACAATGTCGTTGCTAGTGTCCACACACAGGAAGAATTGGAAAGGTTTATAACTGATTCTAAATCTCTTATGGCTAAAGGTGGATTTGAGTTGAGAGGATAGGAACAGACAGAAGAAAGAAACAATATCGAAAATAGCGAAGAAACTGCTGTACTGGGATTACAATGGAACAGACTTCTAGACGTTTTAAAAGTTAACGTAAGGTGGACGAAAGATACAAATATAGAAAAAATAATAAAAAGAATCATGCTATCAACTGCACATAAAGTTTTTGATCCAATTGGTTTTACTGCTCCAGTTATGATATGTCCCAAGATGATGTTACAGAAAACATGGAAAGAAGGAATCATGTGGGATGAAGAAGTTACTAGTGATATAAAAAATGAATTTATTGAATGGTTTCATGAATTACAAGAAATCATGGTTTACAAGAAATTCAGATTCCTAGATATATTCAGTTCACCCCAGATAATTTAAAAGGTTGTACTCTTCACACATTTTGTGATGCAAGTCAGTATGCGTATGCTGCTGTTATATTTTTGAGGATAGCAACTAAAGATCGTGTAGAGTTATTCCTTCTTGCAGCGAAATCCCGCATAGGTCCTTTAAAATGTGAAACTATACCTAGAATGGAACTTTTAGCTGCTTTGATTGGTGCTAGATTGGCTAAATCAGTAACTGACGCTATGGGCTGGGAAGATATAGAAAGATATTTTTGGAGCGATTCCACAACAGTGCTTGCATTGATATCCAGGAAAGAAAACTGGTCTGTTTTTGTTAGAAACAGAGTTCAAGAAATAAAAAAAATTGACTGATCCTGTTTTATGGAAACATATACCTGGTGAAATGAATCCAGCAGATCTGCCATCTAGAGGATGTAAAGCAAGACATCTGGTATCTCTCAAATGGTGGGAGGGTCTATCTTGGCTTAAAGATTCTAAAGAATATTATAAATATATGGATTTCAAGTGCCAAGACATAAACGAAGAAGAAATTGAAAAAGAAAAATTTAAGTCTACAAAATTACTGGTAAATGTTGATGAAAGTCCAGAGAAAAGCTGGTACTACCAGTATTTTTCCAGTTATGAGAAAATCGTACGTCTTTTTGGTTGGATACTTCGTTTCAGATATAATTCTTCTAATCCAAAGAAACAGATCAAAGGAAAATTGATGAATCTTGAATTTAAGAGAGCAGAAACGAAGATAATTTGGATGATACAAAAGGAATGTTTTTCCCATGCAAGTGAGGGGAGATTGAAAACTCTAGAGACGTTTAAGGATGAACAAGACATAATACGTGTAAAGACTAAGATTACGTATAGACAAGACAATATGAATTTCCTCACACCTATGGTCGTTCCTTCAAAATCATGAAGTTGTCAAACAATCAATTTTACATTACCACCGCAAAAATTGTCATGCAGGTCCTCAGATTCTTCTGAATTTGCTTAGAGAAAAATACTCGATTTTGAATGGAAGAAGAACTGTGAGCTCTGTTCTATCAAAATGTACCATTTGTAAAAGATTTAATTCGAAGAATTTAGAATCTTCTCCAGTTTCTCTGCCAGAAAATCGAGTGAAAGATGCAGCTGTATTTCAAATTATCGGCATTGATGTAGCTGGCCCTTTGTTTCTTAAAAATAAACAGAAGAGTTGGGTTATCTTATTTACATGTGCCATCTACAGAGCTGTGCATTTGGAGCTTGTGACTTCAGCTTCTACAGAGTCATTTTTAATGGCTTTGGGAAGATTTGTATCTCGTAGAGGAAGATGTTCTGTTATATATTGCGACAACGGTTCCAATTTTGTTGGTGCATCCAATTTTTTAAAAAGATTGAACTGGAATCGCATACAGAAGTATGGAGCAATAAATTCTTTCAAATGGAAATTCAACCCTCCGACTGCTGCTTGGTGGGGCGGATGGTGGGAGAGGCTCATCAGATTGATGAAAGATCTATTAAAAAGAGTCTTAGGAAAAGCCTGTTTGAACTATGAAGAGATGATAACTGTATTAGCTGACTGCGAAAGTATTATTAATTCGCGACCACTAACTTACATGTCTGAGAAAGAGTCCATCAAACCCATATCACCGGACATGTTTCTGAAAGATATTCATGAATGTGGTTTACCAGACGTTGATGCGGTTGAGGAAGGTTCTCTCACTAGAAGACTTAAATATAGGCAAGAATTGCAAAAAGAGCTCAGAAATCGATTTAGATTAGAATATTTGGGTCTCCTTATCCAACGACCAAATGGGAGAAGATTGCAACGTTCAATTGCTGTAGGAGATATAGTCTTGGTGGGAGCAGATAACAAGAAAAGAATCAATTGGCCCTTAGGACGGGTTACGGAGCTCATTCGGGGCAAAGACGGAAAAGTTCGTCTTTTGAAGTTACAAACGTCTCATTCGCAGATGATTCGGCCTATTCAAAGAAGTTACCCTCTGGAAGTGTCATCAGTGGATTTTACTGAAAACAATTTTCCTAAACCAACTTTGAAGGAAAATCAGGTTGAGCCTGCAAAAGACGAATCGCAAATTAAAAAGACGAGATCTAGTAGAATTATAAAGGTTCCAGAAAGACTCGATTTATGATGTTTATGTAAATGTTGTATTTATTTAATGTGAAGTTTTGATTATAATATATAATCAAAAGGTGGGAGGATGTTAAATCTATTGTCCATATCTATTGTCCATTAGTATATTTATTTGTTATTATCCTCTCATCTTTATTCTCGTGATACCTTTTATATACGATGTAACGTGAAACATAAATTGTATTGTTTATTGTTGTTTGAATATTTTTATGGAAGAAGGTAAAAAGCTTTAACGGTAAATAAATTATTTTTGTTTTGAGAAGTTAATTGACTTCTTTATGTACATTTTAAGTTCATAAATACATAATTGGCGTCCGCATTATATTCTGAAAGCTGGGTTGTTAAAATAACATCCTTTTTGAACGCTTTAACTAACATTGTGGCGTCCGCGACAGGACATTTTACAATATATAACAACAATTTAACGCGACAGGACATTTTACAATATTTACTCTGAAAGCTGGGTTGTTAAAATAACATCCTTTTTGAACGCTTTAATTAACATTGATCTCAAACTGCCGTTAGTTTTTAAACTAGACGGGGTGGCGGTATAACCCCGAGTGGCGCCATTCCTCCGGTCTCCCCTATACTTTAAAAAGCTCTAGTCATACAGCATGTAACCACAGTTATTCTGTCTCTACTTTTAACAATATAAAGTTGCTAAATATCAATTCACTTCGATGTATTTTACAAGTTCTAAACTATGCCTATAAAAACACACCATTCCTACCAGTCTGCGACGGTTGGAAGTGCACGGAAAAATTCAAAGCCATGCAGCGAGTATTCTACATGAGATGGGAAAACCGGACGTTCCCGTAATTTTAAGGCCAATGTGAGACGGACGTCTTTTTGCACGCTTTTTTACTTACGTATTATTCCTTCACAATGCTAACGGCATTGTGTAGGGTTAATACGTAAGTAAAAAAGCGTGCAAAAAGACGTCCGTCTGACATTAGACTAACCTTTAACTGATGTTACCGGTCTCAGACCGCGGCTTCTTTCAATTTTTATAGAAACTTTTCAATAGGTTATTTTTAATTATAACAGTCCTGTAAAAAAGTTTAGTACAAAAATACCCTCCTATGAGTTAATCGCGTCTTTTATTCATCTTTCGATGGAGCGGTCATACAGACCGCTTCACACTAGTTATGTGACAATTTCAGTGAGATCAGTTACAGGTTAATGAACCGTACAATCGTATTCAGAAGTTCATTACCTCTGAGAACAAAGATTTTTTCTTTTGCTTATGCAAGCTTTCTCTTTGCACATTCACCAAAATTCATCATTATACTTTTTATTTCATATAACATCCTCATAAAAATTTAATTTGAGCACAAAACTATCTCAATATGTGATTTATTAGACTGAATTAAATACCGTTTTTATCATCTTTATAAAAATAAACTACCAGAGTTTTTAATATGTACAAAACCAAATACATTAAAGTTGCATGTTATTTTTAAATCTGTCATCACTTTGTGTTGAAATGAATAAGAGTTTTTGTCATTTTCAGAAAACTTGTGTGGAATTTTATTTTCTTTAAAAGAACGCGAGACTGAGTCTTTACGGAGTTGTATCTCATTATAAAAGCTCTTTTCGAACTTAACCAACTTATTGGGAAATAAATCATTTTCAAAAGTGTCAAATACTTACAAAAAGTATTAAAAGGCTATCCGTTATACTGAAACATTTTAAAAATTTGCTATTAAAATAATTCCTTTAAGAAATGATTTTAGAAATATATTTTAGACACTGAGCGAGTTAGAGTGAAATTATTTTTATGGACAATATATATTTTTATAAATATAGTATCGGTTTTATGGGATCTGAATACTTTTCAAACGTTAGAAAACTTGAAAATGTCCCTATTTTTACAAATATTGAACACTTCATAATACATATTCCATTATAAATATTTAATTTACTATAGGTAGAAAAGGCCAAAGATTATTTTTGTATAAATACAAATTTTGTATATAAATACAACCGTAACTTTTAGAAGGGGATTTAAGGATAAATATTTTTTAAAATACTAAAAAACATACTACTACTCACTGAGGTACACTTTCCAAGAAAACTATAAGTGCCTTTAACTTGACATCTTCCCAAAACATTCAAAAGACAATGTTTGACATAGTGAACTCATTAATTTGCTTATTGTTTCAATTGTACTTTAAAAAATATATGAAGTGCCAATTTTAAATAATTGTATCACTCTTCTGATAAATTTGGTTATAGTCGAAGGCTGGTTGGTTGGGTGGGTTTTCTGACGCAAGTTTCCTTAAAAAAACATTCACTGCAAAACATGGGGTTAGAAACATGAAAATACGGAAAGTTCTAAAGTAATGAGATGTCTAAAATTATACTTTCAAAATAAAATTTACTTGTACAGACGTGTAAAAAAAAAGCAAACACCCCCATCTAACTCCAACTAATTATAATAGAATAAAGTTACAGGTACCAAACGATTAGAAATAAAGTATATTTTTAAATGGTGTATATAAAATTTGCTTAGGTGGCCATCTAAAAATTAAGACCAGACCAAACTTTGTTCTTGTTCAATGACAACACCCAATTTTGACACTATATTTTTAAATCGGCGATTCAAACTATGTCTAGAAACGAAATTTCAAGTCATATGGATGGTGAGTTTTTGAATTATAAATATTCAAATTAGCGCTTCTAATGTTAAATTACATTTTTATTAATATCTCCTGAAATTATAATCAAAATGTGTAATTTTTTGCTTGGTTATAATACTAAAAACCCAAATATAAATGCATTGCATTTGGCACCGGTACTAATTCACCTTCTTCATAGTTATATTTTAATTTATAAGCTTTTTTAATAGTTGTATTTATTATTTTGAATTTATACATTACATATATATATATATCGTATGGTCCTGTCGGATTTTCCCCTTTACCCGAGTGTTTGCTTGATATCAACCATTGCCTCTATAGAACTTCGTAACTCTGCATTGGTCATTGGAATGGCAGTTATGTCAACGTTTTTATGAACCGCATTATAATGCACAGTCCAGTCCATTCATATTAATCTGACCACCATCTACTTTCGACATCAACGTGAAATAACCAATCACAGAGGACAGGTTATTCCACAGGCAATCCACTTGCAGTGGAGTGCATATAAAGGGTGTCCGAGGGAATCAGAAAACATTGCAATCGCTTGCGTAAGGCAGAAACGGAGCGATTTAGCCGACGTCCAAATAGGCATGATCATGGGCTTTCGAGCCAAGGGTGGAAGCAATTCTGGATTGGCTAATTCTGTAAATTGTTCACGTGCCACCATGGTAAAAGTATACCATGAATGGCAAAATGTCACTATCGAAAATCAGCGATGGGGCAAATGTGGTGTACCACGGGCCATAAATGACAGAGGAGAACGATGGCTGTGGACATGTGTTCCGGCAAATACATGTGCAACTGTTGAGCATCTGACCGTCCAGATGAACCAAGGGGCTACTAACAGTGTCTTCTCAACAACGGTTCAGCGAACGTTGCTACGTATCGGCCTCAGCAGTCGACGCGACGCATGGTTAATACACCTATGCTGACTGCTTTTCATCGGTGAAGAAGGCTGGAATTTGCACACCAATACCGCAACTGAACGTCCACTGAGTGACCACAGGTAGCTTTTTCAGATGAATCATGTTTTATGCTCCATCGGACAGATGGACGTCGGCATATACGGCATGAAAGCAAACACTCTTCAACAATTGCCAGAAGGTTGGTTGGTTGGTTGTATTGGGTTTCATGGCGCAAAATCCCCTCAGGGACATGCTGCGCCAAACAAAGGCTAAAATATAGAAAAAAGTGAGTAAGGAAATGACACCAAGAAAAAACAAAATGAGTTGAAATAGAAAAGCCATCTGGATGGGGTCCACATCCAGATGTAGTCGTCAAACAAGGGAAGAGAACAACGTAAAAAAGAAATCCAGTAAAGCAACGTAAACATGTTATCTGGATGGGTTTCCATCCAGATATAAATAAGAAAGTCACACATATGAAGCAAATAAACTATATCTCAAAATAAAATCCAGCATCCTTTAAAAAAGTAAAGAGTGCCCCATGAGGTGTTTCCCCAATGAGGTTTGTCAAGATAGGTGATGATGTGTTAAAATAAAATCTATGTAAGTGCCGGAGGCCCGGACAGTCAGTTAAAACATGATGAATGATCAGATAACCAAAATGACAATGTGGACACTTGGGTGCATTCTCCCGAAGTAAGAGATGTTTATGAGTGATTCTTGAATGTCCAATTCTCAGACGAGTAAGAATAACATCAGTTTTTCTTGGATAAATCGGAAGCCAGATTATGATTGTTGGTTTAATATGATGCACTTTATTATTGTTTTCTAAATCCCAACTCCCTTGCCAATTTTTCTGAATTAAATTATTTGTAAGTAGTTTAACGTCCGAGAAAGGTACTTTATGGTGTAACGGATTAAAAGCACGTTTTGCCGCCTCATCTTCTTTCTCATTACCAGGAATACCCATGTGTCCAGGTACCCAGCAGAATAAAATATTATAGCCACGCCTTGTCAATTTATTATACAATCGCCAGAAGGATCCAAGATGGAGGAGGGATCATTATGTTCTAGGGAATGTTTTCGTGGTATTATCTGGGTGCACTCATCATTGTGGAAGGCACGATGGATCAACACATGTACACATCTTTCCTTGCTAACCATGTCCATTCCTACATGCGAATTGTTTTTCCTCAGAATGATGGCATCTACCAGCAGGACAATGCAAGGTATTATACAGCTCGTAGTGTACGTCCGTGGTTCGAAGAGCACCAGGATGAGTTTACCGTACTCCCCTGGCCAGCAAATTCACCGGACTTAAACATAATCAAGAATCTGTGGGACCACCTCGATCGGGTTGTTCGCACCATGGATCCTCAACCGCATACCCTAGCGCAGTTGGCCACGGCATGGCTCAACATCCCAGTAAACACCTTCAAGAACCTAATTGACTCTCTTCCTGCACGTCTCACAGCGGTCCGCACTGGGAAAGGTGGTTATCCTGGCTTTTAACAGGTGGTCACATTAATATGACTGGACTGTGTACAGTGCGGCGCAAAAGTTTAAGCACGGTGCAAATATTTTAATAAAAATAAAATTATACAACAGAATGCTTTCAAATATCCACTGTAGGTGAATACTATGATCCTAAATATATATCTGAAGTTTCGAAAATTTCCTCGTTACGAAATTCAGAAATTACAAGAAAACAGTTTTTGTGATGTCGCAAAAGTTTATGCACAAATGAGATTTTATGCAAATATCTCCTTAAACATGATGCGTGGAAGATTGGCGAGATTATTTCCCTAGAGTATAAAGTGTAAATAAAGCTGTACGAGTTATATCAAGATGTCGAAGTCTCTGCCGCTCTTGCCTGAAGAAGTTGTAGAAGTGTGGAATCTGAAAACTGAAAGTAAATATTTTTTGCAAATTTCGCTTCTTTTAAATCGGTCTAAACGTGGTGTTTATAGTGTTTTGCAACGTGGAAAACAATTCAAAAATGTATATTGTTCAGAAACGTCGAGTAAAACTATATTTTGTGAGAATAGAAGGATCAAAAGATTGGCTTTAACTAGATATGTCTCTTAGGATAAAAAATAGACTTGGCTCAAAAATATCACAGGGCATCATATTCAGACGAATAACAGAATCAGGATTAATCGAAAAACAAAAATTATCTCGTAAGATTTTTCTGAAACAGTGTCACAAACAAGCAGGATTTGAATGGGCAAAACAGAACACGTATTATCGTGACGAATGGATTAGTGTTATTTTTTTATGAATAATAATGGAATTTGGATGGTCCAAATGGCTTCTCATTCTTTTGGAGTGCCTTGTGGAAAGATCCGAAGAGCATATTCAGCTGACAACAACGTGGTGATTCTTTCATGGTTTGGGGCGCTTTTGGCTGTAATATACCAACATCTCTTTGCTTCCTAAATGGCAGGCAAAATTCACAAAAGTATCAGGAAACTCTGATGGAGCATTTATGACCGTTTGGAGAACTCCTAGGTGGTCCCAACAGGACCTTAATCAAGACAACGCATCAATACTCACTTCCCGTTGCACAAAAGAATGGCTTAAATCTCAGAATATCAGTGTGATGAACTGTCCAGCACTCAGCCTAGAGAACATCTGCGGAATTTACACACGTGACAGCTACAAGAATGAGAAGCAGTATTACCCCGTGCAAAAGCTCAAATCAGCGATCGAAGAAGCCTGGTACATATCCGCTCCCAAAACCTTCCATACTCTCGTGTTATCAATGAAAAATCGAGTATTCGATCTCATCAGGTGCATTGGAAGCACCATAGACTGCTAAAGGACTTTTATGCCTTGTGAAATGCATGTATTTCGATTTTGTGCATAAACTTTTGCGACATCACAATTTTCATTTTTTTATAATTTATTTTCCTTACAATGAATTGTTTCCGAATTCGAAATATGAATTTGTAATCAAATTGTTCAGATACAGTAAAAATTTCAAAGCATTCCGATGTATATTTTTCATTTTATAAAAATATTTAGCTTGTGCATAAACTTTTGCGCCGCACTGTATAATGCCTTTATAATTTTGTTCCAAGTGAATGTATATTTTTAAGTTTTTTTTTATAAAATTTTAAAAAGCGAATGAGAGTTTAGTGCTGCGAAAAATGTTATGAAAGACATTTGTTCATTTCCATCAAGCAGCAGAGATTTACAAACTGCTCTGTTATGATTTTTTGTACATGTAAAAATAAATCTACTATACAGGATGGACGTTTTTTCGAAACAACTGAAAATAAGTCTTTGTGTGATAGAATTGTAGCAAAATGCACCCAAGTGTAACATTGTCGTAAAAGCCTCAAATAATTGCACTTATAATTTTCTAACTCATCTTAAAAAGAAGCATGGAATTGCTTATTTAAATGAGTCAAAAATACATTAAAAATCATCAAGTATTTCTGCAGAATCAAGTCAAAACATATATTTGCAAGACAATTTTGACAGAGATGTAGTAAATTACTATATTGATTCTATGATTTCTCTAAGAAACATTGATAGTACATATTTCCAAAGATAATTAAAAAGTTATTTATAGTTCAAAATCTTTGAACATAATGAGTCGAAGGGCACTTAGGCCAAAAATTGCAATATGTTACGATGAACAAGATGAATATAGTAAACGTGACTTAGAAGATATAGAGCATCTCACACAGTCAGTTTGTGTGCAATTGCCGATTCGAATAAAACTAGGTGAGCCCAAGACACAGAGTCAAAAATACACAAAAAAGTGATAAATATAATAATTTTTGGATAGCAGTTTGTCGGCCTATACTATCATCTCCATTTTGGGACATACGCTGAGCTGACCAAATGAAACGTGGTGGAATAGTTTATTTGACGCCATGAAACAATTTATATCGAAAAAGAAAATTTGGATATTTTGAGCAAGGAATTAAATTTGATAACTTTATTTGAAGATCATGATTTTAGGTATATAAAAGATTATTTTAAATATAGTAAAAGTATTGCCGGGGGTTTTAGTTATCCTTCAAGAGGAAAAAGGAACGTATTTTGGAATTTTGTTACCAACTTTGTTATTACGATATTACGACAAATTACAAAAATCATAGACAGAAGATTTTATATATTGCCGACCTCTGGCCGAAGTTTATTTAGAAAGTATGGAAAACAGGTTTAGTCAGTACTTATTTCAGTACAATATATTAAACGTGACTTGGAAGAGATACAAACAAACTACGTAATAGAGTTCATTTGTATAAACAGACATATCAGGTCAGGGCGACGAAGAAGTGTCTTAGGAGAGACAGCAAATTTCATTCATCCAAAGACATTAAAACAAATTTCTAAAGCTGTAGCTTGTCCAAGATTCATAGAAACTCATAGTTATGACAAAATTTATGATCATCTCATGAACAAAAAGTTTCGAATGAATTCACTAAAGTAACAGCTGTGCTTACTGATTATGGAAGTAATTTTGTGAAAGCATTTACAATTTTTGGGATTGAAGAAAAATGTATTTCAGAAGATGCTTGTGATTTAGATACGAAATACAATTCACGTAGTAGGGGAGACCGGGCGAAGGGCGCCGCTCGGAGTTATGCCGCCTCCCCACATAGTTTAAAAACTAACGGTAGTTTGAGATAGTGAATGCAAATGTGCGATAGCGGGCAACAATAGAAATAGTGCCAAAAGTGAGTGTGATTCTGTTATACGTTGTTCGTTTGTTATAGTGAAAAATTTAGTTTTCATCAAGATGCTTCTTATTTTGGAGCTTCAAATGAGTAGAGGTAAACCCCTTTTATTGTGACATTAGGTACTTCAGATAATATTGCCCGTAATCTACATGCATTCGTCGACATTTTGATGCAATGTGTTGAACATTCCGTTCTTTCGGCTTTGCTTGGGGATTTCCGCCATATTGTTCTCTCGGGGTGATGCCGCAACCATGCAAATCACGTGAGAAATGGCCTCATTTGAATGTAATGGAGCCGATTCAGCAGAAACTTATATTTGCGACTTTTTCAATTTGAGTTAACAAACTGGTGCGATTTACATGGCCTCATTTCTTGCGGAATATAAGATTGTTTCTTTTCTAAGTGCCAACCCTTGTGAGCTTCCAGTATAATAAATGCTTGGCCAAAGAGAAGTTGGTTGCATTGTGTTTTATGGCGCAAAATCCCTATAGGGACATGCTGCGCCAAACAAAAAGTGAGTCAAGAAAAAATAATGAAATGAGATAAAATGTAAGAAAAAAAACCATCTGGATGGGGTACCATCCAGATGTAGTCGTTAAGTAAGGGAAAAGAACAATGTAAAATTGAAATCCAGTAAAGCAAAGTAAATGGAAGTTAAGCAAAGATGAAGCAAAGGTATCTGGATGGGGTTTCCATCCCTGGAAATGATCCCATGTGTCCAGGTACCCAGCAAAATAAAATTCGTTAATCACGTCTGGTCAATTATAAAAATTTAGGATAGCTAAAACATAAGGATGCTTTTTAAAAGATCTAATTGCGTCAATAGAACTATTTGAGAAAGTATATATGATGAAGGATGTGTTATGGTGATGAGATATGTGCAACATGGCTCTCTCTATCGCAATCAACTCAGCTGTAAAGACGGACATTGATGCGTGAATCCGATAACTAACACTAGTGTTGTCGATAAAAACCCCACAGCTAACAATATTCCCACTCTTAGAACCATCTGCATAAATATCAGTGTAGGTATTAAAATTTGCACGATGTGCAGCAAATAATTGTTGGAAAACTGCAGGAGCCAAGTTGTTTTTATCGTATCCTTTAACAGGATGAAGCGAGGTAATTGTTTTTGTAACTGTTTGAATTGCAAATTGTTCTGCACTGTTCTAATGGGTTTAATTAATGATAAATTCTTGATAAAGTTAAAGTAAAATGATTTAATTAAAAAAGTAACACTTTCCTTTATTTGATTTCATTAAAACTAACCTTATATCTTGAAGATAAGGGTTTGTTTCCCTTTACTTGATTTTTTCTCGATCACAGACATTTAGGCGACAAGCAAATAGCCGACATTACAATTAGCAGACAGGACTTTTAGCTGACAGGTCAATTGGCCGAAAAGATAATTAGCCGATAGGACATTTAGCCAAAACGGACATTTGGCCGACAGACAATTAGTTTATACAATTAGCCGACAGGTCAATTAGACAACAGGACACATTTATCCGTGCACATTTATCCGAGAGACAATTAACCAATACTCAGTTAACCGACATGTCAATAAGCGAACAGGTCAATTAGTCAACAGGACATTAGACGAAAGGCCAATTAGCAGACAGGACAGTTAACCGACACCTACTTGTAGCAATGAGATATTTAGACATGTACAGTACATTCATATCAAGTACATTAATTTTAATTGACAATCAAATAGCCGACAAAACGATGTGAACCTTAATAACTCGTAACATTCAAAATCAGCGTTTTCTCCAATAGTGTTATTTAACATGTACATTTAAACTTCGATATTACGTCACCCTCAAATTATTTTTTTAATTAAGTACATTACGTATGATTCTCCAATAAAACCTTGGATGGTTGGTTGTATTGGGTTTTATGGCGCAAAATCCCTTTAGGGACATACTGCGCCAAACAAAGAATAAAACGCAAAAACGTGAGTTAAGCAAATGACATTGAGAAAAAATAATTAAATGGAAATAGAATAGCTATCTGGATGGGTAACCAATATAGTCGTCAAGCAAGGGTAGAAAACAATATAAAATAGAAATCCAGTAAAGCAAAATAAAAATGTTACCTGGATGGGGTTTCCATCGAGATGTCTATAAGAAAGTCAAACTTCTGAAGCATATAAAACCTATATTTCAAAATAAAAGCCACAGTGTTTTAAAAAATCAAAGAGTGCCCCATGAGGAGTCTCCATAATGAGCTTTGTGAAGAGCAAGATGACACCTCGATAACTTGACACAATTATACATAGAGTAGGTGGGGTGCAAAGATACGCACTTTCCATACATTTTCATTTTTAACACACACATTGGTCTAAACTTATGTAATGAGTGATTAAAATGTTAGATTAGAGCCTTAGGCAAGTGCTACCATCAACCGACATTCTGTCAAATTATAATTCTGTGAGAAATAGCAATTTTTAAAAAACACGCTCTCCGTATCTTTGCCCCATCGGTTGGGTTAAAAGTACAAAGTGGTGGGGCAAAGATACGCAGTGCGAATTTTTGCCCCATTACTGTGGGTTTTTGTCCCATTTCCAATAAAACGAATGAGTCATGCAAAAGCTTTAACTATAAATACTAGTGAAATTTACTAAACTGAAAATTGTAAGTTAAACCATGAAAAAAAAACAAAAAAAACAGGGGGTCTGTGAGATCGCAAATAGCAGTTAACCTCAAACTACTGTGACAAAAATTGTTGCATAAATACTGTGAACGGTCTTCAAGACCCCTTGATCGTAGAATGAATAAAAGGGTTGACTGACTCATAAGATACTGTTTTTGCGCTAAACTGTATGTAAAGGCCTATTATAATAAAAGTTCTCATTTAGAAGATTTAGCGATACTATTAAGTTTCCAAACGAATCAAAATTAAACTAGCATCAATAGTTAAATTTGAAAATTACAAGTTAAGCTATGAAAAATGAATATATCAGCAGTCTGTGAGACAGTTAACAGGAGTTAAGGGTTAAGACTTAAAACAAAATAGTTTTGAGAAACAAGAATATTGCTTTTTAAAAGTAGGTAGGTAGATAGATAGATACCTACGTTCTATATAAAAAAAAACTTATCTAGAAAAAGAAAATGTAGTTACTAGCTTATATTAGTTAAGTAGCTATTATATTTTATACAATGTAAAAAATAAACTTACTTCAACGTAATTGTGGAAAGCTTTGCATCTAGCTAAAACGATAAGGCAAAGCCCCGAATTTGAAACATGTACGTATCTTTGCCCCAAGACGGATGCGTACTTTTACCCCATTCTGCAGTATTTTACTTAACCGGCTACCTACAAATTTAAACAAATGCGATCGAGATAAACTAAACGGCATTTAGAAATTATAGAGCTTCCGTTCTCCACTGAATTTTTAATTGGTTGCATTGGGTTTTATGGCGCAAAATCCCTATAGGGATATGTGCTGCGCCAAACAAAGAGTAAAATACAAAAAAAGTGAGTTAAGCAAATGACATCAAGAGAAAATAATGAAGTGAGTTAAAATGGAAATAGAAAAGATATGTGGATGGGGTACCCATCCAGATAAAGTCGTCAAACAAGGGTAAAAACAATGTAAAATAGAAATCCAGTAAAACAAAGTAAAAAATGACATCTGGATGTGGTTTCCATCCAGATGTCATAGGGAGTCAAACTTATGAAGCATATAAAAACTATATCAAAATAAAAACCAGCGTATTTAAAAAAAATAAAGATTGACCTATGAGGTGTTTCCCCAATGAGGTTTGTCAAATTGGTGATGATGTGTTAAAATAAATTCTATACAAGTGTCGGAGGCCCGAACAGTCAGTTAAAACATGATGAATGATCAGGTAACCAAAATGACACTGTGGACACATGGGTGCGTCCTCCCGAAGTAAAAGGTGTTTGAGTTATTCTCTAATGTCCAATTCTCAGACGAGTCAGAATAACATCAGCTTTCCTTGGATAAATCGGAAGCGAGGTCATGATTGTTGATTTAATATGATGTAGTTTATTGTTGTTTTCTAAATCCCAACTCTTGCCAATTACTCTGAATAAAATAAGTAGTTTAACGTCTGGGAACGGACCTTTATGGTGTAGTGGATTAAGAGCACGTTTTGCCGCCTTTTCTGCTTTTTCATTGCCAGGAATACACATGTGTCCAGGTACCCAGCAAAATAAAATATTATAGCCACGTCTAGTCAATTTATTATAAAAATCTAGGATGGATGAGACAAAGGGATGCTTTTTAAAAGATTTAATTCCGTCAATAGAACTACGAGTCAGTATAAATGATGAAGGATGAGCTATGATGATGAGAATTGGGCAACATGACTCTCTCTATTGCAATCAGTTCAGCTGTAAACACAGAAGTAGACGAAAGCAGCCGGTAGCTGAGAGAAGTATTTTCACAAACAACACCGCAAACAACAATATCTCCAATTTTGAAATCGTCTGTATAAATGTAGCTGTAACTATTGAAATTTGATCTATGTGCAGCAAATAATTGTTGGAAAAATAATTGGAGCTAAGTTATTTTTATCATACCCTTTAAAAGGATGGAGAGAAGTAATATTAGGAGGTTTCCAAGGAGGTAGCCCATGTGGGTGACATGAGCTCACCTCGATATTACTCAGAGGGCTATTGTCAATAAAGTTCCTTATTCTTAAACCAAAAGATAGGACGCAAGATGGGCGATGCTGATAAAGCACGTCATTGTCAGTATGGGATGTCACATGTGTGTCAAATGTAGGAATGAAGTGGATGACCATGATGCGAAAGAAGACGGGAATACAGAATCAATGAGAGTTTTTCTCGAATATGATAGAGTGACGGTTCATTACAATCAACATACAAGCTTAAAACTGGTTATGTACGAAATGCACCAGAGCAAACACGAAGTGCGCTATGGTGCACAGTGTCAAGTTTATTAATAACAGAATTACGTGCTGAACCGTAGACCTGGCAGGCATAGTCAATTTTTGAACGGATTACAGAACGGTAAATTTTGAGGAGAGATGTACGGTCTGCTCCCCATGAAGTATTTGAAAGCACTTTAAGTAAATTAAGCGATTTTTCACATTTTGTCCTTACTTGTAAATCATGTGGTAAAAAAGTCAGTTTATTATCAAAATAAAGGCCTAGATAACGAACATTGTCTACAACGGGGATTTGAGAAGAGCCAATAAAGATTTCAGGATCTGGATGCAGACCCCTACATCTACACAAATGCACACAGGAAGTTTTGTCAAGAGAAATAATAAACCCATTTTTGTTTGTCCAGTTAAGAATATTTTTGATTGCAATTTGCAGTTGTCTCTCAATAAAACGCATATCCTGTCCCATACACATAATCCTGAAGTCATCAACGTATAAATCTCCCTTCACAGAAGGGGGTAGTTGATTCAGTATGTTTTTTATTTTGATTGCAAAGAGTGTGACACTCAGGACTCTGCCCTGAGGTACACCCTCTTGTTCATAAAAACTAGATAAAATTCCACCAATTCGAACTTAAAAAAGTCTAATTCTGAGGAACTTTTTGATAAAAATTGGAAGGTGCCCGCGAAAGAGCAAGTTAAAAATGTCACGCAGGATCCTATAACGCTAGGTTGTCATAAGCTTTCGCCATATCAAAAAATACTGACACCAAATGGTTGCGTTTTAAAAAGGCTGTCCGGATGTGATGTTCCAAATGAATCAAGTTTTCGATAGTAGACTTACCACGTCGTAATCCACTTTGAAAAGCGGCTATACGATTGTTGGTTTTTAAAACATGAACTAGGCGGCAGTTGACCATTTTTTATGCAATTTGCAAAGGCTGCTAGTAAGTGCGATCGGCCTATAATTATTTGGATTGGTAGCATCTTTTCCTGGCTTAGGAAAAGGAATAACGGTTGGTTGGTTGGTTGTATATTGTTTGATGGCACAAAATCCCATAAGGGACATGCTGCGCCAAACAAGAAGAGACTAAAAACGTAAAAATAAAGAGCATCAGAAAAGCAATCTGGATGGGGGGTCCCATCCAGATGCAGTCAGAAAAGGAAAAGGAATAACGATAGCCCTGCACCAAGCATTGGGAAAGAGCTGCTCCGTCTAAATCCTGTTATAAAAAGAAAGCAGATTGTTATGTGAAGTATGTAAGAGATGCTTGAGCATGATGTAACTGATGCCATCGTGACCTGGAGCAGATAAGTGACCGTCTTGTAAACAATCTATCAGCTCTGAGAGAATAAATGGTTGATTGTATGAAAATGAGTTATGAGTCGGTATTAAAATTAATTCTGGTCATTTCAGTCTGTCTTTTGTAAGATAAAAAAGGCTCCGGATATGAGTGATTTTGAAATGAATGCAAGGGTACTACCTATTGTCTCAGCAATGTTCTTAGGAGTGGTGATGGTGTGACCGTTATGTTTTAAAATAGAAACATGATTTTCAGAGTAAAGGCCCATACATTTTTTTACTTTTACCCAGAGTTCTTTGCTTGAAGTAATGGAGTTTATGCTTGATACATAGTTAATCCAGGACTCCAGTTGGCTTTTGCGTCGCACTCGTCTAGCTTCTGCCTTTGCTTTTTTAAATGCTATATAGTTATTGTTTGGGTATCTCCGAAAGAGACCCCAAGCCCTCTGTTTTTTCTTTGCACTTTGGAAATCGCTATTCCGCCATGGTTTTCTCTTCTTATGGTTAGATGTTTTTGGAATGCTGGAATCAGCAGCATTGGTATTACATTGAGTTATATTATCAAGTGCATTGTCAATATTCCCCGCAATCAAGTTAACGGTATTGTGAGGAAATGATCGTCAAAAACGACGACATACAGCTCGAGGATTGCTGAACCGTCAAAAGTGAGAGTTGTGTTTCTGAGAGTGTCCTCATATAATTAGTTGGTTGGTTGGTTGTATATGGTTTTATGGCACAAAGTCCCATGAGGGACATGCTGCGCCAAAAAAATAATTATAGACTAAAAAATGATGAAGTTAAATAAAGTAGCTAAAATATAGGTAAATATGAAAGAAAATAAATAACGTAGAAAAGGTATCTGGATGGGGTATCCCATCCAGATGTTAAAACCAAAAATCAGTCATAAAACCAACGAAATGAATAAAAGATTAGATATCAAAATAAAATCCTGCGTGTTTTAAAAACGTAAAGAGTGCCCCATGAGGTGTTTCCCCGATGAGGTTTGTCATTGCTGGTAATGAAGTGTTAAAATAAATTCTATATAAGTGCCGGAGGCCCGGACAGTCAGTTAAAACATGATGAATGGTCAGATAATCATAATGACAATGTGGACACATGGGTACATCCTCCCGAAGTAAAAGATGTTTATGAGTGATCCTAGAATGACCAATTCTCAGACGAGTCAGAAGGACATCTGTTTTCCTTGGATAATTTGGAGGCCACGTTATGATTGTAGGTTTGATATGGTGCAATTTATTATTGTATTCTAAATCCCAACTTTCTTGCCATTTATTATGAATAAAATGGTTTATAAGTAGTTTAACGTCTGAGAATGGTATTCTATGGTGTAAGGGATTAAGAGCCAGCTTTGCCGCCTCATCTGCTTTTTCATTGCCAGGGATACCCATGTGTCCAGGTACCCAGCAAAATAAGATATTATAGCCACGTCTTGTCAATTTATTATAAAACTCTAAGATGGACGAAACAAAGGGATGCTTTTTAAGTGATTTTATAGCGTCAATAGAACTATTTGAGTCAGTATAAATGATGAAGGGTGAGATATGATGATGAGAGATGTGCGACATGGCTCTCTCTATTGCAATCAATTCGGATGTAAAGACAGAAATTGAAGGGTGCAGACGATAACTCAAGGTAGTGTCATTACAAAAAATCCCGCAGCCAACAATATCCCCACTCTTAGAACCATCCGTATAGATATCTATGTAATTATTAAAGTTTGCACGATGTGCAGCAAATAGTTGTTGAAAGGCAAGAGGAGTTAGATTATTTTTATTGTAACCTTTAAATGGATGGAGCGTGGTAATATCAGGAGGTTTCCAGGGAGGGAACTGGTACATTGGACAAGGGTTCACTTCAATATTGATTAGAGCACTATCATCAATAATTCTTCGTATTCTGGCTCCAAAAGATGGTATGCAAGATGGTCTATGCTGATAAAGGATATCATTGTCTGTATTTAAAATGTGGGTATGAAGGGGATGGCCAGGATATGAAAGGACACGGTAATACAGCTCCAATGAGAGTTTATCACGAATATGATGTAATGCTGGTTCGTTACAGTCAACATAAAGGCTTAAAATTGGAGACGTACGAAATGCACCAGAGCAAACCCGGAGTGCGCTATGGTGCACAGTGTCAAGTTTTTTTAGAGCAGATTTACTGGCTGAACCATAGACCTGGCAGGCATAGTCAATTTTAGACCGGATCAGGGCACGATAGATTTTAAGGAGAGAAGTACGATCTGCTCCCCAAGAGGTATTTGAAAGCACCTTTATAAGATTAAGAGATTTTTCACATTTTGTGCGTAACTGCAAGATATGTGGTAAAAAGGTTAACTTTTTATCAAAGTGAAGGCCCAGAAAACGGACACTGTCCACAACAGGAATCTGAGTTGAGTCGATAAAAATTTCAGGATCTGGATGTAGATCTCTACGTCTACAAAAGTGCACGCAAGAAGTTTTGTCTTTAGAAATGATAAAACCATTTTTATTTGTCCAATTAAGAATATGAGTGATGGCAGTTTGCAATTGTCTCTCAATAAAACGAATATCTCGACCTATACACATAATGCGAAAGTCGTCAACATAGAGATCTCCCTTCACCGAAGGGGGTAATTGACCAAGGATATCATTTATTTTGATAGCAAAGAGGGTGACACTCAGGACACTGCCCTGGGGTACACCCTCTTCTTGTACATAAAAACTTGATAGAGTTCCCCCAATCCTGACTTGAAAGAGTCGCATGGCGAGAAAGTTGTCAATAAAAATTGGGAGATTCCCACGAAAATCAAGATTAAACAGATCACGAAGGATCCCGTATCGCCATGTTTTGTCATAGGCTTTCGCCATGTCAAAAAAGACTGACACCAAATGGCTGCGTTTTAGAAAAGCAGTCCGAATATGAGTTTCAAGATGGATCAGGTTATCGATAGTAGATCTACCTCGTCGGAATCCACTTTGAAAAGCGGCAAGCAGATTGTTAGATTCTAAAATATGCACAAGGCGGATATTTACCATTTTTTCTAGAAGTTTGCAAAGGCTGCTAGTGAGTGCAATAGGTCTGTAATTATTGGGGTCCCTGGAATCTTTACCTGGTTTAGGAAAGGGAATAATAACAGCTTTACGCCAGGCATAAGGAAAGGCATGTTCAACCCAAATTCTATTATAGAAGGCAAGTAAGTTATTAAGTGAGGCGGTGGAAAGATGTTTTAGCATGGTATAGGTGATGCCATCGTGACCTGGAGCAGAGAGGTGGCTTTTTTGCAAACAACTTAGGAGCTCTGAAATCGTAAAGGGGTTATTATAGTTAAAAGAATGGCGAGAATGAAAATTGATGCGGGTAGTTTCCATTTGTCTTTTATATGATAAGAATGGTTCTGGGTATGAATCTGTGCTAGAGTTAGATGCAAGTGTATTTGCTATTGTTTCAGCAATATTTTTGGGTGAAGCTATTGTTTGACCGTTGTGATTGAGGATTGAGATATGGTTTTCGGAATATAGGCCCATACAATTTTTTACTTTTTTCCAGAGGACTTTGCTTGAGGTATTAGAGATAATGTTAGATATGTATTGCATCCAAGATTCACGCTGGCTCTTACGACGCACTCTTCTAGCTTCCGCCTTTGCTTTTTTGAAGGCAATATAGTTTGTATTATTGGGATACCTCCGGAAGAGGCCCCAAGCCTTCTGTTGAGTTTTTTTTGCAATCTGGCAATCACTGTTCCACCACGGCTTCTTGTGTCTAGGTGTAGCAGTGGATTTAGGAATGCTAATATCTGCAGCATTGATAATACACTGGGTGATATTATCAAGTGCATCGTCAATATCACAGTCAATCATGTCGTTTGTAATTGTAGCCTGATTTTCGAAAGATGGCCAATTTGCTCTGTCATAAATATAGCGCTTAAAATAAGTATTAGAGTCCCTGTTAGGAGTAGTCTGTGTGATAAATGTTGGAAAATGGTCACTGCCGTGCAGGTCATTTGAGACCCAGAAGTTCCAGAATGGATAAACAGATGGGGAGCAGATTGTAAGGTCTATTGCATGAAAAGTGCGAGTTGGTTCATGAAAGTAAGTGTTATCTCCATTATTAAGCAGGCATAAGCCATTGTCAGATATTAATTTCTCAATAACATCACCACGCTGATTAGAATCGGTATTTCCCCACAGTTGACTATGTGCATTAAAATCTCCAACAATGATGTAAGGAGTGGGGAGTTGGAGAAGGAGATTATCAAGAGTAGCTGACTGAATAGACTGATTTGGCGGTAAGTATAAGGTGCAAATTGTTATAAGCCGGTTAATATGTACACGGACTGCAACAGCTTGTAAATTTGTGTTTAGATTAATATGCGTATGGGGTAGGTTGCGAGAGATGAAAAGAGCCACTCCACCTGTGGCCCTTTCACTACCAGTAAAATCTTTTCGGTATGTAGCATAAGTGCGCAATTTTGCTTTGTTATTGGGTTTAAGATGGGTTTCTTGTAACGCTAAACATAGTGGTTGATGGTCATGAAGAATGTTGCGGATTTCGTCATATTTATTATGATAGCCACGGCAGTTCCACGAGATAATATTAGACATGAATGATTTTTTTTTAGTAATTTATCTGTGTTAAGTTATTCGGAGATGGTCATACTATCTCCATCGTTAAATTCTTCATCCGAATCTGGGTGAAGAGCAAGAGAATCATCCTCCTCCATTTTATCTGTCTGTTTTGGGTGGATTTCTTTTTTGGATGTTTTACTCTTTCTCTTTTTGGCTGCATTTTCAGATGGCACAGTGACTGTAACTGTTGGCAGGTTAAATTTCTCTGCATCAGATTTACGGTTTGGTTTCACAGATGGCGATTTTGTTGTATTTTGAGAACCTCTTTTATGGATTGGAAGTTTAGAGATTAAAGATTGTGACGAGGTATTTTGTTGTGAATTAGGAACAGATTTTGATAAGTTAGGATGAGCAGATTTTGGTGACTTAGGAGGAGCAGCAGCTTGCGTTGATCTATTTGTCTTACCAGAATTATTAGACAGGTTATTATCTTTTTGATTACGTTGGCAATTAGTTTCAGTGGGGAATTCGGTTTGGGTTGCAATAGTTTTATGAGATTTTTGGACTGTTTTAGACAAAGCAGCAGCATATGAGACACCAACTGTGGGTGCCCTGGATTCAACTATTTTTCTAGCCTCGGGGTATGATAAATTTTCTTTTGTTCGTATTGTTTGTATCTCTTTTTCTTTTCGCCACTGCTCGCAGGATTTCGAATAAGATGGGTGCTCTTTTTTGCAGTTTACACAAGAAGGTGGTGCATTGCATTGTACACTTTCGTGGCCAACTGCACTACACCGACCACATGTGGTTTTACCTCGGCATGAGGTTTTTGAGTGCCCAAAGCGTTGACAATTAAAACAACGCAGTGGGTTTGGGATATAAGGTCTGACAGAACATGAAAGATATCCGGCTTTTATATATTTGGGTAGGTTTGGCGAGTTAAAAGTAAGTATTATATGCTTGGTAGGTATCTGAATTTGATTCGCTGGTATTTGTTCATCTTTACGGGTGATTTTTATACGTCTAGCTCCTATGACATTTTGTTCCCTTAAGTTTTCCACTATTTCATCTTCGGTTACATGCAGGAGGTCAGATTCTGAGATCACTCCACGAGAAGTGTTGAGAGTTCTATGTGGGCTTACGGAAATCGGGATATTTGCAAAATGTGTACATTTCTTTAAACTTATGGCTTGTTTGCTATTGTTTACTTCAATAAGAAGATCACCAGATCGAATTTTTTTTATGGTCTTTGGTTCACCAATCAATCCTTGGATAGATTTGTGAATCAGAAAGGGAGAGGTCTTGTCAAAACTGCCTTCTTGTCTTTTGATAATAAAGAATCTTTCAGCACATGAATTGGTATTAGAGGCAATATCACCATCTCTATCAGCACAGGACTTATTTTGGTTCGCATTCTCTCCACATGGGAGAGGATTTAAAGGAAGTAAATTATTTCCATCCATATTGAGATAAAAAAAACAATTCAGACCCCGGTCGCACCACCCACCACCGAGCCCAACAAGGGGATGCACATTCGTGCACCAGTGCTAACCAGGGCCCATACGGTCACAAGACACTCCTATGCCAGTCTCCACCCTTAACGAGATGGCTAGTAAGTACTCGCTCGCTTGATCCCCAGCCAGTGACAAGTCAGATGACCAGCCGATTGATGCATACGGGACCAATATGCACCTCCCGTCTACCTGAAGCAGGGGCCAAAGCAGCGTGTTGGTTTCCCTCAACTGCCAGGATCCCCCTTTCCAGGGACACGGGTCGCCACGTACGGCAAACACGTGGGTGGTTTACAATTCTCCATGAGTCGATATACAGGATGATATCGGCTCATACAGAATTGCCCTCACCTCCGAAGAGGAAACCACAATGAGAGTGAAACAAAGAGGAAAGAAAGACAAGAGAAAAGAGGAAAAGGAAAAGAGAAAGATCGCTCAGGTGCCCGGGGTTGCGAAGCCCGTGAATACCTAAAGAAGGTATCCCCCTGGGGGGCCTCATATAATTAATTTATATTTCATTCCTAAAATATCTAGAATTAAAACTGATAAAATGCACCAACACTTCTATACTCCGACACACTTATAAAACTCTTATTACACATCGAATATAATTAAGTACAATGTGCATAATAAAATCTCAATAATTCGTCAGTCTCTAACATGTTTTTTTTATTTAAACACAATCATTATGGTTATACGTTAAATTCAATATAATTCGTCATTCTCATAAATTAGTGCCTTTGCCCAATCGAATACCATTACTTGATTATGCATATGCACTAAAACCTTTAAACGCTGTAAAATTCTCCGTAACTTATATTCATATATCTGTCTTTACGCCCTCAAATGCCATTAATATAATCGTTATACGTATGGGAGAAAGTAGGGGAATGGCGCTCACTTAAGAGAAAACATGAATAGCTAGTCAAATTTAGACAGATTGTGCCATAAAACTACAATCAACCAACCAAAGTCCCCATAGGGACATGCTGCGTCAAGAAAAAGTTAAGGAGTAAAACATTGTTAAAAATTGAAAGTTACATTAAAGACTCAAAGATATAAAAGTGAAAAAACAAAGCAAAATGAAGGAAGCAATGTGATGATACATGTAATTAAAAATAATGCACAATGAAAACGACAATACAGAAGGTTTTAAAAGACAAAAAATAGTTAAAAGACAAAGATATTTAAATTAAAAAATTCTAAAATCTCTACAGTTATGAAAAGTTATAATTATTCCAAAATAAAATAAATAAAGCCTAAAATGCTATATAATACTGCTTTGAAAACAATGTTAGAATTCAAAATTTAAAAGCGATATAAAGTCACGTAGGATGAATAACTTCGAAAACAGTATTATTGTCAATTGTCATCACTATCAGAGTCATAGCTACAAGAGCCCATAGCCTCTTCTGCTTAGTTGAGGAGCTGTATGTGATCTTATGACTGATTGCTGGGCTAAGACATGATTTATTGCCTTTTCTCTTCACAGTTTTCCACTGTGAAGAGATTTGAGTTGGAGGTTTCTTTCTTTCGTTTTGCACACAAGTTTTTTCATTTGCTTTCTGAGTGTGACAAACATTAGGTTTCACCAATTTGCTTTTATCTGGAGCTGGCGTTTGTTTAGTCTTATGTTCGGATGATATTTTTGATTTAACTGATGATGTTCGGGGAGAATTAGATTTCTGTAATGGTAGAACAGGAGATGAAGCAGCCTTGGTTTATGTCTGATGATTAGATGACTTTTTGGATCCAACTGGAGATTTCTGAGACTGAGTAAGTCTATATTCTATTCTAACTGGTTCAGAGGATGGTAGCCAACGTCCTAATAATGGGGTAGCATAGCATTTACTACCCCTACAGACATCACGGGTTTCTCTATTTGAAGTGCTTATTGATTCTGTAGTAGAGGAGTTAATTTGCGGAAAAAGAGAGTGTCTGGGTGCTTATGTGCCTTATGGATTTTGATTGTTGTCTCAGTAAACTAGAGTAAGAAACCCCGACGGACGGGGTTCTAGACTCAAAAGGTTTACGAGCTTCAGGATAGGAAGTTTTTTGGGTTATTTTAATAGCGAGTATTTCTTTTTCACGGAATCAGTTTGGACAAGAACGGGAGTATGCTGAATGAGCACCCTTACAATTATGCAGCGTTCAGATTTTCACAGGATTTACCGTCGTGGCCGACTTCTGCACAACGAGGGCAGGTAACAGTACCACGACAAGTACTATTGGTATGAGAATATCGTTGACATTTGAAACAATGGACAGGATTTGATATACACTGCTCAAAACAATTAAAGGATATTAAAAGTTTTATATAAAATATAGATATAAACGAAATTTTTTTTGCCGAAAATAGAAGAAGAAGAGAATCACAAATGCAAATTTTTCTGGTTTTCAAACTGTGGAGTATGCAAATTTTGAGTTCGACGTCAAAAACGTCGCTTCGGCGGCAGCGAATGGAATTTGACTTTCAACTGGATAAAAGAGAATGAAGACAAGGATGATCGGCATTCAGTGATTGCTTTGTTTCGATGAGTACGATGTCTCAGCGAAATCATTTGACAGATTCAGAAGCTTTGAGAATTGCTGGTAGGTTAGAAGGGGGCCAAACTCAAGCCGAAGTGCGCAACCCATTGGAGTGTCACAAAGTGTCATTTCCAGGATCTGGAACCGTTTTTTGGAGAGTGGATGTGCAGGCCGAAGACCAGCGCAAGGTCGTAGACGGGCAACAACGCCCAATGAAGATCGGTATTTAGCGTTAACAGCTCGGAGACACCGAACCATGAACGCTACTCTTCTCCAACAACACCTTCGCTCGGCTACAGGCACCACGATTTCAACTCAGGCTCTCCGAAACCGGCTCCATGCTGTAGGTCTGTATGCTCGCCGACCGATGGTATGTGTTAGATTAACATCAAGGCATCGTCGCGACCGCAGGGAGTGGGCAACCGAGCATGTCAACTGGAGGAGAAATGAATGGAGAAATATTCTGTTTTCTGACGAGTCCCGTTTTTCTGTGCATCCGGATAATAGGCGTATTTTCATCTGGAGGGACCGTGGCAGTAGGAATAATCCTGCGTTCGTGCACGAAAGTGTCAGATTTGGCGGTGGAGGAGTGTTGGTGTATGGTGGCATCTCCATTGACGGGCGCACTGACCTCTACATCATTCGAGATGGAGCTCTGACTGGTCGCCGATATAGGGATGAGATCCTCTGACCTATTGTAGTCCCTTACGCTGCAGCAATCGGAGATAACTTTATTTTAATGGACGATAACTGCAGGCCACATCGTGCAAACCTGGTGGAGGATTTCCTTTTCGAGGAAGGAATCGTTCGAATGGAATGGCCAGCGTGTTCTCCAGACATGAATCCAATCGAGCACGTTTGGGACGCTCTAGGAAGACGAGTTTCTGGCCGCCAACAACCCCCACAAACTCTCCAAGAACTGGAAAGAGCTCTTCTGGAAGAGTGGGGCAGAATACCCCAACTCGTCATTAATAGCCTCATTGAGTCCATGCCTCAAAGGTGTTCGACGTTGCTGGCCGCCCGTGGAAACCATACCCCCTACTGAAAATGATTTTCTTTGAAGAAAACACCTTTTCTTATTCTTTTTTTCTCATATGCACAAATTGTTTTTTTCCTTTAGTACACAAATGCGCAATAAAATGCATTTTTTTCTGCCAAACATGTGTAATTTATTCTCATATAACCTACTATGTCTGTCGACCATGTATCAATCAGCTAAACAGTTTACCAGATACAAAATCCACCTAAAACTGCAATATCCTTTAATTGTTTTGAGCAGTGTATAAGGCCGGACAGGACATCTTAGGTAGGCTGCTTTATATAGTCCTAATTTACCTACTAGAATTAGAGTCATAATGATGTGCTTTGTGGGAAGCACTTTCTCATTCCGACGAATTGTTATACGGCGTACATCGATGACATTTTGATCTTTTAAATTTTCTAAAAGTTCTTTTTTTTTTGTAGACAGTAAAAGGTCAGGTTCTGATATTACACCATGGCAGGTATTCAGAGTTTGGTTTGCTTTAACAGAAACATAGAAAGATCCTATTGTATTAGAGCTTGAAAGAAGTTGAGATTGGCTGGCTGAAGAGACCTCAACAAGCAAATATCCAGAATGCAGTTTTTTAACCCGAGAGAACTCTCTACATGAGATTTTCTCTCACAGTCTTACTTTTTGAAGACTCCTGTTTAAATCATTTTTCATTTTAATTAAAATTTCAAAATGTTTTTCAATTATTTTACCTATTTTGTGAATAAAAGTACTAAGCCAACCAAAAAAAGTTGATATTATATGAATGTAAAGTAAAAGAAAAGCAATTGGGCATTCTCACTAGCGAGTTCTCCCGGGTTAAGTGAACAATTGTCACCAAATACAAAATGAAATGTTTTTGCAATAAGAAAAGGTGAAGTTCTCTTAAAAGAACTACCAGAGAGGCTGTCAGTACGCTTAATAATAAAAAATCGATTGAATGAAATATTCTGAACATTCTTGCTCTCCACATGGGAGAGAGTTAGAAGGAAATGAAAATTTTCCATCCATATTAGAAAATATAATATTTCAGACCCCGGCAGCACCATCCACTACTGAGCCCAACAAGGGTATGCACAGTTGTGCACCAGCGCTAACCAGGGCTCATACGGTCACAAGACATTCCTATGCCAGTCTCCACCCTTAACAAGATGGCTCCCAAATTTAGACAGAAAAATAAATGTTTTATTAACGCAGTATAACTCAAAAGCATAAGGAACAGTTTGGAATAAACTAATTTGCATAAAAGTTTCGTATTGTAAAGTAATTTAATTCATATTATACAGCTAAGTTACATGCTTTTATAATCGCATAGTACGATCTAATAATATTTCAAAGATAATAATATTCAACGTTAGTTTATTTATGATGATTTTATTCTTAGTAAGAACTTGAAAATTTTGATTTTTAAATAAAGTAGGGGAATGACATTCACTTACGGGGAAAACTTTAATAGCTAGTCAAATTTAGACAAAAAAAAAAATCAATATTTTATAAATGAAGTATAATTCCAAAGCATAAGGAACAGTTTGCAAACAACTAATTTGCATAAAAGTAATTTTTTTATCGTTTTATTTATATGATCATCGATTGAGCGGTAATGCCCGACATGGTAGGGTAATTGAGCTAAGAGTTTGAATACAACATTTAAGTAAGACTAAAGTCACATACGTAGTTTTGTGGGCTGATCACACCACTGCAGATATTTTGCGACCACTTTACACATATTGTGTTACACATCAGTGGCGTGGCGTGAAAATTTTCGGTGGTCATCGCAATTATTTAAGTTTGTGGTGAAAAAATATTAACTCTAAAATTCAATGGTTGAGTGTTCAAAAAAGAAACTTTAAATCTTACCTTCACTTATACATGAACTCCAAATGTTCTGCTAAAACTGGATCGTGGAGTTTTAAAAGCTTATTAAGAGTTTTAAAATATTGCTTGGTCATCGCCGCATCCAGCGATGACCGGACGCCACGACACTGTTACACATATAGTGGGCTACTTTTTATATTTATGTTCTTTGATTTTCACCACTTTTTTGAAATCTTAAAATTCTTCTTGTTTAATGACATATTAATTAAGGCGAAAACATGGGAATTTTACCATTTCAATAAAGTGGTGTCAATCAGCAAATTTGAATTTAAAAGAAGTTGCCCTCAGGCAACACTTCTGGAATTCCACGCGAGCGCCATTATTAGTTATCGCCATGTTGGGTTTTACTGCATTGTAAGTGGCGTAACAACGCACTGCAAAAATAAATAAAAGCATGAAAGTACAGCTAAATGTATATATTTTGTAGACATAATGAGTAAATTAATATTTCAAAATAACAGTGTACAATTACCTTCAATTTAGATGTTGTAGAATTTTATAATAAAACAACTTCAAACTAATAACTTGAAGACACAAAAATACTTTCCTCCGACGGGCACTAAATCCTTACTGTGAACTTAGGATGAAGTTCGCTAGGTGCCAGTACCGATCGCACGTTTTCAATTCTATTCTGTTTAGAGATATTTGGTGAGCGGGATTACCCTTCTGAGCGCCATTCCCCTACTTTCCCCTACAGCTTATTAAGGTGAAAGATGTCTCAATAAACAATTTCGATTACCTTTCTGAGCGTCCTTACCCAACTTTCTCTTAAGTCATGCTATCACAAATGGATCTGATATTTTTAATACAAAAATTCACATTAAAATTTGAGCCTTTATTTGTGATGCACCAGCCCGGTCATTTTTGAAGTGCATCAAACATCTTGCAGGTTAGTCATGTTGTGAAAGATGTATAGTAAAAGAGATACTTTTCGAGTAGATAGACCTTTCCATATAAGAATACGCTACCTACAAAAAAGAGAGATGCCGCATTTGCTGCTTAAGAAGATGAACATCATTTAAATATATCTTCTCTGACTCAAGTTACAAATTCGGGCTTTGTTTCAAATATTGCTTTGAATTACATGCATTTAATATGTTTAGCTGTCATGTGTTTAATGGGGTCTGGGACACAAAAATCTTCAAATTTCGCAAAAACCTTTTATATCATTAAAAGTTTCTCTGTATTTTTCTGCTTAAAATGACATTTAAATTATGTTTCTATCTGAATTAGAACAGAAAATATTAATTTTTTCGTTTTGGTTTGTTTTCAAAATCTAGCTTTTAACCCGGGAGAACTCTATAGTGAGAATGCCCAATTGCTTTTCTTTTACTTTACATTCATATAATAAACTTTTTTTGGTTGGCTTAGTACTTTTATATTCACAAAAAAGGTAAAATAATTGAAATAACATTTTGAAATTGTAAATAAAATGAAAAATGGTTTAAATAAGAGTCTTAAAAAAGTACGACTGTGAGAGAAAATCTCATGCAGCTAGTTCTCCCGGGTTAAGTAATGGCTGTCACGAAAACGACTTATTGTAAAAATGAGTTTTTCTTCATGATAGATTTTTCCACCATTTCTCGTATTTAAATTCTTATAACTCGAGAACCGTTAAAGATAAATAATTCAAACTTGGAACACATCTTTTTTAGTTGTTTTACTTTAATTTGGATTCAGCATGTTTGAAAAAATATTTACTTTTGAAATTTTTTTGTTTTTTTTTTTAAAGTTGCACCACTTTTTTTTTTAATTTTTCGTTAAATATTTAAGTTTTTTATAAATTAATATTTTAAAAAATGACGAATCAAAATTAAAACATTTTTGTTTATTTAAAGGTAAAAACATTGAAATTCTATAAATATTTCGAGTTAAGGATTTTAAATTATCAGACTTTAATAAATTTTTAATTTTAATTTTAAAAAAAAGAAGTTTTATCATGTGATTGTTTAAAAATGATAAGGATAACCATCACAAAAAAAATTCAAAATTTTAAATCAATAAAAATTTTAAAATGTGTCCCCGACCCCCTTAAGTGACAGTTCTTATTGGTTATGATTTCTGGAAAAATTCCACTCATGTTGCCATCCAGCGTTTATATTCATTATGTATAAAAGAACATCCAGAAAGCTCTCCAGCTCAATTTTTTTTGTAAACCTAGGACCATCCATGAAGTAACAAAAAAAAAAATCGAAGGCCACAGAAATTAGGCAGTTAATATTTACACTGGGCCTGTTATTTTACAAAATGGCATTACATATACTTTGTATCAAAATTTATTACTGTTGCATGCTGCAACATATATTTTGATACATGATGTAGCAAAAGTTGATTTGACTGAATAAATGCTAAGAATGCTTATCATCCATAGCATACAGCTTTATGGGCAAGAATTTTGCACTAATCTATTCCATATAGCAGAATGTTAGGAAATTCGGATGTTTGAAGCGTAAAAAAGCGTGTAAAATAAATTCATATAATTATCCATTCAACTCTGAACTGTTAAACGTCGTAACTGTGTCAACTTTATCTTCTGAGTTACAATATACTACGATAGATAAAATTAAATATAAATGCATTTTGGTTCAATATAGAACTAAATTTCTTTCATGTACATTTCCATTTTTACGTAATTACTATTTTTACATTATTATTTACATGTTCATGGCTGCCAACTTTAACAGATTGGATTCTTTCTTAATATATTGACACAAAGTACAATCATCCCCTCCTTATGTATTTCTGCTTCAAATGGATTGCTTGTTTTGTTGTATTTTTCATTTCATGCCATGACAGACTGCAAGATTAGCTAACCTACATCTGAAGAAATTCAGATACCTTAATTACTTTCCTTCTGAACTGTAAATGCTATAAAATCATTCCAAATTTTATTTGACCAATGCAAGCGAAGTCTGAAAAATAATTTTCAATATTAAACTCGCACTTTTAAGACCCATCGTAAAATTGCCATTATTGAACCGGAGCTGTATTATTTACTTCTTAATCTATCCAATCTCCAATACAATTTAACTTCTATTGTTAATTGCACTAAACCAGAACCAGCTATCAAGTCTCAAACATATTGCTATTCTGAAATTAAATTCAATTCACTCTAGTCAACATACCAATAATTCACTCAGCACCTTACCGTTGGTTAATCAGAATGCTGTGGTCAATCTTTCGAGTGTTCACCTTACGCAAGATGGATTCCATTACTTAAACTGAAGATTAATTTTGCACTTTCTAGTAAAGGGTCATTCCATGGTTACGGACGTAACAAACAGAGACTTTAAAGCTTCATAAATAATGTAAAATAAATATTTATTAGATGGAGTATTTTATATTTAAGGTCGGTCCAAGGATAGTAAATAAAATATTAAATTTTTAAATCTGAAAAATGTTCCCATAATTTTTGAAAAATAAAATCTATGTGCTACGGACGTAATTCACAAAACAGTCAAAACTGCATATAGTTGCAGTTATTGTCATAATCCTGTGAATTTTAAGGAAGAACATTTAACATTTTCTTCAATAATTCATTATTAGGGTATTAGCTGTTTGAAACTGCAATTTTGAAAACATTAAAATAATTATTAATTAATACATGGGATAATTAAATTGTTACAGACGTAACATTTGCCTGTTACGGACGTAACAATTCAATGCATCAAAATTTATAAATTTTAAAAATAGAATACTCAAATACAAAAATTAGCCTAATTACAACTTTTAGAAATAATTTTTGAAATGACAATAGCTTGTTAGACTTTACCATAATTTAAGTGAAATGTTCTCACTCTAATCACTCTCACCTTTTTAGTGCTAATACTTTAATTTACTGTTTATACTTAAACTCCATGTTTCAGAAAATTCACACTCTAAGCTATTAAAAATGTATTACATGACTTTATAAATTAAATATTTGTTTTATAAATAAAAAACAAAATAGTACTTTGGTTTCACTTTTCATGGAATGACCCTAAACGGTCAATTCCCAATATTATTGGCTACATTGAAAGAACCTTCAAATTCAGTACCTTAAACCTTTCTCAGAAGGATTCAATTAAACACACTTGCTAACAAAGTGAATTTCAATAGTAGCCTACCTAAATCTAACGTCAGTAAAAATGCATAGGGTTGTATAAAAAATCTTAAATCTAATACAGACATAGTTATCAGCAAAGCTGATACGGGTGGCCAGATTGTCGTTATGGATAAATCTGATTACATGATTAAAACATATGATTTGATCGACGAGGGTCTTCATAAAAACATCAAATCTGATCCTTTTAAAAAAATACTGAAAACATTTAAATCAGCAATTGAGTATTCATTTCATTTGCACTCATTTCTTCAGAGTTACATTGCGCAAGATTTTATACACTTCAAAAAGGTCCACAAGAAAGGCATTTCTTTCACACCAATAGTTTCTAACATTGGTACCTCTTCATATAAATTAGCGAAATATCTAACCTCTATTTTATCCCCTGCTCACTAACAACATTTACATCTGCAGGAAATCTTATGAGTTAATATGCTTCGTAACTTCAATAGTAATCAAAACAACAGTATGGTTTCATTCGACGTAAAATCCCTATTTACTAACGCACCGGTTCAAGAAACTCGAAAATGTCTTCAGTTGCGCCTCAAGAATTGCATTACACATATAACAAAATTGATGAGCTAATACATCTGACAGGGATTTGTTTATCGAAAACACATTCATTTCTAATGGTAATTTTTATTGCATGACTGATGGTTTGTCCATGTGCTCACCCCCCCCCCCCCCTCAGCCTTTCAGTGATATTTATATGCACTATCTGCTTTGTCAACCACTGCTTTGAATTACAGAATTCAGATTAGGTTAATCTTACTAAAATTCTCTGTTACAAACCCTATAGATGAATATATTCAGTTTACACCCGATTCGAAAATAACAATCGTTTACCCTTCCTTGATGTCATGGTTTTTCGCGAAAATAGCTTATTTCACACTACTGTTTACCGTAAACCATTTGAAGTTATTTACTCCCACATCGTCTTTCATCCTCCTAATAAAAAATTGGCTGCATTCAACTCTTATGTTCACCGGAACATGAATAATTGTTCTTCCGACAGTTTACTGCACGAAGAATAAAAATATATCAGGGGAAAAGTAGGGTAATGCCGCTCACTTAAGGGAAAACATGAATAGCTAGTCAAATTTATACAAAAAAATCAATATTTTATTAACGCAATGTAAGTCCAAAGCATAAGGAACAATTTGCAATTAACTAATTTGTATAAAAGTTTTAGGAATGTTTACATTGAGTTATAATGCACGACATGGTAGGGTAATGGCGCTCAAAATTTGAATATACAACATTTAAGTAAGACAAAAGTCACATATGTAGTTGTGTGGGCTATTCACACCACAGCAGACATTATGCGATTACTTTCCACATCTTTTGCAGAGAAAGCACCATTCGTTCTCTCTTCCGAATTCTCCGCAAAGGTTGGTTGGTTAGTTGTATAGGATTTTATAGCGCAAAAGCCCATTCGGGACATGCTGCGCCAAAAAGATAAGCAAAAAAAAAAAACATCAGAGACTAATAAAATGTGAAACTAAAACATTGTAGGTAGAAGATAAAAATAATAGAAGAAAAGCTATCTGGATGGGGTATCCCATCCAGCTGTCATAAAGGAGTAAAAGAAAATCATGAAATGTCAACCAATGAAAGAAACAGACTATTTCAAAGTAAAATCCTGCATGTTTTAAAAAAGTAAAGAGTGCCCATGAGCTGTTTCCCCAATAAGGTTTGTCAAGGATCGTGATGATGAATTAAAATAAATACATATGATGGAGGCCTGGACAGTCAGTTAATCATAATGACAATGTGGACACAGGGGTGCATACTCTTGAAGTAAAAGATGTTTATGAGTGATCCTTGAATGTCCAGTTCTCATCTGCTTTTCTTGGATAACTCGAAGGCCAGGTCGTGATTGTTGGTTTGATATGGTGCAGTTTATTATTGTATTCTGAATCCCAACTTCGTTGCTAATTATTATGAATAAAGTGTTTTGTGAGTAGTGTAACGTCTGATAATGGAATTTATATGGTGTAACAGATTAAAAGCACGTTTTGCTGCATCATCAGCCTTCTCATTTCCAGGAATACACAGCAATATAAAATTTTATAACCACATCTTGTCAGTTTATTACAAAAAAAGTCCTTCCGGCCAGTGCCGGGAGGAAGAGGTAGCTTTCATATTCCTTATTTTTAAAAAGCCAACTTATATTATTCAAACACACGAAGCTCAATTAAGTGGAAACCGAATGTAGGAGATTCAATACTAATTTTTATCAATACTAAATCATTATGAATGAGAATTTCGCAAAATTAGTCAGCTTTATCCAAGCTGCTTTTATTTAAAGTAACTTATATTTTGCTGCCAAATTCGGCAATTTCTTAAAGTACCTGCCATTTTAAGACAACATGGTGGATGAGGCTAACCAGTGAACTTGGTCGAGACCTTAGTAATTGCTGTGCACATGCTCACTCACATCGGAATCGGTTGATACATACGAGTGCTGTCGCAGGCAAAAAATCAGATTTTTCAAAATGTCACCCACTTTAGAAATTGAAACTGCTATATCTGAGCCATTTTTTAAGATAAACACAAACAAAAAATGCTCCTGAATCCTTATATCAAGGTCAAATACTTAAGAAACCTTTTTCAATTTCTAATTTTTTTGCACCTCACTTTAAATATATATTTTTTTAATTTAATGGCCGCCATTTTGAAACAAGATGGCTGATGAAGCTGGCCAGCAAACTTGGCCGAGATATTGATGTATACTATCCACATGCCTTCTTCCATCGAAATAGGCGAATACGTGTGGTATCGCGAGACAAATACAAGATCGTTTGAAAGTGTTAGCCATGATAGAAATTGAAAGTGCTATAATTCAACCTCTTTTTAAGATATAAACAAAAGAACAAATTTTCAGAAACAAAAACTGCTCCAGAATCTTTGTATGAATGCCAAACACATGAAAACAATCTTTTTCATTTTCCAATTTTTTAATACCTCATTTTAAATTTTAAATTACATTTTTTTTTTAAAAATTGCAACCCTTTTGAAACAAGATGGCGAATGAAGTTGGCCTACAAACTCGGTCGAAACATTGGTATGTACTATGTACAGACCAAGTTACATTCAAATCTGTTCATAAATACGCCTGTTATCGCGTGACAAAAATCAGGGCGTTTCAAAATGTCAGCCACGCTAGAAATTCAAAATGCTATAACTCAGCCATTTTTTAAGATATAGACGAAATAAAAACTGCTCTCGAATCTTTTTATCGAGGTCAAGCACACAAGAAAAAAATCAATTTTCAATTTTTTGTACCACATTTCAAATTTAAATTTTTCTTAAAATTTTAAATGGCCGCCATTTTTAAACAAAATGGCGGATGAAGCTGGCCAACGAACTCGGTCGAGACATTGGTATGTACTATGTATAAACGAAGTTACATCCAAATCGGTTCATAAATACGCCTTTTATCGCGTGACAAAATTTAGGACGTTTCAAAATGTCAGCTTCGCTAGAAATTCAAAATGCTATAACTCAGCCATTTTTTAAGATATAGACGAAACAAAAACTGCTACGGAGTCTTTGTATAAAGGTCAAATACATAAGAAAAAATTATTTTTCCATTTTCAAATTTTTGGTACCACATTTTAAATTTCAATTTTTTTAAAATTTTTAAATGGCCGCCATTTTGAAACAAAATGGCGGATGAAGCTGGCCAACGAACTCGGTCGAGACATTAGTATGTACTATGTACACACCGAATTACAACCAAATCGGTTCATAAATACGAGAGTTACAGTGTGACATAGGTCAGATATATATATCAATTTTGAACGGAGGGTGGTTTCGGGGTCATGATCGATGAAAATATACCAAAATTTTTTGAAATCGCTTTCCTCCGAACGGCTGCAATAGGTAGCTTTTTGTAAAGAAAGCTACCTAATAGAGAATGGCTGACACACAGGGGTGCTTATTAAATAATTTTATTGCATCAATAGAGCTATTTGAGTCAGTATAAATGATGAAGAAGGTGTTATGATGAGAAATATGCAACGTGGCTCTATTGCTATAAATTCGGCCGTAAAGAAAGAAATAGAAGGGTGTAGCCTATACGCAAAGTGGTATTGTCACAGAAAACCCCACAACCAACATTATCTGTGCACTTTGATCCATCAGTATAAATATCTGTATAGTTATTGTAATTAGAGTGATGTGCAGCAAGTAACTATTGAAACACAGTTTGTGCTAAGTTCTTTTTGTCATAACCTTTAACCCTCCGAGCGTCTTGCAAAAGAGTAAAATTGTAATGTTGTTTTCTTTGCATATTGTTTTAAATGCTAAGAAAATATGACTCTTTCAACATTATAAACAAAACAAACTTAATTACATATATTAATATAATCCTTGAGAGTATTAATCATTCTTCAATGTATTTAAAATTTATTAAATCTATAGAATTATATTAACTTAAATATTGCTTGTATTGCTGTGAAACCTGGAGCTTAGTGAACGGAATATTACGCCCCAAACACTCAGAGGGTTAAAATGATGGAGGGTGGTAAGAGTTTTCCAGGGAGGGAATTTGTGCAATGGGAATGGGCTCACCTCAATATTGCTTAGATGGCTTTTGTTAATATTTCTCTTTCTGACTCCAAATGATAGTCGATGCTGATAAAGAATATGATTGTCGGTATTTAAAATATAGATATGAAGAGGATGGCCATGATGCGAATGAATGCGTACATTTCTATTGAAAGTTTTTCCCGAATATGGTGTAATGCTGGTTCATCACTGTCAACATATAGACTTAAAACTGGGGATGTACGAAATGCACCAGAGCAAACACCGAGTGCATTATGGTGCACAGTGTCAAGTTTTTTTAAGAACAAACACGTGCTGAAGAGTAGACCTGGAAGGTATAGTTAATTTTGGAGCGGATTATAGAACGATAAATTTTAAGGAGCTAACCACGATCCAAAGACTTAAGATACTAGACTGGCAATTCCTCGGCTACTCCCATTCAAAAGCATGGCAGCCATCTGAAATGTTTTGAAGTAAATTTAAACACCTGAACCGGGAGGTTTGTACGTGAGCTGTGAGTTATTTACCATTAAGTGTTATGGCTAGATGAGCTTAAATATTTAATTTTATCAATATATATGAAGTTTAGGGCATATTTTTTACATGAAGCTATTTTTTATATCTAAATATGCGTTATAAATATTGAATTTTCAGAAATAAGGTTAAATAAGGCGATTTAAAAATTTTATGGATGATATGTTTGAAAAAGAATATCTAATTTTAACATGCCTTATGAACCGAAATAAAGGCGAAATTTATATGGAAACAGATTGTTAAAGATTATAATTCCAACTTTTAAGTTTGACTTTCAAAAGTAACTGGTAGGTAAGTTTAGTTTAAAGGTAGCAACTTTAACATTTTTTATTTTATAAATTACTATCATGTTGATTTCTTTACAAGTAATTTTAAAAAATAATTTTTAAGGAAAAGGGTAATTTTAAAAATGCATATTAACGAAAGTAACACTATATTTTTATCTTTGGAGGATGTTTATTGAAATACTTGTTATACGAATACAAAAACAAAAAAATTGATGAATAAAATATTTTTTAAAAAAAAGGCCTAAATGAAATAGGGTAGACTAATACTTAATGATCCGCAATAAAAAATACGCTGATAAAAGCATTTTAGATAAATTAAAATATAAAAACATATACTGCCGTACAACAGCTGTGATCAAAAATCCTTAGTTAAACTGACAGTTTGCCGGTCTATGTATCTTAAAGGTCTTTGACCACGATCTGCTTCCCCAAGATGTGTTTGAAAGCACCTTAATTAAATTAAGCGATTGCTCGCATTTTTTCCGAAATTGTAAAACATGTGGTAAGAAAGTGAGTTTGACAAAATACACGCCAAACGGACGCGGTCAACACAAATTATATATGAACCAATAAAAATTTCTGGATCTGGATGCAGATCCCTACGTCTACAGATATGCACACAAGAGGTTGTGTCATGAGAAATAATAAAACCATTTTTATTTGTCCAGTTAAGAATATTGTTGATTGCAATTTGCAGTTGTCTCTCAATGAAACGCATATCCTGTCCCATACACATAGCTCGGAAATCGTCAACATATAAATCACCTTTCCCAGAAGGGGGGAGTTGGTTATGTATGTCATTTATTTTTATTGCAAAGAGGGTGACTCTCAGAACACTGCCCTGTGGTACACCCTCTTCGAATGGCAAGGATTGAGCATGATGTATGCGATGCCATCGTGACCTGGGGCAGATGAGTGACTGTCTTTCAAACACTTTAAAAGCTCCGACATAATGAATGGTTGATTGTATGAAGATGAGTTACGATTATTAAAATTAATCCTGGTCATTTCAGTTTGTTTTTTGTAAAATAAAAAGGGTTCTGGATATGCGTCCGATTTTGAAATTGATGCTAGGGTACTTCCTATTTTCTCAGCTATGTTTTTGGGAGAAGTGATGGTTTGACAGTTATGATTTAAAATAGAAACATGATTTTTAGAGTACAGACCCATACATTTTTTTACTTTTACCCAGAGTTCTTTACTTGAAGTATTGGAGCTAGTGCTTGATACATAGTTAATCCAGGACTACCGTTGACTTTTACGTCGCACTCTTCTAGCCTCTGCTTTTTTATACGCCATGTAGTTAGTATTATTTGGGTATCTTCGAAATATACCCTAAGCCCTCTGTTTTTTCTTTGCATTTTGGCAATCGCTCTTTCACCATGGTTTTCTGTGCTTTTTTCTAGATGATATTTTTGGAATGCTAGAATCAGCAGCATTGATAATACACTGAGATATATTATCAAGTGCATTGTCGATATCCCCCTGTATCATGTTATCTGTGATATTTGCAAGTGCTGTAAACGTTGGCCAATTGGCTCTGTCATAGACAACGTTTGGTATAATTATAACAATCCGTAACATGAGTAGTCAGTGTAATAAAAGTCAGAAAGTGGTCACTGCCGTGTAGGTCATTTGAGACCCAGAAGTTCCAGAAAAGATAGAGTAATGGGAGCAGATTATAAGATCTATTGCATGGAATATGCGTGTTCGCTAGTGAAGATATGCCTGCTCAATAACGGTGATCATACCTAAGCCGTTGTCAGAAATAATTTTTCTATAATATCACCACGGGGATTAGAATCACTGTTTCCCCAGAGTTGGCTATGTGCATTAAAATCACCAAGATTGATATATGGAGCGGGGAGTTGGAGAAGGAGATTGTCCAGATCTGCTGAATGAATATTTTTGTTCGGAGGTAAATCGTACATATAGTTATGAGTTGTTTAATATGAACACGGACTGCAACAGCTTGTAGGTTTGTAGTTAAAGCAATGTGTATGGGGTAAATTATTGGAGATGAAAAGAGCCACTCCACCAGTGGCCCTGTCACTGCCGATAAAATCTTTTCTGTAGGGGTAATAGCTGCGTAATTTGGCTTTGTCATTGGGTTTTAAATGGGTTTCCTGTAGAGCTAAGCATAATGGTTGGTGATCGGATAGAATGTTACGGATTTCGTCATGTTTATTGTGATGACCACGGCAGTTCCACGAGATAATGTTAGACATGAATGATATTTTTTTAGGTAATAAATCTGCGTCATTTTAATCGGAGACAGACATACTATCTCCATCGTTAAATATTTCATCCGGTTCTGGGTGAAGAGCTACAGCATCATCTTCCTCAATTTTATCATTCTGCATTGAATGGGTTTTATTTTTGGATGTTTCTCTCTTTTTCCTTTTGGCTGTATTTTCAGATGACGCAGTGGTTTTAATTGGGTGAAGGTTAAATTTTTCTGCATGAGATTTACGGTTTGGTTTCACAGATGATGTTTTAAGTGTATTTTGAGAACCTCTATTATGGAGCGGAAGTTTATAAATAACAGATTGTGATTATTTTAAAGTGGCACTTTGAGCTGGTTTAGAAAGACCAGGTTTAGGTGACTTAGGAGGGGCAGATTGCGTTGATCTATTTGTCTTACCAGAATTATTAGACAGGTTTTTTCATTTTGATTAGGTTGGCAATTAGTTTTAGTCGGGAGTTCAGTTTGAGTCGCAATAGTTTGATAGGTTTTATTGGCAGTTTTAGATAACGCCGTAGCATATGAAACACCAACTTTAGGTGTCCTGGATTCAACGATTTTTCTTGCTTCGGGGTATATATTTTCTTTTGTGCGTATGTGGTCTGTATCTCTTTTTCATTTTCCCACTGACCGCACGATTTAGCATAAGATGGGCGGTGTTTTTTACAATTTACACAAGAAGGTGGTGCATTGCATTGTACACTTTCGTGGCCAACTGCACTACACCGACCACATGTGGTTTTATCTCAGCATGATGTTTTTGGGTGCTCAAAGCGTTGACAATTAAAGCAACGCAGTGGGTTTGGGATGTATGGTCTGACAGAATATGATAAATAACCTACTTTTATATATTTGGGCAAGGTGGGTGTGTTAAAGGTCAGTATAATATGCTTGGTAGGTATTTGTACTTGGGTAGCTGGTATTTGTTCATCTTTACGGTTGATTTTTATATGTCTAGCTCCTATGACATTTTGTTCTCTTAAATTTTCCACTATTTCATCTTCAGTTACATGCAGGAGGTTTGATTCCGAGATCACTCCACGGGACGAATTTAAGGTTCTGTGTGGTAATATGGTGACAGCAATGTTTGCAAAGTGAGTACATTTTTTTAAGTTCAGTGCTTGTTGGTTGTTGGTTACTTCAATTAGTAGTTCACCTGTACGGAGTTTTTTTTTTATTGTTTTGGGTTCGCCAACCAGTCCTTGGATAGATTTATTAATCAAAAAGGGAGATGTTTTATCAAAACTCCCTTCTTGACGTTTAACGATGAAGAATCTTTCTTCGGTTTTACTTTCAGATTCGGGATTTTTAGATTCCGTATTGGAAAAAACATCCTCGACTCTCATACCCCGTGATTCTTTATTATCCTGATTAATAGTATCCTGTGAGCTAGAGCTCAATGAATCATTATTCTCTTTATTAGCTTGTGGGGCCTCCACATCGCATGTCTTACCTGATTTTGTAGCCATAATCGAGAGAGATATTGAAAAAACGCCAGGCATCGGGCCTGGTCACCGACCCTTCTTACCGTTACTTTAGGCGCAGGTCTCAAAAGGGTGAAAACTATCAAGAAACTTCCACGTTTTTCGAACGTTGGATTAAACTCGATAGCATCTCCAAATTCTAGTTCTTTCACAGTGGAACTCGGTTGTCGTAGGTAAGCCTTTACAGCAGCAGCATATAACACACCGATATTGGGCGTCCTGGATTCGACGATTTTTCTGGCTTCAGAGTACGATATGTTGTCCTTTGTGCGTATGGTCTCTCTTTTTTTCATATTTCACAAGATTTAGCATAAGATGGATGATCTTTTTTGCAGTTGACACAACAAGGCTGAGCATTACATTGCGCACTGTCGTGGCCAACTGTACTGCACCGACCAGATGTTTCCTTACCACGGCAATTAGTTTTTGAATGCCCAAAGCGTTGGCAATTAAAGCAACGCAGTGGGTTTGGGATATAGGGTCTGACAGAACATGATAGATATCCTGCTTTAATATATTAGGGTAGGTTGGGTGTGTTAAATGCGAGTATTATGTGCTTGGTAGGTATCTGAATTGGATTAGCTGGTATTTGTTCATCTCGACGGTAGATTTTTATTCGTCTGGCTTCAATGACATTTTGTTCCTTAAATTATCTAATATTTCATCATCAGTAACATGCAATAAGTCAGATTCAGTAATTACCCCACGAGATGTGTTGAGGGTTCTATGTGGACTTACGGAGAACCGGGATATTAGCAAAATTTGTACATTTCTTTAGGTTTCTGGCTTGCTTGCTATTGTTTACTTCAATAAGAAGTTGACCAGATCGTATTTTTTTAATAGTCTTTGGGTTCACCTATCAATCCTTGGATAGATTTGTGAATCAAAAAGGGAGAGCTTTTGTCAAAGTTGCCTTCTTGCCTTTTAACAATATAGAATATTTCAGTACATGGATCCTCAGTTATGTCAGCCCAGGATTTGGGTTGGCTCTAATTTATATCTCCTTGCAGGCCGGAGCCTGATGCAGCGAGATTCTCCTTCGACAGATTCTGAGACATTACAGTCTCAGGCGGAATGTTGAGTGTCGCATGGGGTTGTGGGGCCTCCACATCACTTGTCTTATTTTCATGAGTTGTAACCATATTACATAGAAATTTTTTTGAAACGCCAGACATCGGGCTGGTCACCGACCCTTCTTACCGTTACTTTAGGCGCAGGTCTCAAAAGGGTGAAAACTATTCACAACAAACTTCCACGTTTTTCAAACGTTGGATTAAACTCGATAGCGTCTCCAAATCCTAGTTCTTTCACAGTGGAACTCTGTTGTCGTAGGTAATCCTTTACAGCTCTGTCCAACCTACAACGCCCTTACGCCGAAAGGTACCAGTCGCCCAGTGAATTCCTAACCGCCGCCATACAAGTATGGCGCCCACCGATCATGGAACCGGAATTCGGAAATGCCCTGCACTCTGGGACTCGAGATCAGCCTAAAAAGTTAGAAACGAGGCGATGAGATTTAAAACCCAGGGGCGTAGCTACCGTGGAGCAGTTGGAGCAAACTGCTCCAGGCGCACGAATCCTAAGGGCGCAAAAATTAGAAAGAGCGAAATAAAGAAATATGAAAAAATATTTGCATTTTTTTTCATTATTAATCAGATATTATAGATTAATCTTGTTAGAATCAGCATATTTCTGAGATATTTACCTTGTATACTCATTTTATACTTGTACCTCAACTATTTCAATTTAAAACTTTTTTATACACAGTTAAATTTCTTCGCGAAGTTGTGATTTTAATTCATGTCATATTGCAGCATCAAGTAAAATTCTCCACTACAGTTTCAGCATGCCTGATTTTAGGTAGATTTCGTAAGAAATACTACCTATTGCAGTCGTTACCATGGTGCGACTTTTGAAAAATTCCTTCATAACTTTTCATTATAGGACCCCAGGAACCCAAAACCACCCCCACCTAAAACGTTTATATATATATGTATGTATGTACTAAATTTTGTCCGCACGATAGAAGTCGCAATTATGCACGGATCGTCTTCAAACTCGCCAACAACTTTGGGATGGCTAATATCTCGCTGGGGATTGAAAATGGGCAAAATCGGCCCAAGGGAATGGAAATGGGGAGGGTTCAAAATTTTGAATGCCGTCTTAACAAGATTTTGATAAAAACCAGCTCTTACACAACAATGACAGGAAAAAATAAATATTTTTCGTTATAGCAATTGCCAACTGTTAGAAAAAAAAAAACAAAATTCTCACCACAACAATTGCTTTTCTATTGCAATATTTTCACGAGAAAAAAATAAATGAATTGTTTGATGAATTGATGGTTGGTTGGTTGGTTGGTTGGGGTTTTATGGCGCAAAGTCCCGATAGGGACATGCTGCGCCAAGACAAAGTCAAAATAGAAAAACATTAAAAACCCAAAAATTTGAGTAAGAAAAGAATAACAAAAAGATGAGAAAACCAAAAAAATTAATGAAAACAGCAAGATGTACAATTAAAACCATTTAAAATATTCAAAAGTCCATAGTTAAAAGGCAAGCGTATTCTAATTAAAATCTGTGGAGTTCTAAAGTAATAGCTGTTAAAAGATACCAAGTTTAAAATGAGGTACAAATACTACATAAACACAAGTTTAAAAAACACATGTGTAAAAAACAATGTAAAATCACTTAGGTAAAAATTCCTCGAAAACTGTATTTCCTTCGTCAGCACTTGACTCATACGACTCAGAGTCCATTGCTTCATCTACATAGTTCTGGAGCTGCTTCGGATCCTTCAAGTTTGAGACAGGTGGATTTAGCCAGTTGTTCTTGCTCTTTTTCTTCACAGTGTTCCACTATAAAGAGCCCCCGATTGTTTTCCTCTCTTTCTGAACGCAGATTTTTTTTGCTTGGTTTCACTGTGACTAGTATCAGGTTTCTGTGATGTTTTTTTTGATTTAACAGCTTTAGTATCAGTCTGGAGTTCAGATGACTTTTTGGATTGAACTGGGTCGGATGACTTTTTGGATTGAACTGGGTCGGATGACTTTTTGGATTGAACTGCAGGTTTTTGTGGCTGACCAGTTTGATATACTATAGTAACAGGTTCTGAGGATGGTAGCCAACGTTCCAATAATGGGGTTGCATAACATTTAGAACCACAGCAGACATCACGAGTTTTGTGGTGCGGAGTGGTACTGTCATAGGTGAGTTATTTAGGGGAACGGAAGGTTCGGTCTGGGTGCTTATGTGCCTTACAAATTTTGGTTGTTGTTTGAGTAGACTAAAGTAGGAGACTCCGACTGACGGAGTCCTGGATTCAACAACTTTACGGGCTTCAGGATAGGAGAGATTTTGAGTTATTTTAACAGAAATGATTTCTTTTTCACGTATCCAGGTTGGACAAGAACGGGAGTATGCAGTATGATTACCCTTGCAATTTATGCAGCGTTCAGAATTTTCACATGATTTATTGTCATGGCCAGCTTCTGCACAACGTGCACAGGTGGTGGAACCCCGGCAGTTAGTAGTAGTGTGGCCATAACGCTGGCAATTAAAGCAGCGTAGAGGATTAGGAATGTAAGGACGAACAGGACAATTAAGGTAACCAGCTTTAATTCTTTTTGGTAAGGTAGGGCTATTGAAAGTGAGAATGATGTGCTTTGTGGGAAGCACTTGTCCATTCCGACGGAGTGTAATACGTCGTGCATCTATGACATTTTGATCATTTAAATTTTGTAAAAGTTCATCCTTGGTAGAAAATAAAAGATCTGATTCGGATATTACACCACGGCTTGTATTTAGGGTTTGATGTGCTTTAACAGAAACAGAAAATGGACCTATTGTATTACAATTTGATAGAAAATCAGACAGGTTGGCTGAAGTAACCTCAACCAATAAATCCCCAGACTGCAGTTTTCTGAGATTATGACCATCACCGAAAACAGACTGAAATGATTTTGCAATAAGGAAAGGTGAAGTTTTCTTAAATGAACTATCGGACAGGCTATCAGTACGTTTCATTACAAAGAAGAGAGTGAAAATATTGCTCTGTACAGTTTGTTGCTCGCCACATGGGAGAGGATTTGAAGGAAGTAAAGTTTTTCCATCCATAGTGGGATAAAAAAACAATTCAGACCCCGGCCGCACCACCCACTACCGAGCCCAACAAGGGGATGCACATTCGTGCACCAGTGCTAACCAGCGCCCATACGGTCACAAGACACTCCTATGCCAGTCTCTACCCTTAACGAGATGGCTAGTAAGTACTCGCTCACTTGATCCCCAGCCAGTGACAGAAGTCAGCTGACCAGCCGATTGACGCATACGGGACCAATATGCACCTCCCGTCTACCTGAAGCAGAGGCCAAAGCAGTGTGTTGGTTTCCCTCAACTGCCAGGATCCCCCTTTCCAGGGACACCGTTCGCCAAGCACGGCAAACACGTGGGTGGTTTACAATTCTCTATGAGTCGATATACAGGATGATATCGGCTCATACAGAATTGCCCTCACCTCCGAAGAGGAAACCACAACGAGAGAGAAACAAAGAGGAAAGAAACACGAGAGAAATAAGAGGAAAAGGAAAAGAGATAGATCGCTCAGGAACCCGGGGTTGCGAAGCCCATGAATACCTAAAGAAGGTATCACGATGAATTGATGAATTGAAAATAAATTTAATATTACGTCATAAGTTTCCTAGAGTAAGATTTCAGCATGAAAACTCAAAATGAAATAAATAGTTTGACGAATTAAAAAAATATATATATATTGCCTCATATTGAAATATAATGGACCTCAGCAGGTGAATATGCAACATAATGCGAGTTTAAGAAAGGTATTAAAACATAATAAAAAACCCGACTATGGAAATATTAACATATGTTAACACTTTGAGGTTCTCTGAATTTGTTTTAGCCATTTTCAAACCTATTCCATACATGCGTGTGTGTATTCGTGTACATTAGAATTTTCACAAAATGTTTAGCTCCCTATTTTTAGTCAAGGAACTGGGTTTATCTCTAATCTTGATTCAAGTTTTGTTGGTGAATTTGGTACTTAACTTCGAAATCTACCTCCGCCTGTAGACCCGAGCCGGCAGGGATTTTTTTTTTTTGGTAACTTCTTTTCCGTAGACGACAATAGAAGGTTTTCAAATCTGAAAGTAATCAAAACTTATTTATAGGGTCTGTCACTTATTACATCGGTCACTTTATTTTTTTAGAAATAGTGGTAGCCAATAATCTTTTGGCTACATTTCTATTGAAAATGTATTATAAATTTATCCTGATGATTACTGTACGGAAATAATGATAATCAACGAAGTCACCGCTGAGAAACCTCTATTTACGATATAATAGGAATGCCTTAGCTATTTAGTTATTTTACAATTTGAAAAAAAAAATAGTTTGACAAGTTGAAGAAAAGTATTGAGCATTTTATAAACGAAAAACCAAGAAAATGAAAATTTTGAAGAATTTTATTTCTTTGTTTGTTTTCGGAAATTAAGCATGCCATCAATACAGATTACTAAACAACAGTAAGAGCAGGGTTTAGGCATTTTTCTACATCAGTCCAAGGTGACAAAATTTAGAGGGGTGGGGTAAGGGTAAGCGACAAAATAAATTTCGTGGGTATTATTGAGATTTTAAATATGGCAAATGTTAAATGCGAATTAATATGCATTTTCCTTCAAAAAGAGAGAAAAAGCAAAGTATCAAATTCAGTGTTCCTTAGGACCTAATTATTGCCTATGTAAATTTACACCACTTTTATTCGAAAAGTATTTTTCAGTATTAACCCTCTAAGTGTTTGGGGCGTATTATTCCGTTCACTAAGCTCCAGGATTCACTGCAATAGAAGCAATATTTAAGATAGTATAAGTCAATAGATTTAATGAATTTTAAATACATTTAAGAATGATTAATACTCTCAAGGATTACCATTCATATTTGTAATTGAGTTTTTTTATATAATGTTGAAAGAATCACATTTTCTTAGCATTTAAAAAAAATGCAGAGGAAAACAACTTTACAATTTTACCCTTTTGCAAAACGCTCGGAGGGTTAAAACTTAGCAATAGGCCGCATTATGGCAAAACATATTTTTCAAAAATACTAATGAGAGTTTGCTTAGGCCGTAACCAGGCACCGTACACCACCAGCCGATATCACATATTAGTAGTCAATGAAATTTTCGAATTACAAAATGAAAAAAGAAATCTGGAGTTACTCCACTCAATTATCCAAACAGTTTACAGAAATACTGTGTGTTAGAACAGTATAACAATAAATAAAAACTTACATCCTAATTTTATATCAAAGTGAAGTACTTCCACTAGTGATAAAGACCTCGTGTTTTAAAGAAAACGTACATAAAGCTTAAACATTTTTCTAATGACATAATTTTCAACAAATTTTCATTCCGCCCGTGCTGAAAGAAGGCCTATACATTTAAAAAAGAATGAAAAAATAGGATTTTACTAAATTAAATCGCATTCTGGCAGGCTCAGAGGCTCAGACTGGTCCGCCGGGCAACCGACCTGAGGTCGGTGCGCCCTAAGTCAGGTAAAGCTGTGCCCTCCCTCAGGTGAAGGTAATAGTTACAAAATTTGCTACAAGCATTAGATTTGAACAGTCTTAAGTTATTTAACAATTTAAAAAAAAAAAACTTTTGAAGCATTTTTTTTATTTATCATTTTTTTCTCTCTTTGCAAAGCAGAATCTTTTTCTTGAAAGCTTCTTTATTGCAAAGGAGAATTTAAATATTTTAAAACCAAATGTATATTCTGTAATTCTGTCTGTTACCAATGCTGACGGTGGCATGATCTGCCCCAAAAATTTTCAGCTTGTCTGCTACCAAAGAGCGTCGCTTCTATTTCAAAAAATATATATAGGGTGCGTCAGGTATTTGCGAAAAAATCAACGACAGCTTTCAAACGTGATATACTCTAGAGATAGGGCATTTTTTTATTTTAATGTTCTGTACAGGTGACCACATACACACTGGATGACATCATTCATTGAAACCACTGCGAGCCGCAATAAGCGCCTTTACAGGCTCTCAAAACTGACTACAAGTAATGATCAGATGAGTGTTGGGAACATTTGCCACTGCATACACATCAGCTGCCTTGAGAGCCACAACAGTGCTGTGTAGATGACTGTTGAAGTGCCTCTCAATTTCGCCACATACGTAATAGGCTATTCGGTTAATATCTACGTAGCTGGAGGATTTAACAAGTTGAGGATGGCATCGACATGAATGCTTTGGCCATCCATTTTTGGTTTGTATGAACTGTGTGGGATAGTGCAGAATCTTGTTAAAAAATGTATGACCTCCTGCATGTTACATAAGTAATTTAGTGCTCTAACACCTCGGTATGAACTACGGCGTTGAATCTGGCACCTTGCAGAAAGAAATCTGGAGGCATCAGATCGTCTTCGCTTCTCAGGAACCCCCCCCCCCCTGCCCAGAATCATCAGTGAGGCCGAAAATTTTCTGCACATGTCTGCCAGGACCTCTTCGAGAATTTTACACCATCACCAATCTTTTTGCGGTTCACTTTCTTGACCTGGACAAAATTTTTCTCATTGGAAAGAAACAAGAGCTTTCCTTCCTGGCTCCTCTTGATGTTCCAACTTGTTAAGGAGGTGCTTGTATTTGGTCAGGCGGTTATCCCTGGTTCTCTCGGGCAAGAACAGTACTCTCTCTCCTCATCATGTACGACCTCTAACGAAGGTCCTCATGAATCACACATCAGAGAGGCCGAAAATTTTCTGCACATGTCTGCCAGGACCTCTTCGAGAATTTTACACCATCACCAATCTTTTTGCGGTTCACTTTCTTGACCTGGACAAAATTTTTCTCATTGGAAAGAAACAAGAGCTTTCCTTCCTGGCTCCTCATGATGTTCCAACTTGTTAAGGAGGTGCTTGTATTTGGTCAGGCGGTTATCCCTGGTTCTCTCGGGCAAGAACAGTACTCTCTCTCCTCATCATGTACGACCTCTAACGAAGGTCCTCATGAATCACACATCAGATTGTGGACTCATCAATCTGCATATCTCTCGCGAGTGCCCTCATAGACTTCGTAGGATTTTCATCGACTTGACTGAGGAATTCCGGTGTCTTGATGATTTCATATTGCTGCATATTTCATATTAAAGTGATTGTGAACCCCTTGTTGAGCCGCCACTGTCTGCGTGGTGAAACGTTGTTGTATAGATATAAGATGAACGTGCGCAATAAAAATAATTTAATTGAGATCTAAGAGAAAAATGCTCATCAGTTATCGTCACAGAATGGGTGAAAAATACTTTAGAATGATCCTGTCGGTCGATTTCTTCGAATATAATACAATTTTTGCGACAGATTTATAATATACCTGCTGACATCATCAAAAACACCAAATCGTGCCTTTGGGAATCTGAAAACGTGAGGAAATTTAAACACACCCATACATATTGAATCATTATAAAAGTTGCGAGAAAGGAATCAAAGTATTTGAAAATGTAAAACTACCCCATTATTTTCATTTATTTTTATTGTGATTACAATGCTTTCCTATTTCCTTCCTTACAATGTAATGTGTATGGAATCTAAAAACTGCAATCTTGAGTAGTATATAAGAATATCAATCAGGGTTCTCGCTGCCGATCGCCGCTGCACCAAAAAGTTTCAGTTTGCGAGAAAACTGAAGATTGAAATCGCCAAATTGCATGAGATTTTTTTTTCATTTCGGCAACACTCTCAATGATATTATTGTATGATTAAACCTTTTCTGTCATTATTTGTGTTTTTATACTCTTAGTGTTTCACATAGAATATATTGCTACCATTATTTGAATTTGGCTAGTTTTTCTTTAGAGATTAGCGAAATTGCTCAAATTAGTCAAAAACCAGTAAGAACCACGGTTTAACCTTTATCGTTCTTCATTGGCTTATTTTCTAAATCATAAGCTGTAGAAATAAAGTTTCAATAGTAAAAAAAAATTCAAAGTTGTTCTTCGGCCTCTTAAAAGTAATTTATATCAAAATAGTTATTTTTTTTAAAGTTAGGAAGTTTACATTTTTATTTGCTCCCTGGATACCATATGCTATATTTAGAAAAATCTTTTTCGTACTATACCTGGTAAAATAATGAAAATGTATTTTTATACGACCAAAACTTACTGAGGTTTGATACTTTGAATTTTATGGGATTTTAGTATTTTCTGGCACTAAAAACATGTTTCATGCACGTGCAAAAAGTAAAATATATATTTTAGGGTGTCCCAAAAAAATCAACTTTTAAAATTGTGAACTATCACCTACTAAAAATGGTCTTCCTGTGAATATAAAACACCTTGAATTGTTTCAGAATTTAAAAAAAATATTTAGAGGTCCCCCAAGGTCATTGAACTTACATGAAAATGGCCAAAATAATGTGAAATGTGGCTTTTTTTTGTTAGCTACATTAAAAACCATTAATGTTCAAATGACATTTTTTTCCTTTATGAATGTTTCTTATATATTGTTTCAAACAAATTTTGTATAAATTATGTTTTTGCTCTGGCAGGAAGAGATAATATATTATTGAAATCAAGAAAAATGCGATTTTGCAGACATTTTTACCTTCTAATTATGCACAAAAAGTGAACTTAAATAAACAATTATCCTACAATTAGCAAATAAAACCATCAAAGAAGAATGTTTTAAGATTATCGCATACTTATTTACACATTCAGACGTTTTTTATCAACTACATTTCAAAATGATTTTGGCGATTGCTCTTTACAAAATTTCTTTCTGTGCATCTCTATTTCTACGACTTGTAACAAAAACTGTTCTTGCTCTTCAATTGTTGTTGAATAACTGAAGTCATATATGAATACAACAACTTGTTCAGCAACATCATTTACACAAGGCAAGTTCTTAGCAAATATTGCAGCATTTTTATAGGATGGCATTTTGGGCCAATCTTTGACCGGTACACCGAGGAAACAATCTTCAATTTTAGCTGTTTCAATGAAACTATTAGAAATATATCAATCATCGAATTTGAGAGAAAGTATTTCTAATAGATGTGAATTAGAAATCCTTTCTTTTTCGTGTTCAAAACTACCTTTGATTTTTGCTTACCAGTAAGAAGATCTGAAAACACCCAACTGTTGCCGTTCTCCACTCGCATACCATGAATGACGTAACATCGTTTTTAATCCAATATTGCTTATGTGTTTGACATCATATTCTTTCAACCTTTGAATCAGTGAAACATCATTAGGAAGAGCATCTACAGCAGACTGGCAAGTAAACCGGGATTGCGACTATACACACACAACAAACCATTTAGATTGTTGTATACCTTGAAACTCTTGAGCAGTTAATACCATTGTGCTTTCATTACAATTAAACAATAACTTCATTTTCAAGGAATAAATTGCCATCCAGCAAGCTCGGGGAAGAGCACCTGGTTTTCGAATTCTAAATTGAATGTCTAATACAATCATTAATGATGCAAGATTTAAAATTTCTTTGTAATCATCCTAAAGTAGTTTTATAGCAGCTTTTACCTGATTAGAAGTAAAAGTTTTTAAACTGTCCGATGTTGTTATGATGGGTACTGATTGCTTTTTTGGTTCATGGTGGTTGAGCTTAGACCAGTTTTCTCAGAATCTCTTAAATAAAGATTTCAGGTCCAGTAGATTGTCTGAAACACACACTAAATGCATCAGAAAGTAAAACCTCAAACATGTGATACTGACATGCTATCCACAAAAGGTTTCTGCCTATTTTTTGCACAAGAATTTTACATGTTCCTTTGAATCTTCCACTATTTGTATGGGTTGTATCGAAACACATGCCAATTACTTAACCCTCTAAGTGTTTGGGGCGTAATATTCCGTTCACTAAGCTCCAGGTTTCACAGCAATATAATGAATATTTAAGGTAATATAATTCTATAGATTTAATGAATTTTAAATACGTTGAAGAATGATTAATACTTTCAAGGATTATATTCATATTTGTAATATATTTTTTTATAATGTGTAAAGAATCATATTTACTTAGCATTTAAAACAAAACTCAAAGAAAACACATTACAATTTTGCCTTTTTGCAAGACGCTCGGAGGGTTAAGATTCACATTTCAAGGATTTTAAGAGCTTGAAAACAGCATCACCTACTTCTTTGCCAGTTCCAGACAATAACTTAAAAACTCCAAGAAGCTTAGTACGTTTATCTTGCAAAGAAAAAGCTAGTACCGCTAAATGATCCATATTTCCTATGCTTTTTGGTGACAAATTGGCTAACAGTTTTCCACCTCAATGAACAAGTGACTGTGATGTTTGAAACTGTGTTTTTAATTGTTGAACGGTTTCTTGGCGAAGATATTGGCTTTCCCGATTAACAGTACTATTTTAAAACACTATGGATTTTTACAAGCGGGTCAAACGTCATGGTAGAGGAAGAGCAACATTCTTTGTTTATTACATATGCTATTATCATTGTGGATCTTTTAGGCTGGTCTTAGTTCAATCTAAAACACTAGCAGTCTTGGAATAATAATTGATCTGCGACTGCAGAGCTTAGATTTATTTCCTTTGGGCTTTGTATTATCATCTAAATGTATTTTTACTACAACTTCTTCCTCAGAGGTTTCTGCAGAAGATTTATTAGCTTCGATATACAAAACCGAAGACATAAATAATCAATGAAACTTTCCTTTAACACTTGCTTGAGCTGCCATCTATTAATATTAGAAACATTGTAGTTCATGATATTCATTTAATGAAATCCAGTAGTTTAATAAAGATTGAAGAGCATTAGAAGAGTTATGATAAAAAAAAGAAAGAAATATGGTTCTCGAATAGTAATTTTATAAGTTTTTATAAAAAAATTTAATAAAAATATATCATCAAATTAAATCATTGTTAAACATGATAAAGTGTTCTTAAACGAATTTTAGGATAAAAAAAATTGTAAGAGAAGCGTGGTAGAATTCTACAATCCTGCATATTAATTAGAAATTAAAATTTTCCATAAATTCCCAATTTTCTATTAGCTTGGGGACCTCTAAACCTTTGTGAAATGACTAACTTTTTTGTAATATCATATTATGACAGAAAAACGTTTTTAAAAAGGCGAGACTTGGCATTTTCAAACTTTTTATTTTTTTGGCCTCTCCTGGGACACCCTAATATATATATATATATATATATATATATAATTAATAATTTTTGCCAATAGTGTATTTTTTATTAGTTTTCTACAATGCTTTGAAACCTTTGAAAAGAAAAACAAATATTAAGGGAAGCAGATTATATTGGCCCATTTAAAAAGAAAATCTTGCCCAATTCGCAGAAAATATTGGTACTCCATACTTAAAGAATAATAATTTAATTCTTCATTATTTATTTTCATTTAATATGTTGTTAAAATACTTTGACTTTCAAATTAAAGTAAGGTTTTACACCGAATTAAGAATAGTATATAAATTTGAACTTCAAAATAAAATTGCGCAGAACTTTTTGCGAGTGATAAAAGGGCGGAGGGCGCACAAACTTTACTTGCTCCAGGGCGCTGAATATGTAGCTACGCCACTGAAAAAACCTCAACATCCAGAGTGTCTCGCGTGAAAATAAAAAAATCCACTATTGTAAAAAAGAAAAAGTCATGTGAGAGAGAACTTAGACAAAAGGTGTATTTGTCTTTTTTTAAACTTTTAAACTTTTTTTTAAACCAACAGAACGATAACAATGTTAGTAGAACAAAGAGCAAATTGAACAAATAAGTTAGTAAAAAACTAGAACCTGAACAAGGAGGGATAAACTAAAAAGAGAAAATTAAAGAGTGTGAAACAAAAAAGGATAGTAAACCAAAAAGAGAAGACAGGAAAAGAGAAAGATCGCTTGGGAATCTGGGGTCGCGAAACCCGTAAATACCTAAAGAAGGTATTCCCCTGGGTGATATGCTCTCCTGACCTAAATCTGATCGAACATCTTTGGGACATACTCAGACGACGAATTTCTGTGAGACCAAGGCCCCCTTTTACAGTCCGGGACTCGGAGATTGCAATTCTTGAGCAGTGAAACGGTATTCCCCAAAGTCTTATCGATAACCTCATCGCATCCAAGGAAAACTGGTGTGCAGCAGTCTTAGCTGTTCGAGGACACCACACGCCAGCCATATGAAAAATCTTGCATCATTTCTAAACAATACTTTATCATTTACATGAAACCAAATTGTTGCCCCAAACCATCTTTTAATGTTCCTTCCACCTTTTCAAAGAATAAAAGTAAAGCCCCCTTGCAATTTTTTTGCGTCTATTTTTCTGTACTTCGCATTGATATACGTACATTTTATGCCCATACATGGCTTTCATCCACTGTTCGCTTCACTTTTTTGTTCGCTACCCTAATTTTTTTTACCAGTGTAGATGCGAGGGTATCTGCTATTGTTTCAGTTATATTTTTTGTAGATGCTATGGTTTGGCCACTGTGTTTTAATATTGAGATGTGATTTTCAGAATATAATCCCATACAATTTTTCACTTTTTTCCCAAAAGAACTTTACTTGAGGTATTACAGTTTATGTTCAAGATTTATTGCATCCAGGAGTCACGTTGGCTTTTGCGACGTACTCTTCTAGCGTCAGCCTTTGCTTTTTTGTATTTAATATAATTAGCATTATTGGGGAACCTCCGGAAGATGCCCCATGCCTTCTGTTGATTCTTTTTTGCCTTTTGACATTCAACATTCCACCATGGTCATCTGTGCTTCCGGGTTGAAAGTGATTTAGGAATGCTAATATCTGCAGCATTGATAATAAATTAGGTGATATTATCAAGCGCATCGTCAATATCAACTTCTATCAAATCGCTAGTGATTTTAGCCAAGTCTGAAAGTTGGCCAATTGGCTCTTTTATAGACAAAGCGATTAATGGGCCTCAGGACAAAGCTTTAAAATTTTCAAAATTTTAATTTTTTTAGATATTAAATATTTTTTCTGAAAATTTTCCTATAAATGTTTCCTTGAAATTCCTATTAGAACAGAAGTTATGGCTTTTAGAATTATACACGCTCAATAGCGGAAGCGGCGTTTCGGAAACTTTGAAGCCATTTTTCTCCAAATGACGTTTTTGGGCATAACGCGCACGATATCTCAGAAAGTTCTGAATTTTTTTTCATGAAATTTTCAAAACGTATGTTTCATGTTAGTCTGTATAAACTGAAAATAAAATTTCCTTCTTATTGTTCAGAAATATATTCTTTATAGGTAATTATACTGCTGAAAACTTCTAAATTCTGCATTCACTAAATCCAACTTTGTATTAAAAATAGAAAAAATGCTTTAAATACAAATTTATTAAGGTTCAGAGTAATTATTATAATGTGAAGCATAAGTACGACCCAAAGTTTTCCTTCTACTTGCAAAATTTATTTTGTAATCGTGCGCATAATATGTTATGCCGATTTTCCGCTCGTCAAATGTCTGACATTTTGGAGCCCACTGTAAATTCTAATTCTGCATCTTTGTTTTTTTCAAATGCATGAGATGAAAGAACATACTTATGTCTTTCATTCCAATATAAGGTTGGTTGTATTGATTTTTATGGCACAAAATCCCTTTAGGGACATGTTGCGCCAAACAAAAAGCGAGTCAAGAAGAACAAATGAAATGAGATACAATGGAAATAAAAAAGCTATCTGGATGGGGTACCGATCCAGATGTAGTCGTCAAACAAGGGTAAAAAACAATGCTTTACTAGATTTCTATTTTACAAAGTAAATGGACGTTAAGCAAAGATGAGGCAAAGATATCTGGATGAGGTTTCCATACTGAAGTCAAAAAGAGAGTCAAACTTATGAAGCATATAAAAACTAAATCTCAAAATAAAAACCATCGTGTTTTAAAAAAGTAAAGAGTGCCCCATGAGGTGTTTCCCCAATGAGGATTGTCAAGATTGGTGATGATGTGTTAAAATACCTTCTATATAAGTGCCGGAGGCCCGGACAGTCAGTTAAAACATGATGAATGGTCAGGTAATCAAAATGACAATGTGGACACATGGGAGCATCCTCCCGAAGTAAAAGATGTTTATGAGTGATTCTAGAATGTCCAATTCTCAGACGGGTCAGAAGAACATCGGTTTTCCTTGGATAACACGGAGGCCAGGTCATGATGGTATGTTTGATATGGTGCAGTTTATTATTGCATTCTAAATTCCAACTTTCTTGCCATTTATTATGAATAAAGTGTTTGATAAGTAGTTTAACGTCTGAGAATGGAACTTTATGGCACAACTCATTAAGAGCACGCGTTGCTGCCTCATCCGCTTTCTCATTACCAGGAATAACCATGTGTCCAGGTACCCAGCAAAATAATATATTATAGCCTCGTCTTCTCAATCCTTGAATTTTATAATACATTGACGAAACATACGGATGCTTTTTAAATGAGTTGATTGCGTCCATAGAGGTATTTGAGTCAGTATAAATAATAAAGGATGATCTGTGATGATGAGAGATGTGGAACATGGCCATATCTATTGCAATCAGTTCGGCCGTAAAGACAGAAGTGGATGAATGAAAGCGATAGCTTAACGAAGTGCTTTCACAAAATACCCCACACCCAACAGTATCTCCACTCTTGGAGCCATGCGTGTAAATATCAGTATAGTCATTAAAGTTTGATCTGTGTGCAGCAAATAACTTGAAAAACAGGATCCAAGTTGTTCCTATCGTATCCTTTAAAGGGATGGAGCAATGTAACATTAGGAGGTTTCCAAGGAGGGTGTACATGATTTGGACATGGACTCACCTCGATATTACACAGAGGGCTATTATCAGTAATGTTCCTAATTCTGACACCGAAAGATGGGATGCAAGATGGTCGATGCTGATAAAGCATATCATTGTATTTAGAATGTATGAATGAAGAGGATGGCCAGGATGTGAAAGGATACGGTAATAAAGTTCTAAAGAAAGCTTTTCACGAATGTGGTGCAATGCTGGTTCATTGCAGTCAACATAGAGACTTAAAACTGGAGAGGTACGAAATGCACCAGAGCAAACACGGAGTGCGCTATGATGCACAGTGTCAAGTTTTTTAAGAACAGAATTACGTGCGGAACCATAGACCTGGCAGGCATAGTCAATTTTGGAACGGATGACAGCTCGATAGATTTTAAGGAGAGTATTACGGTCTGCTCCCCAGGAAGTATTTGAAAGCCCCTTTAGTAAGTTAAGCGATTTTTCACATTTTGTCCGTAATTGTAAAATATGTGGTAAAAAGGTTAGCTTACTATCTAATTGGAGGCCGAGAAAACGGACACTGTCCACAACAGGAATTTGAGTTGGTCCAATAAAAATTTCAGGATCTGGATGCAGATCCGTACGTCTACAGAAGTGAACACAAGAAGTTTTGTCATGAGAAATTATAAATCCATTTTTATTAGTGTAAGTAAGAATATGGGTGATTACAATTTGTAACTGTCTCAATAAAACGAATATCCTGTCCCATACACATGATGCGGAAATCATCAACATATAAATCACCTTTCACAGAAGGGGGTAGTTGACTAAGAATGTCATTTATTTTTATAGCAAAGAGGGTGACACTGAGGACACTGCCCTGGGGAACACCCTCTTATTGTACATAAAAACTAGAGAGTACCCCACCAATTCGGGCTTGAAAAAGTCGAATGGCGAGAAAGTTCTTAATAAAAATAGGGAGATTCCCACGAAAGCCTAGGTTAAAAAGATCACGAAGGATCCCGTATCGCCATGTTCTCTCATAGGCTTTCGCCATGTCAAAAAATACTGACACCAAATGGTTGCGTTTTAGAATGGCTGTCCGTATGTGATTTTCAAGATTGATCAGGTTATCGATAGTTGACCTACCTCGTCGGAAACCACTCTGAAATGCAGCAAGGCAATTATTTTCTAAAATATGCACAAGACGACCATTGATCATTTTTTCAAGTAATTTGCAAAGACTGCTAGAGAGTGCGATTGGCCTGTAATTATTGGGATTACTAGCATCTTTCCCTTGTTTAGGGAAAGGAATGATAATAGGATTAATCCAGGCATGAGAAAAGACCTGTTCCATCCAAATTCTGTTACAGAATGCTAGTAAATTATTGAGAGAGGTTGTGCAGAGATGTTTAAACATGGTATAGGTGATGCCATCGTGACCTGGAGCTGATAGATGACTATTTTGCAAACATTTTAAGAGCTCAGAGAGTAAAAGGGAGATTATAGTCATAAGAGTAACGGGAGTTAAAATTGAGGTGGCTAGTTTCTGCTTGTCTTTTGTATGATAAACAAAGGTTCGGGGTATGAGTCGGAGGCAGAGTTAGATGCAAGCGTATTTGCTTTGGTTTTGGCAATGTTCTTACGGGAAGCTATTGTTTGTCCGTTGTGATTTAAAATTGAGATGTGGTTTTCAGAATAAAGACCCATACAATTTTTACTTTTTTCCAGAAGACTTTACCAGAGGTATGTGAGTTAATGTTAGATACATATTGAATCCACGATTCACGTTGGCTTTTACGACGCACTCTTCTAGCATCAGCCTTTCCTTTTTTGTAGGCAGTATATTTAGTATTATTGGGATAACGTCGAAAGATGCCCCAAGCTTTCTGTTGATTTTTTTGCAGCTTGACAGTCACTGTTCCACCATGGCTTCCTGTGTCTCATTGTAGATGATGAGTTTGGTATGCTAACATCTGCAGAATTGATTATACACTGGGTGATATTATCAACTGCATCGTCTATGTCACCTTCTACCATATGATTTGTGAAAGTTGGACAATTGGCTCTGTCACAGTTATAACGTTTAAAATAATTATTAGAATATCTGATAGGTGTGGTCTGTGAAATGAAAGTGGGAAAATGGTCACTGCCATGCAGGTCATTTGAAATCCAGAAATTCAAATACGGATAGATATATGGAGAGCAGATAGCGAGATCTATGGCATGAATGCGGGTCGGTTCATGAAAATATGTATAATCACCAGTATTGAGTAGGCATATAAGCCATTGTCAGAAATTAATTTTTCTATTATATCACCGCGTTGATTAGTGTCAGAATTCCCCCACAGTTGGTTATGAGCGTTAAAATCTTTAACGATGATGAAAGGAGTGGGGAGTTTGAGAATGAGATTATCAAGTAGTGCTGACTGAAAAATTTGGTGGTGGGGTAAATAAATGGTACAGACTGTAATGAGACGTTTTATAAGTACACGGACTGCAACGGCTTGTAAGTTTTTGTTTAGGTTAATATGAGTAAGGGGTAAATTGCGAGAGATGAAAAGAGCCACACCACCAGTAACCCTTTCACTACCAGTAAAATCTTTTCTGTATGTAGCATAGGTGCGCAGTTTTGCTTTGTCATTAATTTTAAGATGGGTTTCTTGTAAAGCTAAACAGTGGATGGTCATGATGAATACTTCGGATTTCGTCGTATTTTTTATGATATCCTCGACAGTTCCATGAAATAATATTAGTCATGAATGAGTTTCCTTTTTTTAATAAATTTATCTGCGCCCTGTTATCCGGAGATATTAGACATACTATCTCCCCATCGTTAAATTCTTCATCCGGTTCTGAGTGAAGAGCAACGGCATTATCCTCCTCCGTTTTTTCTTTCATTTTTGGATGTTTTATTCTTTATGGCTGGATTTTCAGATGACACAGTGGCTTTAATTGTTGGTAGATTAAATTTTTCTGAATCAGATCTATGGTTTGTTGTTTGAAGTCCTCTTTTGGTGGTATTTTGAGAACCTCTCTTAGGAATATGAGATTGTGAAGACTTTGAAGAGGGATTTTGTGATGGTTTAGGAGGAACAGATTTTGGTGACCCAGGAGGAATAGATTTCGGTGGCTGTGGAATGTCAGATTGCGTTGAACTATTTGTTTTACCAGAATAAGTGGACAAGTTGATTTCTTTTTGTTTTGGTTGGCAATTGTTATCAGTGGGGTTGGTTGGTTGTATGGGGTTTTATGGCACAAAGTCCCAGTAGGGACATGCTGCGTCAAGACAAAGTCAAAATGTAAAAATGTATATATCCAAAAAAACGATTAAAAGAAGAATAACAAAACGGTGATAAAACCAAAAAAATTAATGAAAACAGTAATATGTATATCTAAAACCGTTTAAAAGAATCAAAGGTTCATAGTTAAAAGTCAAGCGTATTATAAGTAAAAACTGTGGAGTTATTAAATCAATAACTGTTAAAATACACAAAGTTTAAAAGGATGTACAAATACTAGATGAAAACAAGGTTAAAATCACATGAGTAAAAAACAATGTAAAATCAATTAGGTAAAAATTCCTCTAAAACTGTATTTCCTTCATCACCACTTGATTCATAAGAGTCGGATTCCATTGCTTCATCAACATAGTGCTGCAGTTGTTTTGGGTCCTTTAAGTTTTAGACAGACGGATTTAAACAGCTGTTCTTGTTCTTTTTCTTCACAGTGTTCCATTGTGAAGAGCCCCCGATTGTTTTTCTCTCTTTCTGAAGGCAAATTTTTTTGCTTGGTTTCACGTTTTGAGAAGTATCAGGTTTCTGTGATGTTTTTTTAGATTTAACAGCCTTAGTATCAGTCTGGAGTTCAGATGATTTCTTTGATTGAACTGGTTCGGATGACTTTTTGGATTGAACTGGGTCGGATGACTTTTTGGATTGAACTGCAGGTTTTTGTGATTGACTAGTTTGATATACTATAGTAACAGGTTCTGAGGATGGTAGCCAACGTTCTAATAATGAGGTTGCATAACATGTTATCAGTGGGGAATTCGGTTTGGGTGGCAATGCTTTGATAAGTTTTATGGGTCGTTTTGGATAAAGCAGCAGCATATGAAACACCAACTCTAGGTGTCCTGGACTCAACTATTTTTCTGGCTTCTGGGTACGAAATGTTATCTTTTGTGCGTACGGTCTGTATCTCCTTTTCTCTTTCCCACTGTTCACACGATTTGGCGTAAGATGGATGATCTCTTTTACAGTTGACACAACAAGGTGGAGCGTTGCATTGCGCACTTTCGTGGCCAACTGCACTGCACCGACCACATGTTTCCTTACCACGGCAATTTGTTTTTGAATGCCCAAAGCGTTGACAATTAAAGCAACGCAGTGGGTTTCGAATGTACGATCTGACAGAACATGACAGATATCCAGCTTTTACATATTTGGGTATGTTTGGTGAGTTAAAGGTGAGTATGATGTGCTTGGTAGGGATTTGTATTTGATTGGCTGGTATTTGTTCGTCTTTATGGTACATTTTGATTCGTCTAACTTCAATTACATTTTGCTCTTTTAGATTATCAACTATTTCAATTTCTGTAACATGCAGCAGGTCAGATTCAGAGATCACCCCTCGAGATGTGTGGAGGGTTCTATGTGGACTTACGGAGATCGGGATATTTGCAAAATTTGTACATTTCTTTAAACTAATGGCTTGTTTGCTATTGTTTACTTCAGTAAGAATTTCACCAGATCGAATTTTTTTAATGGTTTCTGGTTCACCTATCAATCCTTGGATAGATTTGTGAATCAAAAAGGGTGAGGTCTTGTCGAATCTGCCTTCTACCCTTTTAACAAGAAAGAATCTTTTAGCACATGTATCATCAGTTCTATCAGCCCAAGATTTGGTTTGGCTCTGATTTATATCTCCTTGAAGGCCGGAGGCCGATGCAGTCAGTTTTCCCTTAGATATATTGTGAGGCCTAGCAGTCTCCGGTTGAGCATTGGATGAAATAAGGGGTTGTGGGGCCTCCACATCGCATATCTTATTTTCTATTGTTGTAACCATAATTGTTAGAGATATTATGAAACGCTAGCCATCGGGCTGGTCACCGACCCTTCTTACCGTTACTCTAGTCGCAAGTCTCAAAAGGGTGAAAACTAATCACAACAAAATTCCACGTTTTTCGAACGTTGGATTAAACTCGATAGCATCTCCAAACTCTAGTTCTTTCACAGTGGAAATCGGTCGTCGTATGTAAGCCTTTACAGCTCTGTCCAACTTGCAACTTCCTTACGCCGAAAGGACACCAGTCGCCCAGTGAATTCCTAACCGCCGCCATACAAGTATGGCATCCACCGATCACGGAACCGGAATTCGGAAATGCCCTGCACTCTGGGACTCGAGATCAGCCTAAAAAGGTAGAAACGAGGCGATGAGATTAAAAAACCTGAACACCCAGAGTGTCTCGCGTGAAAATAAAAAAATCCACTATTATAAAAAAGAAAATGTAATTCGAGAGAGAACTTAGAAAAAAGGTGTATTTTTTGTCTTTTTTAAACTTTTAAAACTTTTTTTTACCTAACAGAACGAGAACAATGTTAGTAGAACAAAGAACAATTTTAACAAACAAGTTAGTAAAAAATTAGAAAATGAACTGGAACAAAGATGGAGAAGATTAAAAAGTGTTAAACAAAGAAAAGGGATAGACAACCAAAAAGAGAAGAAGACAGGAAAGGAGAAAGTTCGCTCGGGAATCCGGGGTCGCGAAACCCGTAAATACCTGAAGAAGGTATTCCCCTGGCGGACATTCCAATATAAAATTGTGTCTTAAAATCAATTACATTTTAAGATATTATATGTTGAAAATGGTCTTTTTTCGATTTTTCCAATATTAAGAGTCCTGAGATTCCTTAAAGCAATTAATAGAATCTCTGTGAGGAGTAGTCTGCGGGATAAAAGTTAGAAAATGGTCACTGCCGTGCAGTCATTTGAAACCCAGATGTTCCAATATGGATAGATAGAAAGCAAATTGCGAGATCTATCGTATGATGTGTGCGTGTGTTGATTCATAAAAATAATTATGATCGCCATTATTGAGTAGGCATAAGCCATTGTCAGAAATTAATTTCTCTATTATATCACCCTGTCGATTAGTGTCAGAATACGCTACAGTTGGCTATGGTTGTTTGGTTGGTTGATTTTTGACGGCCAATTATCTGTACGAGCGATATAGGGCCAGGGGGGGGGGGGGAGCGCCCTTCGTGGGGGCTCTTTCTAAGGGAACCTAACCCGTATTTACGCATGGAAATCCATGGCTCTAAGAAAACCACGAAAACTCAAAGATTAGGCCGACGGACGCGATTGGGTTCGAACCCAGCACTTCCCGTCTACCAGCTTCAAAAGCAGAACCTCTCAGCCACTGGTGGGGCAGTTGGATATGAGCATTGAAATCTCCAATAATTATGAAAGGAATGGGAAGTTGGAGAAAAAGATAATCAAGATATGTTGACTGAATAGTTTGGTTAGGTGATAGATTGTAATGAGACTTAACATGTACACGGACTGCAGCAGCTTAAGTTTGTGTTAAAAAAATGAGAATGGGTTAAACTGCGAGATGAAAAGAGCCACACCACCAGTAGCTCTTTCATTACCTGTAAAATCTTTTCTGTAGATGGCATAATTGCGTAATTTGGCTTTGTCATTGGGCTTTAGATGGGTTTCCTGTAGAACTATGCGTAATGGTTGATGATCGGATAAAATATTTCGGATTTCGTCATGTTTATTGTGATAGCCACGGAAGTTCCATGAAATAATATTTGACATGATTGAGTTTGTTAGATATGTTTATCTATGTCATTTTGGTCGGAGGTAGTAGACAGACTACTATCTCCATCGTTCAATTCTGCATCCAATTCAATATGCAGTTCGACAGCATCTTCATCCTCCATAATCATCACATCTATTTTGAGATCTTTTTTTTGGATTAGATTCATTTTTTGCGGTTTTACTCTTTTTTGGCTTAGTTTCAAATGAAACTGCGGATTTAATTGTTGGTAGATTATGCTTTTCTGCATCGGATCTACGGTTATGTTTTAAAGATTGTGGTTTAGTAGTATTTTTAGAGCTATTTTTATGGAGCGGAATTTTTGAAAAATTAGAATGGGCTGGTTTAGGAGAGACATTTTCTGATTGTGGTAATTTAGGAGAAACAGTATTTTTTTATTTAGAAGAAATAGATTGCTTAGATCCAGTTATATTACCAGAAATACTGGTGAGGTTACTTTCTTTTTGCTTCGATTGGTAGTTAGTTTCAGTGGGGAATTCGGTTTGGTTGCAATATTTTTATGAGTTTTTTGGAGTGTTTTAGACAAGACAGCAGCATATGATACACCAACTTTGGGTGTCCTGGATTCAACTATTTTTCTGGCTTCGGGGTATGATTTTTTTGTGCGTATTGTTTGTATTTCTTTTTTCCCTTGTTCGCAGGATTTTGAATAGGATGGGTGGTCTTTTTTACAATTTACACAGGAAGACAAAAGAAAAATTACAGTACTTAAAAATATTACATTTCACAGAATAGGTAAACAAATTTGGCATTTTTAAGAGAGTTCGTAATTACATAAATCCGTACCACCTATAGTCGTTGTCTGAACCGCCCGGCTGTCCGCATATAACAGCGCAAAATCTACAAACCGAGTGGTTTAAAATTCAATATACTATATAATCGTTGCAGAATTTCGTCGGGTCATATCAAATTTTATGAAAATCGAATTAAACCTTTACATATTAATAAAAGTTTCCTTCATTCTATTAAGTCTTATCATACGTAATTAAATTCAATGATATCCCATGAAATGCAACGATTCTAGATTTCCATGGTGGTAACGTCCTATTTAAGATGGAGTCTTATTATTTGTGTAACAATAAATTTTTTATATATATATATATATATATATATATACACACACACACACTATAAAATAAATAATATATATATATATATAAATAAAATAGTAATAAAATTTGTATCCATGTATTTTTAAGAGTGCAACAGCTATTGGACCAAGATCTGAATATTTATAAAACTAGTTATAGTACGAACGCGCCTCATTTGCCACGTTTGACGTACAATTTCAGACGTGTTTTTACTTTAATTATAGCACTTCTTTCCGCATGCAACTGTAAAAGCATACATAAAAGTGTAAAACTCTTCAGAGTCAGGACTTAGAAGAGAAAGATGATCGAGTTAATTTATCCCTTAAACATGATGCCCTCATTGTATGGTGGAAAAGTTACATAAAGTGTAATATAGCAATTTTGCGGATAACTATACTTGACACTTTTTCTGCAGCAAATAAGTTAGTGAAAATCGATTAGTGCAATAAGCAAAATGAATATTTTGGAATAGTGTCACTTTTTTGATGGTCGGTCAATATTTTCATCCATGGTTGCTGTAATAGTATCTATAGTATCCTTCACGTTTTAGATCACAGGCTATCAAAGGCCGACAGCTAATGTGCCCATAGGTTCTGTATGTGGGGCATTCTCACAATCTTTTGACATCTACGTCCCTGAATAATAATTTTTATTTAAGTATATTTTCTTGTGTTTTTTTATTTTAGGTACTGGGGAATATCCCATTGCATGACTGCATAACAATACTAACGAGATACGTTTTGGGGGTCCAAACACCTGGAAAACTCCTATACCATCCCGTGTCCCTGATGCTGCTTTTTAAGTTTGGAGCTGTCTGTATAAAATTGTTTCAATAAAGGTAATCCGATGTAATTTTTTTTTTCGAAACTGGGGCAATTGTTTTATATAAATATGTAGCAAAAAATTAGCCTGCACACATTTTTAAGTTTGATATTTTTTGAACTCTGTTCCTGGGTTTTTTGTATCCTTACCGTCCCTCTTCTAAAATTATACAGAAAATCATTTCAGATGCAGCCACAGAATTTTTTTCAAGTGTTTTCTCATGCAGAAGTATACTAGAGAAAGAATTTCTAAAATTCTTTGACAGGAAATTTACGGCAGAATTTATATCAGCATTTAAATAATCAATTTAAAGATCGTGGCTTTATTGGTAGTCTTACAGTCCCCCCGGTTTATTCCTGCACTTTTAGAGGTAAATTAATTTTTTTTTTAATTTAATCCAATGTAAATAACTGTTTCTAAAAATCAATGAACATTGTGGCTAGGCAGATAGAACACTTAGTCTTAACATGATTTGAGTAAAATAGGTGGTAATTTTCCTTACTGTTCCATCATTACCGCCCCTTTTTTTCCCCCATTTCGTCCCTTTTTTCCTATACCGTCCCCTTTTTCTACCTCACCGTCCCTTCTGTAGCACCCCTTTAAGACAATGTTATACCAAAATTTTGTACTAAAAATACTGCATTGTTATTATTTCTTATTTGAATTTCCTGCGGGAACTATGCAAATTCATTATAAGTAAAAATTTAGATGAAAATAAAAAATTTTAGCGGTAAAATGGTAAGGAAAATTAAACTCGCAAATTTAACATAAACCTCAGTTAAAATGTTTTTCGCTGCTGACCATTTTTTCTTTATTTTTAATCATTAAGGGATGTGACGCATTAAGGCGTTTATCAGATTAAAATGTTACTTTAGCAAGTTCAATTTCATCAGATTTTTATTCTCTCTCTTTCTCAAACTCTTAAAGTCAAAAGATTGTTAGATTGCCCCATGTACGTACGTACGTACGTAACGCGACAACTTCGATAGAAATATCTAAATTGCTTCACATTTTTTTCTAGGTTCATTCTGATAAGGCGCTTCCCTGGTTACTTTTGGGGGAGTTCATTGGTTAAGTATAAAAGGGGGAGAGTCGGGGGCCAATACTCTCCCCTTAATTGAGATAAATGGGTTTTTCATGCAGTGTATTCCGATTTGCTTCAAATTTGGTATACCGCTTTATTCAATAAGATTCTTTACTGATTAGATTTGAAGGTTCGTTGGCTAAGTATAAAGGGGAAAAATGGGGAGAAAATCCACCACTTAATTTATCTAAATGGGGTTTTATGTAGAATTATCATATTTGCTTCAAATTTGGTATACAGGTTTATTTTGATAAGGCACTTACCTCATTACATTTGGAGATTCATTGGTTAAGTATAAAGGGGGAAACGGGAGCTAATCCCCCCCCCTTAATTTATTTTTCGTGGGGCACTATTCTTTGAAAGAAGAGTATAATATACAATTAGTGTGACTAGTCCGAGCTCAATACCATTTGTTTAACTGGACACTTTTCTTTTTTATCGACAATGCCAATTACCTATTAAAAAAATTGGTTTTTTGAAAAGTCGTATTTCCGACTAAGAATAAATGGTTTTCTCTCATGCCCTGTTAATGAAGATTCTGAGGTTGGATGGTTGTATAATGTTTAATGGCACAAAATCCCTTAAGGGACATGCTACGCCAAACAAGAATAGACTAAAATCATAAAACTAAAGAGCATGAGAAAAGCAATCTGGATGGGGGATCCCATCCAGATGTAGCCAGACAAGTTTGGATGAATACGAAAATTTAAAAACTAAAACAGACTATAAAAGATTTTAGATGAAAAGTGCAGTCTGGATGGGGTTCCCATCCAGATGTCAGAAAAAATTAAAAGAACCGTTAAAGTTGTTAAACCAATGAAAGAAAAAATCATATTTCAAAGTAAAATCCAGCATGTTTTAAAAAAGTGAAGAGTGCCCATGAGGTGTGTCGCCGATGAGGTTTGTCAAGAATGGCGATGATGACTTAAAATAAATTATATATAAGTGCCGGAGACCCGGGCAGTCAGTTAAAACATGATGAATGGCCAGGTTATCAAATAACAATGTGGACACATGGGTGCATCCTCCCTAAATAAAAGATGTTTGTGAGTGATTCTAGAATGTCCAATTCTCAGACGAAACAGAAGAACATCGGTTTTCCTTAGATAACACGGAGGCCAGGTCATGATGGTAGGTTTGATGTGGTGCAGTTTATTATTGCATTCTAAATTCCAGCTTTCTTCCCATTTATTATGAATAAAGTGTTTGATATGTAGTTTAACGTCTGAGAATGGAACTTTATGGCGCAACGGATTAAGAAGATTCTGAGATTGATAAGAAAACAAATAAGACTAATAAATTTTACTTCAAACAATCAAATTGGGAGCAAAATTGTGTGATTGGAGGTTTAATACGTCAAATATTGATACCTTTACATGATGTCACCGCTGCTAATTTGATATATTTGTTAAGAGGAGGTCTTCCAGATACGGCGGAATTTTAAAAGAATTTTCGGGAAGTATTATTTATTTAAATAACTTACACGTGAAAGACTTTTTGGAATTGCATTTATTTTGCTTTCGTTTAAACGTAAAAATCTACACGGATTTTTAAAAAAAACTTGTTTTAAGAAAAACCCGTTTAAAATGTTTTATCAGTCATTTTGAAAATCGTAAAACTGGTCAGTAAAAGTACTTTTTACGACTTAAATATTGGATGAACAAAAAAAAACCGGTTTTCAGGAAACATTTTTCAAACTTTAGGGGTTCTAAAAATAAAAAATTAACGATTATTTGTAATTTACAGGGCAGAACATTCCCTTAATTGTCGTTAAATTTCTCTTTCCTTAAGCTGGATTGACTGTAATATTGTTCACACTTTTGCAAATATATGTTTCAGTATCGGAAATAAAATCACAAAAGGTGTGAATTATATAGGGGTAAGTTGGGTAGGTTGGTTGGTTTATTGGGATTTTATGGCGCAAAGTCCCTTTAGGGACATGCTGCGCCAAGACAAAGTCAAAATGTAAAAATAATATATGACCCAAAATTGAGCAGCAAAAAAATACTAACAAAAAAAATGAGAAAAGCAGTAAATGAGAAAACTAATATGTATATTTAAAACCATTTAAAAGAGGAAAGGTTGATAGTTAAAAGACCAAAGTATTCTGATTAAAAACTGTGAAGTTAAAAAGCAATAACCGTTAAAATACCAACAAAGTCCAAGATGACGTACAAATACTACCTAAAAACAAATTTAGACTCGCAGAAATAAACATAAAATTAATTAGGTGTAAATTGATCAAAAACTGATGTTTCCTAATCAGCATTTATTCATATGAGTCGGATTCCATTTCTTCATCTAAGTTTTTCAGTTGTTTCTGATCCTTTAAATTACTAGCTGATGGGTTTAGGGTTTTGTTATTGTTCTTTTTCTTCACAGTGGAAAACTGTGAAGAACACAGGATTGTTTTTTTTTCTCTTTCTGTATACAAGATTTTTTGCTTGGTTTGTCAGTTTTAGAAGTATCAGGTCTATGTGGTGTTGTTGCAGATGTAACAGCCTTAGTCTGGAGTCCAGGTGACTTTTTGGATTGACATGGAGATTTTTGAGACTGATTGACTGGGTATACTATTTTAACAGGTTCTGAGGAAGGTTGCCAGCGTTATAATAGTGGGGTTGCATAGCATTTACTACCACAACTAACATCTCGGGTTTCTCTATTTGAAGTGGTTGTTGATTGTGCTTTAGCTGAGTTACTTAGTGGAAAGGAGGTGTCGGTCTGGGTGCTTATGTGCCTTACAGAATTTTGTTGTTGCTTCAGTACACTAGAGTAGGAAACTCCGACTGACAGAGTCCTGGATTCAACAACTTTGCGAGCTTCAGGGTAGGAGAGATTTTGAGTTATTTTAACTGCAAGGATTTCCTTCTCACGTGTCCAGTTTGGACAGGAGCGGGAATATGCTGTATGATCACCCTTGCAGTTTATGCAGCGTTCGGAGTTTTGACATGAATTACCGTCGTGGCCTACTTCTGCGCAGCGTGCACAGGTAACGGAACCACGACAGGTAGTTGTGGTGTGACTATAACGCTGGCATTTAAAGCAACGGAGAGGATTTTGGATATAAGGACGGACAGGACAGTTCAAGTAAACAGCTTTAATTCTTGATGGTAAATTAGGGCTATTAAAAGTCAGAATGATGTGCTTCGCAGGAAGCACCTGCCCATTCCGACGGATAGTTATACAACGTACATCTATGATATCTTGGTCTTTTAAATTTTGTAAAAGTTCGTCTTTAGTAGAGAATAAAAGATCTGGCTCGGATATTACACCACGGCTTGTATTTAGAGTTTTATGTACTTGAGTAGAAACTGAGAAAGAGCCTATTGTAGAGCAATTTGAGAGAAGATGTGATTGTTTGGCTGAAGAAACCTCAACAAGCAAATCCACAGATAGTAATTTTTTGAGAGAAAGACCATCCCCCAAGACAGACTGGAATGTTTTTGCAATGAGAAATGGTGAAGTTTTTTTGAAAGAGCTATCAGAGAGACTATCAGTACGTTTAATGACAAAGAAACGAGTGTATGTGGAATTCTGTGCAATTTGTTGCTCTCCACGTGCGAGAGAAATGGAAGTAAGTGAATTATTTGCATCCATATTCGAAAAAAAATAAGAATTCAGACCCCGGCCGCACCACCCACTACCGAGCCCAACAAGGGGATGCACAGTCGTGCACCAGTGCTAACCAGGGCAGATACGGTCACAAAACACTCCTATGCCAGTCTCCACCCTAAACAAGATGGCTAGTAAGTGTCCGATCACTTGATCCCCAGCCAGTGACAGAAGTCAGCTGACCAGCCGATTGATGGATACAGGACCAATATGCACCTCCCGTCTACCTGAAGCAGAGGCCAAAGCAGTGTGTTGGTTTCCCTCAACTGCCAGGATCCCCCTTTCCAGGGACACGGGTCGCCACGCACGGCAAACACGTGGGTGGTTTACAATTCTCCACGAGTCTATATACAGGATGATATCGGCCCATACAGAATTGCCCTCACCTCTGAAGAGGAAACCACAACGAGAGTGAAACATAGAGGAAAGAAAGAGAAGAGAAATAAGAGGAAAAGGAAAAAAGAAAGATCGCTCAGGAACCCGGGGTTGCGAAGCCCGTGAATACCTAAAGAAGGTATCCCCCTGGGGGAGGTAAGTTGGGTAATCACGCTCAGTGGGCAATGCTGTTCACCCAAATATCTCTATAAACAGAATAGATTTGAAAACGTGCGATCGGTACCGGCACCTACCGAATTCATCCTAAGCTCCCAGTAAGGATTTAGTGCCCGTCGGGAGGATAGTATTTGTGTCCTTTATTAGTTTGAAGTTATTTTAGAATAAAATTCTACAACATTCAACTTGAAAAGTGTACACTCTTATTTCCATATGTTAATTTACTCATTTCTAAAAAATATATACATTTAGCTGTACGTTCATTCTTTTATTTGTTTTGGTAGTGCTTTGTTACGCAAACTATAAATAACTCCAATTTAAATGTTGTAGGGGAAAGTAGGGTAATTACGCTTAGATGGGCAATCCCGCTCAAAAATATCTCTGAACAGAATAGAATTCAAAACGTCCAATCGGTACCGGCACCTAGCGAACTTCATCGTAAGTTCCCAGTAAGGATATGAGACGGGGGGTCCATCTTCCGGTCCCAGGCCCTTTTCAGGCCCATTTGTCGACACAAGGAACCACCCGTGAAACAAGCCCCGCGGCGCGTCCCGAAGGTCGCCGCCAGACAAGCTCCAACAGAGCGGAACCCCGCGCCAACTCCGGTCAAACCGACACCGCTGCCCAGCGCACACGGTGACGGCTATTCCCAAGAAGAGACGAACGGCCGCTACGACAGTCCTCACCACCCAGCTAGAAAAACCAAGTGGTCCCTAAACTTGGTTACTCGAGCCGGTAGACCCCGCACACCATCGCAGGAACCAGACGCCTATAAAGACGCTGGGCCCACGGGCGGAACCGAGGCTTCCCGACCCGAATTTAATTTACGGACAGGCCCCCAAGATCAGATACCATTTTCCGGCAGAGACATTTTTGTGGGCCAGCCGATCGGAAAATTAGTGAGGAGCCCCTAGCTTGAAAACCAGGGAGGACGGGGAAAATCCCTCCGGCCGTAAAGCGACCCAGCTCCTGGCTCTTCGCCCAGTCCACCCGGCTCAACCGGCGGAACCCCTCGCGGATCACGCCGGGAGCCAGTTGGCCCAGACTAGGTGCCGTTAGCGACCCCAGGCGGGCACGGAAAGCTCCACCTAGACGGAATAGACTCCGCCTCGCTAGGGGGTTGGATGGAACGGAGTCCCGCCAGCCCCCGCCGACTCGACTCCATCCTAGGACAGAGAAGCCAGCGGAGGCCGACAGAAGCCCGCCCACCACTACCTTACCTCACGGCCGTCGAGGGTACCCAGGCCCGAAGACCCCTGACCCCGTGCAGTGACCGACCGCTACCTTTGTTAGTGCGTTCGAAAGTTAGGTAGAGACACCTCTAGGTCCTCATCACCAGGCGAGGCAAACTCCGGTACCGCATAGACACGGAGGACCTGGATCGGACCAAGAGTGCACCTGAGGCACGATGAGCCGCCGCGTTACCGGCGAGCCTCCGGCCCGATTCCCTGCGGGAATAGCGTTCGATGGTGGACCTGCCGGCCGACCCCCTCCCAAGGGTCACGGCACGACATGGAGCAACCAGAGCCACACTGGCCTCCCCACGCGACCGCTCCTTGGTCAACGGGGGCACCGCCAAACCCTACCACCCTAAGGGTCGACTCACAACTGCTCCAGCTGAGGTCCTCGGAGGGATGAGCCACCCAAGTCAAAAAGTAACCTGGGCGCTGTCCGTAACCCTCGCCCTTCGGTTGCTCCGGGAGTCCCTGCATGGCGTTCCCGCGAGCCCCGTCGTCACTAGCGAGCACCGAGGACTTTCCACTACAAAGCCCTCACTCATACTTCAGGCTCCCTCTCAGTCAATAGGTGGATGGGGTCCTATCGCCTTAGCTATCCTTTGCCCAGAGTCACCACCCGGCCACCGCCGGCTCTGGGATCAGACTATGGAGTGTCGCTACCCGGCTTGGCCAGAGAACCCGGCTGCCGGGGGTGGAAGCACGTAAACATCCAAACCGTGTCCACCCATGCACGACCTCCGCTAACCGTGGCCACCGGACTCTTGGCCTGTCGACCGCAAGTCTCACTTGGAGGTGGCGAATCGTCCCCATCCGGCCCCCTCGCATTCGTACACAACGAACTCTGCCGAGCTTCCGGTCTCCTCCCCCACTCAAGGGGTCGGTTCGGAACCACCCGGAGGGGCGGCCACTCCCAGTAAGGATATAGTGAACGTCGGAAGGAAAGTATTTTTGTGTCCTCACGTTATTAGTTTGCAGTTCTTTTATTATAAAATTCTACAACATCTAAATTGAATTTAAGTGCACATTCTTATTTTCAAATATTAATTTACTCATTATGCTAACAAAATACATACATTTAGCTACGCTTTCATGCTTTTATTTATTTTTGTAGTGCGTTGTTACGCCAATTATAATGCATTAAAACCCAACATGGCGATAACGGGTAATGGCGCTCGCGTGGAATTCCAGAAGAAGTGTTGCCAGAGGGGAAACTTTTTTAAAATTCAAAATTTATTGATCAAGACCACTTTTTTGAAATGGTAAAATTCCCCAGTTTTCGCCTTAATATGTCTTTAAACAAGGAGAATTTTACGATTTCAAAAAAGTGGTGAAAATCAAACAACCTAAATTTAAAAAAAGGAGCCCACTATATGTGCACAATGTGTAAAGTCGTTTCAAAAAGTCTGCAGTGGTGTGAACAGCCCACACAACTACGTATGTGACTTTTGTCTTGCCTAAATGTTGTATTCAAACTTTGAGCTCAATCACCCTACAATGTCGGGCATTACCGCTCAATCCATGGTTATTTAAATAAAACGATAAAAAAATTAAACTTTTATGCAAATTACTTGATTTCAAACTGTTCCTTAAGCTTTGAAATTATACTTCATTTATAAAATATTGATTTTTATTATCTAAATTTGACTAGCTATTCATGTTTACCCCGTAAGTGAATGTCATTCCCCTACTTTATTTAAAAATCAAAATTTTCAAGTTCTTACTAAGAATAAAATCATCATAAACTAACGTTGAATATTATTATCTTTGAATTATTTATTAGATCGTACTATGTTTTTATAAAAGCATGTAACTTAGCTGTATAATATGAATTAAATTACTTTACAATAAAATAACGTTATCATAAATCACCCTTCACTAAATGAAAACAAAATCAGAAAATAAGGTTATTGCTTATCGACTTTTCCGGATGATTGTTCATAAATACCATAACGAAAGTAAATGCATTAAGTTTGTGTGCAGCTGATCTAAGAAAATTTATTGGTACTTCAAGCAGCTTCGATTTATTGGCTAAAAAAATTGATATAATCGTAAAAAACCTATAAAACATATTACATGGCATTCTATTATGCGTTGATGCATAAATTATGCACTGTACTGGTGTTCATGTTTAGATGATATTGGCCATTTTTCCCCCAAATCTTGTATATCATTAAACGTTAATTCCAAATATTTTTATACTCTTTAACCCTTTATGTACGGAATTGTTTATCAAGAAATTGCATCAGCTCATTAATATCTGAAGATATACTGGAATGCTTAAATAACAATAATGTGAAATTTAGGTACGTTTTTTCATTAAAACCGATTAAATAAATCGGTAGTTTATTTTTTGTAAATATTTTGCAAAAAAAAAGTTCAGATTACTAACCAAAAATACTCTTCTGGAAATATCGCAATTCTAATAAAAAACAATGTATTTAAAATATATTAAGATTCTCTTTGTAAATGGAAAGTCTTGCTGTTCAGAATGTTTCATGTATAAATAAAAGAAAGAAAAGTGCCCAGTTAAACTGTTGGCATTGAGCTCACAGGCTATTTAAATAAACTGTATATTATACTGTTATTTCAAAGGATAATGCCGCTCAAAAAATAAATTAAGGGGGATTAGCCCAGTTTCCCCCCTTTATACTTAAACAATGAATGCCCAAATCTAATCAGGGAAGCTCCTTAACATATTAAACCGGTAGGGGAAGGTGTTGTTCCTTTGACCACTTTGCAATACTTTAATTTTCGTAGCTTAACTATTAAGGCTAAATTCCATTTCTTTATTTTATTATAATCTGTATCATCTGGTTTATCATATGTAATTTTTTCAAGTTTCTAGAATTAAATATTATTATGTTTAATTTCATTTTTAAAAAATAACATTGTGGTTAAAGGTACAACACATAGTTGTACCTTTGATCATGGGTTGTTGTACCTCTGACCAGCCAATTAGACAACGCAACAATGAAGAAAAAACTCATTTTATTCAATATCATTCTTTCTTGCATTTAGGCAGGGTGTTGCTTTTGTTTGTTTTTCCAGCTTCAATAATTAGCTTTTCAAGAGTATCAGTCAGCATACGAGATTTCCCTTTATGCCGACCCCTATTTGACATTTTCCTTGCTTGCACTTTTGGATGAGGTCTCACAATTTCAGGTGTTATGAAAAGTGGCGATAAATTTAAACTGCTACATTGAGGAATGGTATTGTCAGTTTGAGCTGCGCCACCCGCTGATGGTTTATCAAAATCAGTTTCATTCAGCACCGGTCTGTCTGTTATAGTAGCTGCAAGAAATTCGGCATCAGAGAAAACATTATCATTGAAAGGCACAAGCCCTGTAACCTTAAAACATTTCTTAATATTGTTTAGAACTACGGCATTAGAATCTGCTGTGCCCGCATGTCCAGCAATGTTGTAGATTGAAACAGGCTTTAACATTTCCTGGAGCAACCATCCAATTATTTACAGCTTGATTATAAAAGGCTTCCAAAGGACACCCTTAGCACACCCTTAAAAATACCCTTACCAAGGTGTTGAATTTTATTGCTAGAGCGTGGATGAAACGTCATTGGTCACATCACTAGCCTTGGCTAAAACAATTATTGGTATGGTAATATGAGATTCATGGTTATCAAATAATAACGATACTGGTCTTTCAGTACTAGGTCTAATATTTCAGAAAATGTTGAAATAACTGTTGGAATATGGTCTCATTTGACCAGCCTGACGGGTTTGGAGCCCCGATTAATCCAAGAGGTAGTCTGAAGCATAAATTGTTTAAAGTTAACAGGGGGAAAACCAACAAAGGGGGATGTTTCCGGATGCACAAATGATAAAAATAATTGTTGATTTTACAGTATAATACTGGCATATGAGGCGCCAGTATAATACTGTAAAATTAACAGTAATAAACCGTAAAATAAACAGTAATATACTGCTAAGTAGTAATATAATGGTATATTTCTGCATTTTCATTTATAAAACGGTATACTACTGTTTTACGGTTTATTACTGTTAATTTTACAGTATAATACTGGCGCCCCAGCTGCCAGTATAATTCTGTAAAATCAACAATTTATTTTTTGATTTTGTGATAGTTGTTCCCCATTCGGCAGACGTTATCCCTCTAACTTATTTTTTTCCTTTGAGGGCTACGAGTTTAGGAGGTACAGGAACTGTGCTTACCCCAGTCTACATATTTTTTTTTTAATTATCTATGAAAAACTGAAGTAAAAAATTATCGTAAACTCATTTCAAGACAGTTGTAGTAAGTCATAAAAGTTTAAATGTTTAGAAATTTTTAAGAGTTGTACCTTTCACCTGGTCAAAGGAACAACAGCTGAACAAGGTCAGAGGTACAACACCATACTAATGCAAATTACAACGCATGCTGCAGTTTTAGGGTTAGAATAATCATTTTCACAAGCCGCACCATATTTATAAAAGTCTATAGCTACCATGTCAAATTATTTCTATCAACAAAGACATAGCACAAAATATATTATTAGGCAAAATATTAACAAATACTTACATTTTTATCATAGAAATGGATTACAATTATTCACAGGAATGCTCTTTGACTTGAATAATCCACAGTAGGATGCACAAGCCCTCTAGTGAAGGAGCTATGCACCAATTACACCAAAATTCATAAAATGCTGCTAGATAGCGCTACACCTTAGGCGGTCAAAGGATCAATATGGTCAGGGGTACACCAGCTTCCTTAATACCAAATTTGAAGCAAATCAGATAATTCTGCATGAAAAAAAACCATATCGCTAAATTAAGGGGAAGGGGTCTAACCGCCTTCACCCCCTTTATATTTAACTAATGAACCTCCAAATCTAACCAGGAAAGCTCCTTATCAGAATGAACTCAGAAAAAAAATAAAGTAAATTGGGTAATTCTGCATGAAAATCCATTTATCTAAATTAAGGGTAGTTGACTTGCTCCCTTTCCCCCTTTTATACTTAACTAATGAACCTCCAAATCTAATGAAGGAAGCGCCATATCGGAATCAACCGGTCAAATTTTAAGCAAATCGAATAACTGTGCATGAAAAATCCATTTATCTATATTAAGGGGGGACTTGCCCCCACCCCCTTTATACTTAACAAATAAACCTCCAAATTTAAAAAAGGGAGCTCCTTAAAATAATAAACTGGTATACCAAATTTGGAACAAATCGAATAATTTATCATGAAATAAACATTTATCTAAATTAAGGGGGGTAGCCCCCTTTTCTCCTTTATACTTAACTAATGAACCTCCAAATTTAATCAGGGAAGCTCCGCAACATAATAATCCGGTATACAATGAGCAAATCGAATAACTCTGCATGAAAACCCATTTATCTAAATTAAGGGGGGGTAGCCCCCTTTTCTCCTTTATACTTAACTAATGAACCTCCAAATCTAATCAAAGCAGCTTCTTAACATAATAAACCGGTATACAAAATTTGGAGCAGATCGAATAATTCTGCATGAAAAACACATTTATTTAACATAAGAGGGGGCAGTCGCCTTTCCTCCCTTTATACTTAACTAATGAACCTCCAACTTTAATCAGGGAAGCTCCTTAACATAATAAACCGGTATAACAAATTTGAAGCAAACCGAATAACTGCATGAAAAACCCATTTATCTAAAATAAGGGGGAGGGCTACCCCCCTTTAAACTTAAATGATGAATCCCCAAAACTAAGCAGGGAAGCACCTTATCAGAATAAACCTAGAAAAAAATTTGAAACAAATCGGACGTTTCTATGAAGAGTTATCGCCGTACGTACATACAGAACCGGCGGGCATATTAGCTCTCAGGCTTTGATAGCCTGATTGGGCAAAGCTTTCAGACTTTGAATAGAGGGAATTGTACGTGGCGAAATCCATGAAAGTAGAGAATTTAGATAAGATGGGCGGTTAAAGGGAAGAATTTTCAGCATTTCGATAGACTTTTTTTTTTGTGGGGGGGGGGGGGGGGAGTCAGTAGTCGATGGCAAAAGTGATTTTTACAGAAATAAGATAATTTCAATTAATGAGAAAAGGGGGGTGGGGGTCATCTGAGTTTCGATAGCCTGCTGCTATTTCTTTTTATGAGGGAGGGTATGTGGATTAATTATTACTCGCGCAGGTTCTGTATGTACGTAACGTGATAACTCTTGATAGAAATATCCGATTTGCTTAAAGTTTTTTTTCTAAGTTCATTCTGATAAGCTGCTTATCTGATTTGATTTGGAGGTTTATTGGTTAAGTATAAAGGGGACAACGGGGGTCTAATACTTCCCCCCTTAATTTAGATAAACGGGTTTTTGTATCCGATTTGGTATACCGATTTATTTTGTAAGGCGCTTCCCTGATGAGATTTGGAGACTCATTGGTTGATAAACAGGGGGTAGGGTAATCCCCCACCCCAATTTTTCGAGGGGCATTATTATTTTGAAAAAAAAAAAAAAAGAGTATATACAATCAGTGTGGATACCCTGCAAGCTCAATGCCATCAGTTTAACTGGGCACTTTATTTTAATGATTTTATATTTAATAATTATTTAACTAAGCTCTAATGATTATGTGCTTGGAGATAAGGAAATAAAATTGTCAGGAGTTGGGAAAGAGCGCGTTTTCACGAAATGGTTTCTAAAAATTGAATGTATAGAAAATAAGGGATCGCTAAAACACGAAACGATTACGACTGGTGTTAGCTAAATAATAGGAATTCCTTCGCCATACCGAACGGAATCGCAAATCGATTACGCGAGGGATTAGTGAGGGTAGCGAGCAGCGGGGCAGAGCCCCTCTAGTAACTTAAGAAAAAAGCTATAGCTGTGTAAATGATTAAGAAATTTACCACTTTTTGAAAATATTTAGCATCGACTATTTCCCTACGTTTTCAAAATTTGATCGAGCAGAGTATTTTGCGTGGAAAGAAAAATTCGTTAATAGACAGAGTAAATAAAATTTATATTACACTTTCTTCAATGCTACATAAAAGTACCTTCAGTGCATAAAGGGTTAATATTTTAATACTTATACACTGTGTAAATATAGCAGAAGACACTATTTTGTTTTTATTTACTTTATTGTGATTTACATTTACGGTCTCATTTTTTTAAGGGAATCATAATATACTTATTCTTTTGGTATGAAATAAATTGCTACAACAATTTATAGAAAAATTAATTTAGTCAATTATGGCACTGTAAAATGTAGAACAGCCTGAAAAAGAAAATTATTGGACCCTTCTGCTATATATAAAGGTAAATAAGCTCGTCCCCAAAGGGTTAAGGAAGTCAACATTAAAACCCTGGGTTTCGAATCCCGTATTTCAAACTCAATTTATAAGCTCTATCTCGGTGCTCATAAATCAACTGACGTTGAATAGTAATATCTTTGAATTATTTATTAGATCGTACTATTTGATTATAAAAGCAGATATTTATTATTATTTTATAAATACATATATTTATACATACGTATATATCATATATATATATTATTATTTTATAAATACATATATTTATACATACGTATATATCATATATATATATATGATATTTATACACATATAAATACATATATCATATTTATACACATAAATACATGAAATATATTTCATAAAAATGTATGTTTATGAAACACTAAGTTTTCATAAAAAAAATATTGACAACTGATTTGTATAACATTTTAAAAAAGATATGCAATTACGTTTTGCTCGACCATGACATTTTTAAATAACAGAGTTGTATTCGAAAAGTTTTAAATTATTATTCATGAAATTTTTAAACAGACATAAAAATTGAATTTTATGTCAAAATAACTTATTTAAATTTTCAGTTTATATAGTAGCTGCGTTTGTCGACCACTCACCAGACGGACATTGCCCGCTCGAATCCTGTCATTCGAATGCTTTTAAATAGGTAGGGGAAAGTAGGAAAGGACGCTCACTTAAGGGAAAACATGAGTAGCCAGTCCAATTTACACAAAAAAATCAATATTTTATTAATGAAGTATAACTCCAAAGCATAGAGAACAGTTTGCAATCAACTAATCTGCATAAAAGTTTTAGAATTTTTTTTAATCGTTTTATTTAATTAACAATGTATTGAACGGTAATTTGCAACATGGTAGGGTAATTGCGCTCAAAATTTGAATACAACATTTAGTTTGGAGTTATTTATAGTTGGCGCAACAAAGCAATACAAAAATAAATAAAAGAATGAACGTACAGCTAAACGCATTTATTTTTTTAGAAATAATGAGTTAATTAACATTTGAAAATAAGAGTGTAAACTTACCTTAAAGTTAGATGTTGTAGAATTTTTTTCTAAAACAACTTCAAACTAAGAACGTGAGGACACAAAAATACTTTCCTCCCGACGGGCACTATATCCTTACTGGGAAATTAGGTTGAAGTTCGCTAGGTGCCGGTACCGATCACACGTTTTCAATTCTATTCTTTAGATATATTTGGGTGAGCGGGGTTGCCCTTCTGAGCGTCATTACCCTTCTTTCCCCTACACAAGGTTTGAATACTTTCAGGATCTTTAAACATTTTTTTTTAATCTTCTCAAAATTAAAGACAAAATGCAACGGTACTGTGCATATCGTGATAAGGGTATTTATTTTTTTCAAATAAATAATCACAGAAAACCAGAAGGACCAACTTGCAGGTTTTGGCCTCCCTCCCCCTTAAATTTTTAAGTGCAAAATTAATGCAAAACATGCATAATATTTTTTTGAATTTTAAAAATGTTATTTTTTAGGTATTTTCAATTGCAAAAAACGAAGTCAAGTACTGCAGCTGTTAGGTGAGAAGAACTTCATAAAAGTTCGGCATATCACCGATTATCACCCTTCTAGTATTAAACCACACTTCAAATGTTATATATAGCATTTCAGTTTCTGGTTGGTTGTATAAGTTTTTATGGCACAAAATCATGTTAGGAAATATCCTGCGCCAAAATGAAAAAAACACCAAAACGTTAGAATAACATAGGCACTATAATATAAAGAAAAAATAGATGAATGAGAAAAGCAATCTGGATGGGAATCTCATTTAAATGTAGTCAGACAAGTGCAGAAAATTAAATTGTTAAGTCCTAAAAGTTTAAATTGATAAAATGTCAGATGTTATCTGGAAAAGGTTCCCATCCAGATGTCATAAAAAGGTAAAGGAAATAACGTTAATTGTTAAACCAATGAAGCAAATAAACAATTGCATTTCAAAATAAAAGCCTGCATGCATTAAAAAAGAAAAATAGAGTTCCCCATGACTTGTTTCCCCGATGATATTTGTCAAAGTGGTTGAAGATTTATTAAAATATATTCTATACAAAATGTCGGAGTCCCGGACAGTCTGTTAGAAGATGTTGAATGGTCACTGGTCAGGAAATCAAAACGCCTATGTGGACACTTGTGTGCAACCTCCTGAATTAAAAGATGTTTATTAGTGATTCTGAAGTGTCCGAGTCTTAGACAAGTAATTAGAAAAGGAGTTTTCCCTTAAGTAATTTGTAGGCCAAATTATGGTGTGTTTAATATGATGCAACTTGTTATTTTCAGTATCCCAACTTTCTTGCCATTTAATGATATTTTATTATAATGACATTATTTTAATTTATTATATTGATTTTTTACAATGATATTTATAATTTAATGATATGTTTATTATCTGTAAAAGGAATGTCATGTTATAATGTGTTAATTGCCTTTTTTGCTACTTAGGTATTCTAGATAATGGGAAAGCAGACTATGTGTCTGGGCACCCAAGAACGAGCATATGATATTTTGACGTGATATTTTGATATGAACGAGCATATTTTCCTTAAAATACTGCAAAATGGATGAGATAAACGGAAGGTGTACAGCTGTTTTTATACTATCTATGGAACTTTATTGATCATTGTTCTATGTCGCTTAGTTATAGAGCTATAGGGAAACATCTAAATTAGGTGATCCCGATTATTAAAGATTACCTCTTTATAAAGCTCTGCTGAACGAATTTTGATGAAAGCGGCACTGTCAGATGTTTTTCAGGTACGGTTTTAGTTAATTTAAGCACATTAATGCAATGTTCCGTCAACCCAATGAAAATTCATATTATGAAAAGGATGAATATTTCTTTTGCTATTCACATGAAAGATGTATTAAAAAATTCTGATACAATCGTCGTAAAATGGATAAAAACGGGATTTAATTTTCTTTGAGAGAACTTTTCCTCACGCCTTTTCAGCGTGTGACAAACGTGGTATCAAATACCTATATGTAAAAATTATAACTATAATAGCATAAGAAATCTGTTCTCTTACTTGCCTTCTAACGGGATATATATCCAAGTGAGAAAAGAGGGAGAAAAGTGTTTAAATTTTTCTATATCTGCCAAGTCTTTACAGAACTAGCAAAACGTTGTCCATCTCTTAAAAGTTTGATAGTCAGCCTATGACTCAATAGCAAGTGAAGCCTTTGAAGATTAAGCCTTATCTAGAAAATGATTGCATAAAAGTCTATTTGAAAGGAATAAAAATTAATAAATATCCTCCTATGAAATATTTATAAGTGCTGTCTGTTCGTCAAACACAGATTCTTTTGACTTCAATGTCAATGCTTTTGTTTTACCACAGCTTGAAGTACGCGATTTCACAGATCCTAATTTCGTGTTTATTTCACCCCTGATAACTTTGAATTGATTGAGTAACGTGCATGAACCATATTTAGTCGGTATTGGCATACAGAATGGGGCACTTCAACAAATGAAAGCAGCCTTAAACAAGTGAAAGTGTTAGAGCTCGAGTGTTGATTGGCTGTATGAGGTTTTATGGCGTAAAATCCCGTAAGGGACATGCTGCGCCAAAATAAGTATTAAAACACACCAAAACGTGTAAAAGGAAACAGTAAAACAATCTGGATGGGGTATCCCATCCAGATGCAGTCAGACAAGTGTAAAAAAATCGTAGTAGATATCGAGGGAGTGCATTTTGAAAACAGATTTATTTGATATCGTTAAATATAGTAAATTCTTGGGAAAATTATATGTGGGATATTCAGTTTTGGCAAATGGTGCTTTATAACTCGCTCTTAAGTTCTATGTCTTCGTTACCAGAGGTATAAAGTAACTTGAAAGAAAAAAAATCGCGCAGTTCTTTAAAATTGATTACTAGTTTTAATTGTCCTCATTTAATTGACGGTATTAATTACTGCGATCATTTTTTAAAAAACAATTGCATTTACGCTTGAAATGGAATGTTTTTGCTCACTTGACTGTTCTATGTCATCGTTACCAGATGTGTAAAATAACTTGAAAAATCCCGGAGTTCTTTAAAATTGACGGTATTAATTATTGCAATCATTTTTTAAAAAACCATTTTATTTATGCTTGATGAATTTGTATTATAAGGTCCATTTTGATTTTATTGATGTTCAAGATTTAAAATAAAGAAATTTGATATATTGCAAGTGTCATTTATTGAGAACCTCCCACACCTATTTATTAAAAATGTGAGAATTAAATATAGTTGAAATAAAATATTTTCACCCCTTAAATGGCGTTGGCGGTCTCTGAGACCGCAGATTTATTTAGTTTTCATAATTTAACTTGTAATTTTCACTTTAACTCTATATACTAGTGAAAATTTGTTTCGTTTTGAGTTCTAGTACTATGGACAGAGGTTTCTGAATAGGTGTATTGTAATCATAACCCTGTACATAAAATTCAGTACAGAAACAATATCCTAGGAGTAAATAGGACCTTCTCTTCATGCTTCGATCAAGCGGTCACAGAGACCGCTCATTGTAGTTATCTGACAATTTTTGTCCAATCAGTTAAGTTAAGGGAAATTTTTCTCAGTTTAATAGTGAGGAAAAATGCACATTCTTATTACATTTTAATTGTTAAAATATTAATAAAGAATTTTTTATTCAAAATCAAATTCAAGCTATGCTTCCGCGGTATGCCAGAGGTTTTATAAAGCATAATTTAAAACGTTTATCTGCTTCGATAGATGCAAATAAGAGACAATGAAGTTGAGTAAACAAAAAATGTTTTGATTCCATTATCTCTGCCTGAGGTCATAAGTGAGCTAGCCAAATTCTGTTCATCTCCTAAAGTTCCGATAACATCGAAAGTTCTACTTGTAGGCGTGTTGTTCAAGACAAAACTTAAAAAAAAGTGCTTAATTTAATTATTTGTCCTTTAGATAATTATTACTTTTATAAGTTATGAGAATTTCCTGCACTTTCTTTCAGCGATTGTGAAGAAATGTCTCAATTTTTACTCCAAGATACAAGTTTTCGAATTGAAGGAAAGCCTATGAAATTTTGTTCATTCAATCACGGATACTTTTATAAATTAAAAGTGCAATATCACAATAGAAGTTCATGCTCTATCATGATATAATTTTTCTATCATGCTGTATCAAACAAGCCATAAACTGAAACTTATTTAAGTGCAATAAATGATAGAAGCAACTAAAAGAGAAAATAGATTTTTTTTTAGTGAAAAGAAAAGCATATACTACCACAGCAGACATAGCATCTTAAGATGAACAACAACGTCGCTCCTGCATTCATGGTAGTTGCAGCTACAGTTGTCTGAAAATAAGATTTTATACACACTAGAAGCAAATTGCTTTTTCTATTTTTTTTTTTTTAAGTGCTGCAAAATTTGTCGATTTTTTGCCGATTTTGTATATTGTATCTTAAAATTAGTTTCTAATATTCCTGAAACATACTTTTTAAAATTACTGTCGAATATGCCCTTTTCACCCTTCAACTTTAATTTCTTCACCGTATCAATGCACAACTATAAATTTGAGTTTTGGACTCCTCTTCCCGGCCCTCCACCGTCATACTTTTTAATGGGGCCCTTTTTAAGCATCCCCCCCCCCCCATTTTTAGAGCATTACTTTAAATTTGTTTTCTTAATTATTTCCCTAAGAGCTAAGAACTAGAGCCTTTTAGCATTTTCATCTTATGGTTCTGCTCTTAAATATCAATTGAACACTTCTGGACCCACTTTAGCTCCATCAAAAATGGTCCTATTCACTGGCTTCTTTTTCTCACAACTCCTGAGCTTCTGCAGCTAACTATAAAGACCAATCTCACTCTTGGGCCCCTTAGTGTAGCTTATTAAAAATGATCGCATTCTTTTGCAGTTTTCTTTAATATAGTTCGTCGGTTCTCCGGCTACTTTATAAACTAATAAAAATAGCTTTAGATCCCCGTTTCCGGCTCGTATTGAGCACTCCCGCTATACGGTGTTGTACACAGATTGGAACAGTGTCGATGATTCGATCGGAGAAGTTTCTTTGGTTGGTTGAGTGGGGTTTTATGGCGCAAGGTCCCTTTAGGGTCATGCTGCGCCAATGCAAGGTTGAAAAACAGATATTTTAAATAGTTAAAAAATCAAAAAGTTAAAAAATAGCCATAACAAAATGATAAAAACAACAAAGAGTGAAAAAACAGTCGTGATATGATGAGTTAAAACCACGTATTAAGAGTCAAAATATCTTAGCAAAAAATACAAGAATACATGTAAAATCTGTAAAAGCAGTAAGGTAAATAAAATGAAAAGAAAGCAATGTGATGAAATAAAAAACAGTCAATGAGACAAAAGGTATTAAGAGTTAAAATCTGTATAGCCTATAAAAAATCTAGTCAATAAAACTAAGTAGAAAATGTCCAAATACAAGATAAAGTCAAAGATAATTAAAACACAGATTATAAAAAAACAAAATGATTTAGGAACATATTCTTCAAACACCGTATATTTCTCATCTATATCCGAGTCATTACTGTATGACTGATTCCATAGTCTCATCTACGTAACGCTGTAATTATGATTTTTCACATTGGTGATGCATTAACTCAATGATTTTTCTTTCTTTTCTTCAGTTTTCCACTGTGAAGAGCCTGTAGTTGATTTTCTTCTCTCTGAATCTGCACAAGATGATTTTTGTTTTGCTCTCTCAGCTCGAGGAGAATTATGTTTCTGTAATGGTATCGGAGATGAAGCAGCCTTAGTTTCACCCTGATGTTCGGATGACTTTTTGGATACAACTGGAGATTTCTGTGACTGAGTTAGTTTGTATTCTATTATAACTGGTTCAGAGGATGGTAGCCAACGTTCTAATTTTGGGGTTGCATAGAATTTACTATCACAATATACATCTCGGTTTTCTCTATTTGGAGTGCTGGTTGATTGTGTCATTGGCGGAAAAGAAGTCTGTCTGGGTGCTTATGTGCCTTATGGATTTTGATTGTTTCAGTATACTAGAGTAAGAACCCCAATAGACGGGGTTCTAGAATCAACAAGTTTACGAGCTTCCGGATAGGAAATTTTTTGGGTTATTTTAATAGCAATTATTTCTTTTTGCGGATCCAGTTAGAACAAGAACGGGAGTATGCTGGATGATCACCCTTACAATTTTTGAAGCGTTCGGATTTTTCACAAGATTTACCGTCATGGCCGATTTCTGCACAACGAGGGCAGGTAACAGTACCACGACAAGTAGTGTTGGTATGACCATATCGTTGACATTTGAAACAATGGACAGGATTTGGTATATAAGGCCGGACAGGACAGTTTAGGTAGGCTGCTTTAATTCTGGTAGGTAAATGAGGAATATTGAAAGTGAGAATGAGGTGCTTTGTGGGAAGCACTTTCTCATTCCGACGAATTGTTATACGGTGTACATCTATGACATTCTGATCTTTTAAATTTTCTAAAAGCTCTTTTGTTGACAGTAAAAGGTCAGGTTCTGATATTACAGCACGGCAAGTACTCAGAGTTTGATGTGCCTTAACAGAAACGTAGAAAGATCCTATTGTATTACAGTTTGAAAGAAGTTGAGATTTGCTTGTTGAGGTCTCTTCAGCCAGCCAATCTCCAGAATGCAGTTTTTTAAGTGAACAGTCGTCACCAAATACAGAATGAAATGTCTTTGCAATAAAAAAAGGTGAAGTTCTCGTAAAAGAACTGTCAGAGAGACTGTCAGTACGTTTAATTATAAAAAAAAACGAGTGAAAGGAATTCGGTACATTTTGTTGCTCTCCACATCGGAGAGAAATGGAAGTAACTGAAGTATTTCCATCCATATTAGAATAAAAAAAGAATTCAGACCCCGGCCGCACTACCCACTACCGAGCCCAACAAGGGGATGCACATTCGTGCACCAGTGCTAGCCAGGGCCCATACGGTCACAAGACACTCCTATGCCAGTCTCCACCCTTAACGAGATGGCTAGTAAGTACTCGCTCACTTGATCCCCAGCCAGTGACAAGTCAGCTGACCAGCCGATTGATGCATACGGGACCAATATGCCCCTCCCGTCTACCTGAAGCAGAGGCCAAAGCAGTGTGTTGGTTACCCTCAACTACAAGGATCCCCCTTTCCAGGGACACGGGTCGCCACGCACGGCAAACACGTGGATGATTTACAATTCTCCACCAGTAGATATACAGGATGATATCGGCTCATACAGAATTGCCCTCACCTCCGAAGAGGAAACCACAACGAGAGTGAAACAAAGAGGAAAGAAAGACAAGATAAATAAGAGGAAAAGGAAAAGAGAAAGATTGCTCAGGTGCCCGGGGTTGCGAAGCCCGTGAATACCCAAAGAAGGTATCCTCCCGGGGGGAGGTTTCTTTGGAAAATACTGCGTAGCGTGCCCGGTATACGATGCCGAAGGCAACGGGGATCATCTCAAAAAGTTCATTTTCAGATATTTTTTATTATAAATTTTAATATGAATAGAGATTTTAAATATTCGTGATTAGTTTGGAAAAATCGACGGGCACAGGGAACGCCGGGCGGGTCAGTTTAAAATAAATTAAAAAAAAAAAATTTTTTTCATGTAAAATGCTGTTTGTGGACTACAGGCGAAGTCCCAGTTATACATTTCAGAAGGAATTTGAACAACCCAAGTGATCGTCTAGACGGGCGAAGAGCCTATTATATAAGAATTATAAATTTTTATAGTATAAGAATTCGTAGGAATATTTATATGAAATCAGACGATCATGATATTAATGTCTTATATTACATACAATGGTATCACAAAGGTTTCACAGCCATAAGGTTACAAAACATTTTGGATCTTAGATTGTAGGGGAGACTCGGGGAATGGCGACACACTAAGGGAATTTAAATTTTTTCACCTCTAAAAAAACGTTTATTTTTAAACAGTAAAAATTCTAAAGCTGAATCATCTTTAGTATCTGTATAAATTTAACCGTAATTATAACTGCAACATAAGCACCCATAAAAAAAACTTCTTTCAACGTCTGCACAGTGGCGGGATTACCCTGGATACTGGGGTAATGACGCCACTATTTAATGACATAGTAAATACATAGCCTACCGAAAACATTTAGAAAGCAAAAGTAATTTATCAGTTACAATTTAACTCAAATTGAAAAAGTCACAAATATAAGTTTCTGCTGAATCGGCTCCATTACATTCAAATGAGGCCATTTCTCACGTGATTTGCATGGTTGCGGCATCAACCCGAGAGAACAATATGGCGGAAATCCCCAAGCAAAGCCGAAAGAAGAACGGAATGTTCAACACATTGCATCAAAATGTCGATGAATGCATGTAGATTACGGGTAATATCTTAAATACCTAATGTTGCAATAAAAGGTGCTTATCTCTACTCATTTAAAGCTCCACAATAAGAAGCAATTAGATGAAAACTAAATTTTTCACTAGAACAAACGAACGACGTGCAGCAAAATCAATCTCTCTAGGCACTGTTTCTATTGTTGGCCGCTATAGTTCAGGCACATTCACTATCTCAAATTGCCCTTAGTTTTTAAACTAGGCGGAGTGGCGACATCCCCCCCCCCTCGGTCTCCCCTAATTAATAATAGACAATTCAGATTCTTTTGCTGCTAAAGAGAAGAGTAAAATACGGGGATACACTATAAACTCGATTATCAGAAATAATTGAGAGAGACTATTTTTTGGAAAATCGAAATTTTCGGATAATCGAGAATGCTTCAATTTGAAGTTAAGGAGATATATATGGAATATTTCTTATTATGGTAATAAGTGCTTAACAAAAATAAACCAATAGCAAAATAGAAACAAGAAAAAATTACCTGAATTTTAATTTTGAAATTAAGTACCTTTTACGTATATCACAAGGGTTTGAAAAAATGTTTTGTTTTTTCGCAGTTTCGATTGCCTTTGCTTTGAAGCTCTATCGTGAAGTTTAATATATTATATATTAAAAGAAAAATTAGTTCACCTGTATCAGTCTTCCTGCTGCTCCAGCCATGCCAAACCTTTTGCAAAACATTAAAAAGCTTCAGAATTGCTACTTTGCTCGTTTTCTTGGTTCCACTCCGCAGCTTACGGGAACTCAAGTTAAATTCAAGGAAACTAAGAAATTGGATCGAAAATATTTATATGTACTCATAGTTTGTAAAGGATCGCTTGCGCACAAGGAATGAGTTTTTTTTTTTTTTAAAGGTTTCAAAATGGATTTTGCGCACAAAGAATGGGATTTAAAAAAAAAAAGCTTTAAAAATAGATTTCGGTTAAAAGGGGTTCTACTGTATAATATTTTCGTTTGAATGGAAGTTATTTGCAGGGGCAGAAAAGAATCCACACCGGCCGTACCGTACGGTTACGGTAATTTTCAGAAAACCTTCATTAGTAGCGAATAAAAAATCTGGTTCGGAAATTGCACCACGGGATGTGTTTAAAGTTTGATGCACCTGAACAGAAAAAGTGCCTATTGTATTGCAATTTGCGAGAAGGTTTGAATGATAGTCCGAGGAAACCTCAACGAGCAAATCTCCTGACTGCAATTTTTTATGTGAAAGGACATCCCCGAAAACAGATGAGAAATGGTTGGTTGGTTGGTTGATTAGAGTTTTATGGCACAAAGTCCTCATAGGGACATGCTGCGCCAAGAAAAGTTTAAGGAGTAAAACATAGTTAAAAATTAAAAAAGTTACATTTAAAGATTGTCAGAGATATAAAAGTGAAAAAACAAAACAAAATGAAGAAAGCAATGTGATGATACAAGTAATTAAAAATAATGCACAATGAAAGCGACTATACACAAGGTTTTAAAAGACAAAAAATAGTTAAAACACTAGAATATTTAAATTAAAAAATTCTAAATTCTAAAATCTCTAAAGTTATGAAAATTATAATTAGTCAAAAACAAAATTAAAGCATAAAATGTTATATAATACTGCTTTAAGAACGAAGTTATAATTCAAAATTTTAAAACGATATAAAGCTACGTAGGATGAATAACTTCAAAAACTGTATTATTGTCATCCTTATCAGAGTCATAACTACAAGAGTCCATATCCTCTTCTGCATAGTTGAGCAGCTGTTTATGATCTTTAATATTAGTTATTGCTGGGCTAAGACATGATTTATTGCCTTTTCTCTTCACAGTTTTCCACTGTGAAGAGATTTGAGTTGGAGGTTTCTTTCTTTTTGCGCGAAAGTTTTTTCATTTGCTTTCGGAGTTGGACAAACAATAGGTTTCACTAATTTGCTTTTATCTGTAGCTGGCGTTTTTTTTTGTCTTATGTTCGGTTGATATTTTTGATTTAACTGATGATGTTTGGGGAGAATTAGGTTTCTGTAATGATAGAACTGGAGATGAAGCAACCTTAGTTTCAGTCTGATGATTAGATGACTTTTTGGATCCAACTGGAGATTTCTGTGAATGAGTAAGTTGATATTCTATTGTAACTGGTTCTGAGGATGGTAGCCAACGTTCCAATAATGGGGTACCATAGCATTTACTACCAAGAGAGACGTCCCGGGTTTTTTTAGGTGAAGTATTGGTTGAATGTGTCATAGATGTATTATTTGGTGGAAAAGAGCAGTCGGTCTGGGTACTGATGTGCCTTACGGATTTTGGTTGTTGTTTGATTATACTGGAGTAAGATACCCCAACAGAGGGGGTCCTAGATTCAACAAGTTTACGGGCTTCAGGGTAGGAAAGTTTTTGAGTAATCTTAACTGCAAGAATTTCCTTTTCACGGATACAGTTAGGACAAGAGCGAGAGTACGATGTATGGTCACCTTTACAATTAGCGCAGCGTTCTGGTTTTTCGCAAGTTTTACCGTCATGGCCGACTTCTGCACAACGTGGACAAGTAGCAGATCCACGACAGGTAGTATTAGTATGCCCATACCGCTGGCACTTAAAACAACGCAGAGGATTAGGGATATAAGGCCTAACTGGACAGTTTAAATAACCAGCTTTAATTGTAGAAGGTAAAATATGGCTATTGAAAGTTAGAATAATGTGTTTAGTAGGAAGCATTTGCCCATTTCGACGAATAGTGATACGGCGTACATCTATGATATTTTGATCATTTAAATTAGCTAGAAGTTCTTCTTTTGTAGAAAATAAAAGATCTGGTTCAGATGACACCACGGCAAGTATTAAGAGTTTGATGTGCTTTAACAGAGACAGAAAAAGTACATATAGTATCGCAATTTGACAGAAGTTGTGACTGCCTGGCTGAAGAAACCTCAACCAGTAAGTCCCCAGACTGCAATTTTTTGAGCGAGTGTCCATCACCCAAAATAGACTGAAATGTTTTTGCTATTAGAAAAGGTGAAGTTTTTTTGAAAGAACTATCTGAGAGACTATCAGTGCGTTTAATTACAAAAAAACGAGTGACTAACGTCTGTACAGTTTGTTGCTCGCCACTTGGGAGAGAAATAGAAGGAATGTTACTTTTTCCATCCATAATTGAAAAAAAGAAAAAGAATTCAGACCCCGGCCGCACCACCCACTACCGAGCCCAACAAGGGGATGCACATTCATGCACCAGTGCTAGCCAGGGCCCATACGGTCACAAGACACTCCTATGCCAGTCTCCACCCTTAGCGAGATGGCTAGTAAGTACTCGCTCACTTGATCCCCAGCCAGTGACACAAGTCAGCTGACCAGCCGATTGATGCATACGGGACCAATATGCACCTCCCGTCTACCTGAAGCAGAGGCCAAAGCAGTGTGTTGGTTACCCTCAACTACCAGAAACCCCCTTTCCAGGGACACGGGTCGCCACGCACGGCAAACACGTGGGTGGTTTACAATTCTCCACAAGTCGATATACAGGATGATATCGGCTCATACAGTATTGCCCTCACCTCCGAAAAGGAAACCACAACGAGAGTGAAACATAGAGGAAAGAAACACAAGAGGAATAAGAGGAAAAGGAAAAGAGAAAGATCGCTCAGGAACCCGGGGTTGCGAAGCCCGTGAATACCTAAAGAAGGTATCCCCCTGGGGGCGATGAGAAATGGAGAGGTTCTTTAAAAAGAACTATCGGTCAGACTATCAGTGCGTTTTATGACAAAAACTCGAGTAAATGAATTCTGCTGTGCAATTCGTTGCTCTCCACAAAGGAGAGGAATAGAAAGAAGTGAATTATTTCCATCCATATTAGAAAAACAGCAATTCAGACGCCGGCCACACGACCCACTACTGAGCACAACAAGGGGATGCACATTCGTGCAACAGTAATATTCGGGGAGCCCATACGATCACAGAACACTCCTATGCTATTCTCCACCCTTCACGAGATGAATAGCAAGAGCCCATTCACTTGATCCCTTAGCCAGTGACAAGTCAGCTGACCAGCCAATTGATGGATACGGGACCAATATGCACCCCCCGTCTACCTGAAGCAGAGGCCAAAGCAGTGTGTTGGTTTCCCTCAACTGCCAGGATCCCCCTTTCCAGGGACACGGGTTGCCACGCACGGCAAACACGTGGGTGGTTTACGATCCTCCATAAGTCGATGTAGACACGATGATATTAGATCATGCAGAATTGCCCTCACCTACGAAGAGGAACCCGCAATAAGAGTGAAACAAAGAGGAAAGAAAGAAGAGAAATAAGAGGAAAAGGTTGGTTGGTTGGATAATGTTTAATGGCACAAAATCCCTTAAGGGGCATGCTGCGCCAAACAAGAAGAGACTAAAAACAAAATTAAAGAGCATGAGAAAAGCAATCGGGATGGAGGATCCCATCCAGATGCAGCCAGACAAGTGTAGATGAATAAGAAAATCCAAAAACTAAAACAGACTATAAAAGATTTTAGATAAAAAGGGGAAAAGTGCAGTCTGGATGGGGCTCTAATACAGATGTCAGAAAAGTGTAAAAGAAAATTTCAAGTTGTTAAACCAAAGAAAGATATAAAAATTATTTTTCAAAATAAAATCCAGCATGTTTTAAAAAAGTGAAGAGTGCCCCATGAGGTGTTTCCCCAATGAGGTTTGTCAAGATTGGTGATGATGAGTTAAAATAAATTCTGTATCAGTGCCTGAGACCCGGACAGTCAGTTAAAACATGATGAATGGTCAGGTAATTAAAATGAAAGAGGAAAAGGAAAAAGATCGCTCAGGTGCCCAGGGTTGCGAAGCCCGTGAATACATAAAGAATGTATCCCCCTTTGGGGTACCCGGGTTTTACTTTTAGTCTGTTGTTCATAGGTCTCACTTAGCTATATCTGATTAAGAATCACCAGTTATCGAAGTTAAGCATTAGAAACGAAATACAAAATCTGTAGGAATATTTTGTCGCACCTCTGTTCCAGGTTTTGAAGGACTTTTAAAAAATCCGGAACCATAAACCAAACTGCCTATAGTTATTCTGCCTATTTAGAAGTGCGATTCTCTTAACACTTAAAAATTTTCCAAAACCATTATGAGTAGCTTCCCTTTGATGCAAAAATATAGGGAAAAACATTGCAAATCTTCAAACTGACTCGTAAAAAACTGAAAAAGCTTCTGCTTGCGGGTTTCTCGTATTATAAAGAAAGGTATACTTGATTCCACCTCAAGTTGGCAGCGTTGGTATGCTACGGATGCCGAATCGCAGCCATTACCATAGCAACCAGGGTTTGCTTGAAGAGCAAAGGATCACTAGCAACAGAGGAAAAGCGCCATTTTGGCGGAAAAGTATAATGCGTGTGCAAAAATCTGTACGTTTTGAAGTTCCAATGAAATTAATTATATAATCTATTAAATTTAAATAACGAATTACATTATTATTCTTTTCTTTTTTACATTTTTTAGACTGATTTTAGCACTATCTTATATTATATTAGCTGATCCGCCCGACGTTGCCCGGCACGCAAAATGAGATTTTTTTTTTTTTTTTAAATAGCGAAAACTTTAAAAAAAGGTGCACGAATTGTGGAAAAACATTATTGAAAAAATGTCAAAATTTACTGTTTTAAGCTAAAAATTTGAAATCGAATTCCATGTGCTAATGTTAAAAAAATCACATCGGAAAGAAAAATCGCATTGAAAATTGTCTAAGAAATTTAAAATCGCGAAGGGCAAAATTTTCTATATTTAGCTTCAAGTTTAAAACAGAATTCCTCTTACAAATGTCAAAAAATTGACGCAAAAAGCAAAAAAAATTAAAAATCACATAAAAAAAAATCGAGAAAATTTTAAAAATCTATGTACGAATTCCGAATTAAATTTACTGAAAACAAAACAGTATTATCTATATTGGGTTAAAAGATTAAAACCAAATTATCTGGAAATCTATTTAAAACAGAAAATTTGTTATTTATACCAAAACCTCTGGCAGAAATTCAGAAAAAGCTAGATCTCACACCGAGTCAGTTTCATTTTAATGTACATTTTTAATTATAGATATTAGCGTGTTAAAAAGTCAAGATTTTTAAAAATCAAAATAAGCTAATTTTTAAATAATTAAAAACTGCATTTAATATTAAATTGTTAACACTGCTGAAAATTAAGGACTATTTCACTCACGCAAAAACACCCGCTTGCTAATTCTAATCCTATGGAGAAAGAAAAAAAATTAGTATCTCGTTTGCATTTCAGTATTTGTAAATTATTTTTTTTCTTTTGCGTTGGATAGCTGAGGTCGATCTCTACAAATAACCTTTTTTACCTTTTCGATTTTGTTTGCAAGATTTTTTTTTTTGGGGGGGGGGGGGGTAGAGTGGAAGATTTGGGAGGGGGGCTTTGATTTTCAGAACCGGTTTCGAAAGTGAAATTATCCTAGTAAAAAAGCCTCAAAACAAAATGATTTTAAAATATTGAAATGCGAATGAGGGGTTTATAAACATTTCTTCTATATAGCGAGCGGGCGTTTTCATGAGTGAAGTAGCCGCTCTTAATAATTATTAAACAACTGATTCTCTAATTAGGAGCATAATATACAGTTTTATGCTTTAATTACTAAAACGATAATTAATTTAGTATTCAATACTGAAAGAAAAAAATGGCAGTATGTCAATTCAATATGTTTAGTAACGAATTAGAGGGGAAAAGTAATAATTCTTTAAACAGCCGATGTCATTCTTTCTTTCTTCTTTTGCTCCAATTTGCTATAAATTGATTATTGCAAAAGTAGAATCATAATAATAATAATAAAATACCGGCTATTTATTCTTTTACTTACAGGAATTTATCATATTTTCTATGCTTGTTTTATAAAAAAGAACGATTAATTTGATTACAGTCAAACCTCGTTAACGCGAATTACTTTTAGCACGAACTGTTTCCAATTGCGCCGTCCAGTTGTATGTAATGTATTTAAGTTCGGATAACACGAACTACTTTTAACACGAATAAAACAAGTTTCCCTTTGAGTGTTCGCGTTAATGAGGTTCGACTATACTAGGAAATTATGACATTGCAAGTTATATTGGATTTAAATATCCTTGTTAAATGAAATGCTTTTTATGCCAGATAAAAATTTCTTTTTATAAACTTACCGTGCTTACTTTTTTACAAGACCAAGGATAATACAAAATAAGGTGCTTACAATTTTTTTTTTTTTTTTTTGTATTTATAAGGCAAAATGCTTATAGAAACTTTCTAAATCATGTTCATCTTAGATTTTAATACATTTGTATTTCGTTTAAACATTTAGAAAATTTATGATTTTAATGAATGATTTAAAAAAAAAAACTCATTAAAATCACCATTTAATAACTGTATTAAATCATCTGATTAAAATCGTTGGCATCCTAATAGTTATACATATAAATAATAAATTCAAAAAGTTTAAAGTATAAAATAATTTAAATCATCGAAATGAATAGTTTTTTTTTTTACGACAATGTGAAAATAAGAATATTTATAAATATACTTACTAAAGATTAATATCTGTATGTTCTCTTGTATCCTCAGAGCTTATTAGTTCTGAATCACTGTCACTAGAGTCACTATTTAGAGAAATAAGTTTGTTTTTCACATACTTCATCTACCAGTCCATCAATTTCCCACATCTCTTTCTCTTTATCTGTTACCTCTCTAATGCAGTTCCTCCAGTTTTCAACTGATACTCTTTCTATTCCTTGAATTACAAGATCCTTCACATCATTAAGTTTAAAGCTTTTATTTTCGTGTGCGACATATCTTTTAATTTGGCTTCAAATCATCTCAATTGGGTTTAGCTCACAATGATAAGGAGGCAGTCGTAAAATTTTATGTCCATATTTCTCAGCAATTTCTTCTGCTCTATATTTATCGTAAAAATGTTTCACTTCGGACACTTTTTGCAAAAGCTCGATTTTTAGTATATCTTCGCTCCAGTTAATATTCTTCTGCGATAACCATTCTTGAATCGAACTTTTTGTCCAAGATTTTGTGGGAATTTTTTCCACTTCCACAGAATGGTAGGGAGTATTGTCCATCACAATTATACTGTCTGGTTTTAATTTTGGGAGGACATTTTCAAACCAATTTTTCAAAATGATTCCCATCCATTTCTTCATGATAATCACCGCTTTTTTTTCCGACAAAAATATCTGCTCCATCACGAACGAAACCTTCCTTGCTTTCAATGTGAGTAATGATGAGCCTCTTTCCTTTCCCTGTTGGTGCCTTCAAACCTACTGTTAAATTCGAAGAGGAAGCTTCATAGCTGCTGTTAATTGTTGTATCTCGCCATACTCGACTCTGAGTATGCCCTTCATTTACCCATGTTTCATCAATAAATAGAAGCATTTTTTTTCTTATACTCTAATTTTTCTCAAATAGTTTCTGCGCCACAAAATAGTATCTTGCCTCTCAAGAAGAGCTGCCTCTCTTTTTCGTTTTTCAAAAGAGAATCCCAAATCTTTTAATATTCTGTACAATGTAGTCCGGCTAATATTTTTCGAAAAAATTTCTTTATCATCGTTTACAACTTGTAAAACTTTATCCAAAGTTGGTATGTCATTTCTGCGAAAAAAACTATGGATTTTTCGTCGAATGCAAGATAACGTGAATTCGTCATATTTTCCCAGCCTTCTGCATTTACCCACTGCACCAGGTCGTTTCTTTCCGGGTGTACTTAAAGGATGCCTTTTTCTCTTTTTTCAAACGAAAAATTGTTCTTTTCGAAACACCTGTAAGTTGGGAAACTTCCTCTACGATTTCATTAATTGAATGTTGGAGATTTTCTTGATGAAGTCTGGAATAAACATTTAATATATTTCTGCGAGCTGCACTTTTGATTGGCTTTCCTCGCCTTGAAGGTGTGTAAAGCGTGGATGGATATAATGCTTTATCAGATATGTTATAATTCAAATAAATTTGATACAAATAAATATTTAACTATGTAACAAATTTTAGAAATACTCAGTTAATAAACGAATCAATAATAACAATAATTAACAGTAAAAATAAAAAACTATGAACACGTTAAAAAGAAAAGTAACAGCGAAAGCAAACAGCGAGTATTATTAAAACTATTCATAAGAACAATAAGAATGTGGGGTTGTAGCAGAGAACTAAAGCGCGCCAGATATTTAACCTTGAAGATTTGTGCCTCGCCAAAGGAGAGTTTTTTACGCCAAGATTTAGTCTTTATACGTTCGCTTTAAATACAAAATACTTTTAAATTAAATACTTTTAACAGAGAAATTACATTAAATATATGCTTCAAAATATCGAAATTTGTAATTTATAACCATAATCATATACATTCGTATGCATTTTCACCATTTAAGATTAAAAAATAATGGAGAACTACTTTTCAAGGCGGAATGTTACCGTTTCTACCTTTCACAGTGCTGCCAAGTTGAGTTGGAATAGAGTGTAGTGAACAACATCTCCCTGACTTTCGATATCTTCTTGAACTCTTTAAAAAAAACTTCCGAAAGAGAGTCAAAGGTCTTATACAGAATTGCCATAAAAAATATTTACGAATGCTTGGACTCTTATCGAAGATGATTGTTATCCTGGTGAATATAAAGAATAGTTGATGGAAATAAACTCACTAAGGAATCTGAAATTGATTCGGATATCGAAAATAATTTTCACAGACGTAAAGTTAATAACTCACTAGTTTCTACCAAGAGATGGTAGTCTGCCTTTGGGGATGAATCTAAACTTTCGGTACTTTTAACATCTGTTAAAAGTAGTTTGAAGAGGTTCCATAATTGGACTCTCTCGAAAGATAAAGGTTAAACAAATATAGATGTTTCTGCTCGGGGAACACGTAGGGTTGGTGTGGGCATAAACACGCACTGGGAACTTTAATATGAATGCAATGTTTTTTAAATGTTAACCAGTTAGGTTTGAATCGTATCAGTTGTGTTGAGGTTGGTTGTTTGGTTGTATAGGATTTTATGGCACAAAATCCCAAAGGGGATATGCTGCGCCAAAACGAAAAAAAAATCTTGCAAAAAAGTGAGGGTAAACATTGCCAGTAAGCATAAATAATAAAATATACAAAGCGTAATGATAAAGAAATCCGGATGGTGTACCCCATCCAGATTTAGTCAAGTAAGTGTAGACGGCTAAGAGTTAATCCCTAAAACAGTAAAAAATAAAAGTAAAAATGTATCAGTATAAAGTGACCTCCTGATGGGATTCCCATCTAGATGTCAAAAAATTGTTAAGAATCACCTAGATTGTACAATTGAGCAAATAAACAGTTAAATGTCAAAGTAAAAGTCTGCATGTTTTAAAAAAGTAAAGAGTGCCCCATGAGGTGTTTCCCCAATGAGGTTTGTCAGTCTGTGTTGGGATAACATGTGACGATAGTAGCCCTCCATGGAGAGAAAATGAGGTAAATTTCAATTTTCCTTTTTTGATGCAATATTTCAAAACAATCCAGTGCTTGTTAAGATATTACTACCAATACCTACAAATTCAGAAATTCAGTGGAGAACGGGAACTCTTTAGCTACAAAATGCCGTAAAGTTTGCCTCCATCGCATTTGTTTAAACTTTAACTTGGCCGGTTAAGCAAAACATTGCGCAACGGGGTGAAATACGCACAACAGGGCGCATACGTCTTGTGGCTAAGATACGCACAAATACTAGATGAGGAGTTTTGCCCCATCGGTTTACTAAGAATCAATTATTTTCCAAATTACGTTGTGAGACGCTTAAATTTTTTTTCTAAGTATTGTATAAAGTAGATAAGAAGATTACATTTATCAGAAATCTAGCTACATTTTACTTTTTTTTAAAGAATAAAACTGGTTATTAACCTACTTTTTTAAAGTCACTCTTTTTGCTCCATTAAACTCTTAACTTTTCTGATGAGCGTGGTACAAAAAGGCCTCAATTATATAAAGCGGGTCGTTTTAATTTCTCAAGGTACAAAGCAACGCTGACTGCTTACCCCCCCCCCCCCCCCTACGTAGTCAAAATTATTTCGGGTAATTTTGGGTTATAGCAATCCCAACAATTCTGATTTGCTAAGATCATCACGAAGCTTATACATATATTCCAATCTGTCATATGTGCTATATATGTCATACACATATTATTTACGCTTTACTTGGAATATATACATCTTATAACCAATACGTCATAAGACTATAAATGCGCCATATGCGCCACAAAATGTTTATGTACATTATATTATTAGGTTGGCAACTAAATTCCCGCAGTTTTTTTAAATAGAAGTTTTCTACCGGAATCTATATATTGTTTTTTGGATAGAGATAATTTGTGTTAAAATTCAAATCGTAAAATTTAGTGCCAAGTTGGGAAAAAAGAGCATTTTCGACACCTCCTCCTCTTTGCTTTTTATCAAGGTTGTTGGCCGCAAAAGCTGAAAGAACTGCTCATGATTGGTATGCCAAGTTCAAAAATGGAAATTTTGACGTCAACAACGCACCTCGTTCTGGCCGTCCAGTTGAGTTCGATGAAGAGCGATTAAACCAACTTTTGCACGAAAATTCGCATCAAACGACAAGGGAACTCGCAGAGAAAATGAAATTCTCCCACACTGCTATAGAGAAGCATCTTCACTCAATGGGAAAGGTTCAGAAGTGTGGGGTATGGGTTCCGCATGCTCTAAGTGACAACAACAAAAATCAGCGAGCCACAATCTCCGCTGGTTTGCTTGCTCGTCACCGCTCAACTTATGGACACAAGCAACGATTTCTTTACCGAATCGTTACTGGCGACAAAAAATGGTGCCTGCACATTAATATGAAGCAGGACAAGAAATGGCTTAGCCCCAGTAAATTACCAACACCGCGCGTGAAACAAGATCTGCATCCACGTAAAACGAGTGTATGGTGGGACTGGGAGGGATTATCCATTACGAATTGCTTGAACGGAACCAAACGGTTAACGTAGAACTGTGTTCAACAGATGGAACGACTCAACACGGCTATTCAAGAGAAAAGACCCGATCGCAACATGGAGTTCTTTTGGAGTTCGCAACATGGAGTTCTCACAATGCCCATCCTCATATCGCCAATATGAGCAAGGAAGCCAATCAAACGCATAGCTGGGAAGTGCTGCCGCACCTGCCGTACTATCCCGATTTGGAACGAACAGATTTCCACCTTTTTCGATCTTTTGCAAATGCTATAAGCGCAGCTTCGTTCAATACTAATGCAGAATTGAGAGCTTGGTTGGATGAATTTTTCGAGCCGAAACTGGGGGATTTCTACCAACGAGGTATTGAAGATCTTGTTGAACGTTGGGAAGAAGTTGCAAACAGCAAGGAAGAATACATTGTTGATTAAATAGTTTAAAAATTTATTTTTCAATAAAATTTAACATTTTTTTTAAAAAAAGGGTGAGAACTTAGTTACCAACCCAGTTGGCATTCCATTTGAACCTTTTCGACTCGGGAGTGTCTTATGCAAATTTTATTCGGTTGACACCACTTTTTAAAAAGAAGTTTCCTTCAAGTACACAATTTCAAAATGCTCAAATTGAATAAGGTAAATTTTATTTTCCTTTATCACTGGTGTTAATATCAAATTTTTCAAAGAAAGATGATGTCCAGTCAGGCTGGATATACGAGCAGTGTTGCCAGTGGGCTACTTTTTTAAAATTCAGATTTCTTGATTGCCACCACTTTTTTGAAACGGTAAAATTACCTTTGTTTTCACCTTAATTAATATGTCATTAAATAAGGTGCATTTTACCATTTCAAAAAAGTGGTGCCAAACAAGAATCTGAATTAAAAAACGTAGCCCATCTGGCAACACTGCATACGAGTGAAAATAGTTAATGATCTGAAATTTAGCATAAATTAATTCGATCAAAAAACAAAATACAGATTACGACAGAAAAAATATTTTTTTTAAAAGGCGGGAACGTAGTTGCCAATCCTGTTGTCTTTCTATAGTTGACATTCCATATTAATCATATGAAATTTAATATAAATTAACCAGATCATAAAAACATAACAGATTCTTGCAGCAAAAATGTATGTAGAAAAACAGCGGGAACGCACTTGCCAACCCACACTGAATTCTGTAGTTGACATTACATTTTAATGATGTGAAATTAAACATAAAAAAACAGTATATAGATTCTGGTAGAAAAAGTGTATTTAAACAAACTGCGGGAACTTAGTTGCCAACCCAATATATCCTCTAATATGCTTTATAATGTGGCAATAAATCTTGGTCGTTTGGCTTTTTTTTTTGGGGGGGGGGGGGAAATAAAAGTTTGACAGAATCTAGACTGATCGTGATGTTTTAGGCTCTAATATACCATTTTAATCAGCCTTCAAAATTATAATTTATGGAAAGTGCGCGTTTTTGCCCCTACCTACCCTGGGTAAAATTACATCAACAACAGAATTTTTTTACACAGTAGCCGTGTAAAATGGTTAAAAATAACTTCCTTTTCATTTTTATTTTATTCACGTTCCGCTAGTCAAAATGACGCTATTTTGAGTATCTAAAATGGCTAAGGAATATTCCGAAAGAAGTGAAATAAGCAAGATAACACAGGAGGTATGAAAAACAATTCATTAATGCAATCTATTCTAGTAGCTTTTGTTCTTTTAAAGTTGCTGAATTTTCTATTAAATTTCAATTTGCACAAATTTTTTAGTATACTGTCAGGTACCCTATTATATTGCCGTTTGACTTTACAAAAAATTACATCCAACAATATATATTGCGTTATTTATATTGAACCGATTTATTCTACATTTCTTTAATGTACGCAAGAAAATATAGGTCAATTAATGTTTAATCTATTTTATGTTTACTGTTTAATTATTTTTTTCCTCTTTTTTTCCCCTTTACTTCCCATAAATTCTGATGCAAAAAATTTGCTTGTTTTATAGTTAATTTTAAGAGAAATCTTACTACACTAGAATGCCCTTACTCCTATAGAGCACAAAGAATCCTGCACACGTTAGCTCTTTTTAATATTTATCAGAGTTCATTTTAAGATTCATAAAAGATAATTTAACTGAAATATGTCGTGCTTACTTCAACATAATTTTAAAATAAATTTATAATAAATTAGTTGGAGAAGAAAGTAAACTAATAACTGCCTTTATAAAAAAAATATTGGAAGGTTTGAAGAAAAACATTTGCATGTGTACAGTACAGCGAAGATGTCCCAGAGCATTTTCTTCTAGATTAAAGCTAGGCATGCACTCATTTACAAAGAGAAGCGACATTTCCAATGTACAAGTTGTGCTCTACGTTTTCACAGGAATGATCAGAATGAAGAACCATTTATAAGTTCTCAATCCTAAAGAAGGATCCATAGAGAAGTTATTTCCAGTGTACAAGTTGCGCTCTACGTCTTTATAGGAAAGATTACACTGAAGAATCATTTAAAAGTTCTCAATACTAAAAAACGGTCCAAAGACAAGAGACGTTTTCATAGGAATGATCAGAATGAAGAACTATTTAAAAGTTCTCAAACCTAAAGAAGGATCCAAAGAGGAGAGACGATTTCAATGTACAAGATGTGGTCTACGTTTTCATAGGAAAGATTACAATGAAGAATCATTTAAAAGTTCTCAATCCTAAAGAAGGATCCAAAGAGAAGACACGATTCCAATGTACAAGTTACGCTCTACGTTTTCATCGGATAGATCAGATTGAAGAATCATTTAAAAGTTCTCAATACTAAAAAACGGTCCAAAGAGAAGAGACGTTTTCATAGGAATGATCAGAATGAAGAACCATTTCAAAGTTCTCAATCATAAAGAAGGATCCATAGAGAAGTTATTTCCAGTGTACAAGTTGTGCTTTACGTCTTTATGGGAAAGATTACAATGAAGAATCATTTAAAAGTTCTCAAACCTAAAGAAGGATCCAAAAAAATATACCCAGTGTTCACGTTGTGTTCTATGTTTTTATAGGAAAGATTGAATTGAAGAATCATTTAAAAGTTCTCAAACCCAAAGGATGATCCAAAGGGAAGTAACTATTTCAAATGTACAAGTTGTGCTCTACGTTTTCATAGGAAAGATTACAATGAAGAATAATTTAAAAGCTCTCAATCCTAAAGAAGAATCCAAAAAGATACCCAGTGTTCTGTGTTTTTATAGGAAAGATTCCAGTGAAGAATCATTTACAGTTATCAGTCCTAAAGAAGGGTCCAAAGAGAAGAGACGTTTTCACAGGTATGATCAAAATGAAGAATCATTTAAAAGTTCTCAAACCAAAAGAAGGATCCAAAGAGAAGGGACGATTTCAATGTACAAGTTGTGGTCTACGTTTTCATAGGTAAGATTACAATGAAGAATCATTTAAAAGTTTTCAAACCTAAAAAAGGATCCAAAGAGAAGAGACGATTTCAATGTACAAGTTGTGGTCTACGTTTTCATGGGAGAGATTACAATGAAGAATCATTTAAAAGCTCTCAATTCTACAGAAGGATCCAAAGAGGAGAGACGATTTCAATGTACAAGATGTGCTCTACGTTTTCATAGGGAAGATTACAATGAAGAATCATTTAAAAGTTCTCAAACCTAAAGAAGGATCCAAAAAAAGATACCCAGTGTACAAGTTGTGTTCTGTGTTTTTATAGGAAAGATTGCAGTGAAGAATCATTTAAAAGTTCTCAATCCTAAAGAAGGATCCACGGAGAAGAGACGATTCCAATGTGCAAGTTGCGCTATACATTTTTATAGGAAAGATTACAATCAAGAATCATTTAAAATTTCTCAATACTAAAAAACGGTCCAAAGAGAAGAGACGTTTTCATAGGGATGATCAGAATGAAGAATAATTTAAAAGCTCTCAATCCTAAAGAAGGATCCAAAAAAAGATACTCAGTGTACAAGTTGTGTTCTGTGTTCTTATAAGGAAAGATTGCAGTGGTTGGTTGGTTGGTTGTATTGTGTTTTATGGCGCAAAATCCCCAAAGGGACATGCTGAGCCAAACAAACTAAAATATAAAAAATGTTAGTAAAGAAATGACACGAAGAAAAAAATATGAGTTGAAAATAGAAAAGCCATCTCGAAGGGGTACCCATCCAGATGTAGTCGTCAAACAAGTGTAGAAATCTATGTAAAAAAGAAATCCAGTAAAACCAAGTAAACATGTTATCTGGATGGGCCCTCTATCCAGATCTCAATAAGAAAGTCCCACATATGAAGCTTATAAAAAAACTATCTCAAAATAAAATCCAGTGAGTTTTAAAAAAGTAAAGAGTACCCCATAAGGTGTTTCCCCAATGAGGTTTGTCAAGATTGGCGATGGTGTGTTAAAATAAAATCTATATAAGTGCCGGAGGCCCGGACAGTCAGTTAAAACATGATGAATAGTCAGGCAATCAAAATGACGATGTGGGCACATAGGTGTATCCTCCCGAAGTAAAAGATGTTTATGAGTGATCCTAGAATGTCCAATTCTCAGACGAGTCAGAATAACACCAGTTTTTCTTGGATAAATCTGAAGCCAGGTAATGATTGTTGGTTTAATATGATGAAGTTTATTATTGTTTTCTAAATCCCAACTCTCTTGCCAATTATTCTGAATAAAGTTATTAATAAGTAGTTTAATGTCTGAGAAAGGAACTTTATGGTGTAACGGATTAAGAGCAAGTTTTGCCGCCCCATCTGCTTTCTCATTACCAGGGATACCTATGTGTCCAGGTACCCAGCAGAATAAAATATTATAGCCATGCCTTGTCAATTTATTATAAAAATCTAGTATGGATGAGACAAAAGGATGCTTTTTGAAAGATTTTATTGCGTCAATAGAACTATTTGAGTCAGTATAAATGATGAAATATGTGTTATGGTAATGAGAAATGTGCAACAAGGCTCTCTCTATCGCGATCAGTTCAGCTGTAAACACAGAAGTAGACGAATGCAGCCGGTAGCTGAGAGAAGTATTTTCACAAACACCGCAACCAACAATATCTCCCTATTTTGGAACCGTCTGTATAAATGTCAGTGTAACTATTGAAATTTGATCTATGTGCAGCAAATAATTGTTGGAAAATAATTGGAACCCATTTACTTTTATCATATCCTTTAAAAAGGTGGAGAGAAGTAATATTAGGAGGTTTCCAAGGAGGTAGCACATGTGGGTGACATGAGCTCATCTCGATATTACTCAGAGGGCTATTGTCAATAAAGTTTCTTATTCTTAAACCAAAAGATGGGATGCAAGATGGCCGATGCTGATAAAGCATGTCATTGTCAGTATTTAACATGTACGAATGAAGTGGATGACCATGATGCGAAAGGAGACTAATACAGAATCAATGAGAGTTTCTCGAATATGATAGAGTGACGGTTCATTACAATCAACATACAAGCTTAAAACTGGGAATGTACGAAATGCACCACAGCAAACACGAAGTGCGCTATGGTGCACAGTTTATTAAGAACAGAAGTACGTGCTGAACCGTAGACCTGGCAGGCATAGTCAATTTTTGAACGGATTACAGAACGGTAAATTTTGAGGAGAGATGTACGGTCTGCTCCCCATGAAGTATTTGAAAGCACTAAGTAAATTAAGCGATTTTTCACATTTTGTCCTTAGTTGTAAAAAAGTCAGTTTGTTATCAAAATAAAGGCCTAGCTAACGAACATTGTCTACAACGGGGATTTGAGAAGATCCATTAAAGATTTCGTGATCTGGAGAAAAATTGCAGTGAAGAATCATTTAAAAGTTCTCAATCCTAAAGAAGGATCCAAAGAGAAGAGACGATTTCAATGTACAAGTTGTGCTCTACGTTTTCATAGGAAAGATCAGAAAGAAGAATCATTTAAAAGTTATCAGTCCTAAAGAACGGTCCCAAAGAGAACAGACGTTTCATAGGAATGATTAGAATGAATAACCATTTAAAAGTTCTCAATCCTAAAGAAGGATCCACAGAGAAGTTATTTTCAGTGTACAACTTGTGTTCTACGTTTTCATAGGAAAGATCAGAATGAAGAATCATTTAAACGTTCTCAAAACTAAAAAACGGTCCAAAGAGAAGAGACTCAATACACAAGTTGTGCTCTACGTTTTCGAAAGATTACAATGAAGAATCATTTAAAAGTTCTCAAACCTAAAGAAGGATCCAAAAAAAAAAAAAAAACATACCCGGTGTTCAAGTTGTGTTCTATGTTTTTATAGGAAAGATCGCAGTGAAGAATCATTTAAAAGTTCTCAATCCTAACGAAGGATCCAAGGAGAAGAGACGATTCCAATGTACAAGTTGTCCTACGTTTTCATATGAAAGGTCAGAATGAAGAATCATTTAAAAGTTATCAGTCATAAAGAAGGGTCCAAAGAGAAGAGACGTTTTCACAGGAATGATCAGAATGAAGAACCATTTAAAAGTTCTCAATCCTAAAGAAGGATCCATAGAGAAGTTATTTCCAGTGTACAAGTTGTGCTCTACGTCTTTATAGGAAAGATTACAATGAAGAATCATTTAAAAGTCCTCAAACCTAAAGCAGGATCCAAACAGAAGAGACTTTTCCTATATACAAGTTAGGCTCTACGTTTTCATAGGAAAGAGCACAATGAAGAACCATTTAAAGGCTCTCAATCCTGAATGAATATGGTGTTTACGTAATTCAGTAGAAAAGATTTGTTTATAACAGTAAACATATTGCAGTTTATGTAGTTGAAGCTTGATAAAGTATTTGAACGCTCTGTTGAAAAATCTTATACTATAATGTGAGCAAAACTTGTGTGTGTGTAAATTTTATCTTGAAAACGGCTAAAGATTTTTACGAAATTTTGCACCCTACCGTTTTCGGGCACGAAAAGACCATGGGGATGGGTCACGTGTTAGAGAAAATTCGATTAGCTGGTCATTTTGAGTCCTAATGGGTAAAGATCAAGCTAATTATATCTAAAAGAACGACTCAATCGATTTTAACTAAAGTTTGTATCCATCCGTTTTCGGGTACGAGAAGACTATTGGGCTAGGTCACATGTCCGAGAAAGTTCGATTTATGGGTCATTTTTGGGTCAAGCTATATCTAAAAAACGGCTCAAGACATTCTCAAAATTTTGTAATATACCGTTTCTGGGCATGAGATGACCATTGGGCTAAGTCACATATCCAAGAAAATTCGAGTAGTGTCATTTTGGGTCATAATGGGTCAGGGTCAAGCTAATTATATCTAAAAATTGACTGAATCGAGTTTAACTAAATTTTGTATCCAACTTTTTAGGTGCGTTCGTAATTATATAAATACGTAGCACCTATAGTCGTCGTTCAGTCCGTCCGTCTGTCCGTCCGTCCGTCTGTCCGCATGTAACAGAGCAAAAACTACCCAACCGAATGGTCTGAAATTTCAAATATATGATTGTTGCAAAATTTTGTCGAGCCATTTCAAATTTTATGAAAATCGGATGTATAGTTTAATTACAGGGACAGTCAAAAGTTTCTTTACATTACGGCCAATGGGAAAAATTATTGCAAGTGCATTTTAATGATATTACAGCCTTCCGAATGATCTGAAATTTTAAAGATATAACTGTTGCAAAATTTGGTCGAGCCCTTTCAAATTTTAGGAAAATCGGATGTATAGTTTAATTACAGGGACAGTCAAAGGTTTTTCTTTACATTACGGCCAATGGGAAAAATTATTGCAAGTGGATTTTAATGATATTAGAGCCTTCCGAATGATCTGAAATTTTAAAGATATAACTGTTGCAAAATTTTGTCGAGCCCTTTCAAATTTTAGGAAAATCGGATGTATAGTTTAATTACAGGGACAGCCAAAAGTTTTTCTTTACATTACGGCCAATGGGAAAAATTATTGCAAGTGCATTTTAATGATATTACAGCCTTCCGAATGGTCTGAAATTTTAAAGATATAATTGTTGCAAAATTGTGTTGAGCTATTTCAAATTTTAGGAAAATCGGATGTATAGTTTAATTACAGGGACAGTCAAAAGTGTTCCGTTACATTAGGGGAATGGGAAAAAAATATTGGAAGTGCATTTTAATGATATATCAGACTATGCGCTTTATGAAGTTCAAAAAATTATACATTCAGTACAATATGGGGTGCAAAAAATAATTATAAAACTAGCTATAGTACGAACGCACCTCATTTGCCACGTTTGACGAGCAATTTCCAACTTGTTTTTTTTTGTTGCACGAGAAAACTATTGGGCTAGGTCACATGTTCGAGAAATTTTTATTGGTGGGTCACATTTGGGTCAAGCGAACATTATCTAAAAAACTGCTCTAACAAATTGGCTAAATTTTGTATTTTATCCTTTTGGATTACGAGAAGACGATTGGACTAAGTCACATGTTGTAGAAAATTCGATTAGTGGGTAAATTTTGGGTCACTGTGGTTCAAGCTAATTATATCTACAAAACGGCTCTAACGATTGTGACTAAAATTTTGTATTCTATCGTTTTCAGGCACAAGAAAACCATTGGGCTTGGTCGCATATTAAAGATCATTCGATTAGTGGGTCATTTTGTCACAATGGGTCAAGGTCAAGCTAATTATATCTAAAAAGCAGAACAAACAATTATCTAGCAAAACTGCTCTAACGATTTTGACTAAAGTTTGTATTATGTCGTTTTCGGGCACAAGAATACCATTGGGATAGGTCGCATATTCAAGAACATTCGATTAGAAGGTCGTTTTGGGTCAATTAGATTGACCCTGACCCATTGTATCTAAAAACGGAACAAACAATTTTGATAAAATTTTATTTTACAGTTTCCGGACACGAAAAGGTCATTGGGCTAGGTCACATGTTCGAAAAAATTATATTAGTGGGTCATTTTTGGGTTACTACGGGTCAAGCTAATTTTATCTAGCAAACAGTAACGATTTTAATTAAATTATGTATTCCATCGTTTTCGGGATCGAGAATAGATCGTATGTTCCAGAAAATTTGATTAGTGGGTCATTTTAGGCCATTGCGGGTCAGGGTCACGAAACTGCAAAGTTGGCGAAATATTGGCGACATTTGGCCGAAAAATAAACTTAAGATCACAAATGCCAAAACACACACTTGGCGCCAAATGAAAGAATGTCAACAAATTTTGCTATATTTGGCGAAAAAATAAGCTTTCAGAATGTGAACTATTTTTTTGTAAATTTGTTATAGGACTCGAGATACGTTGTTAAACCAATCAGAGTTGAGCGAAAAATGTAATTTTGACTGATGTCCTTTCGTGGTAAATATGTAAAGGATGTAAAATTTAGAAACATGTACGTACATGGCCCTATTGTTTTGGTAAATAATACTGTTATAAAATAACATGCTTTATAGAAAGAGAAAATTATACAATGAGAAGATTATATAGTGTTGAACACAAATCTAATTTTGACCGAGCTCGGTCATCCCCGCTTGTGTCTAATAATATGGAAGAATTTACATTACTGAAAGTTCTTACTGGTAAATAATATAAAGTGGGATAAGTAACCAGAAAAAAATCTTGTGAAAAAGAAAAAAAAAGTACAATAGATTTATCTAACGGTTGAAACGTGGTTTGAATTAACCTGTTGGCACTGTTCAAAACAATATCGCTCTGCTTGTGTCTTCAATTGAACCTATATTGATGAAAAAATATGTATCTATAATATCGTATTAGATCTAAATTATCCAGATTAATCCCAAAATGGTAATTTTCAAAGTCCTGGCAGTACCTTTTAATTTGTGAAACATTTATGATATATTGCCTCTGATAAAACAATTGTTATTAAGTTGGCTGACAAAAGCAGGATAACACTAATCCTCGATAGGTATGGATATGTTGATAAATGTCTCGCACTTTTGAATGATACGTCGATTCATACAACTATAAAAAATATTTGACTTCCGCAATCCATTGAAAAATCTAATACTTTTCATCGAAACTTCGTGAAATAGAGTATTTGTCTAATTTGTTAAATCCATTACCGTCTCCATCCATTCATAGTCTCAACTCATCAATTTTTCGAAGGATCTTGCGTAAGTTAAGTTTCACATTCAGATGTGTTATGGCATCTCTGGACGTAGTCTCCGTTTTTACATCCATACTGGTAGACCTTGCTTCTGATATCGTACAAGAAATGTGGACTAATGGTACCTACTCTTTTCTATAAACAAGTTAACGACAGGGCATTGGTATGTCCAGTTATTGGTTTACTTTCTTTAAATTAAAAAAAACATTGGCGTATAGAATACATGTGTACAGCCAATATGTTCTAGAGAGTTTTCTTCTAGATTAAAGTTAGGAATACCCTCATTTACAGAGAGGTTGGCTGTTGTATAAGGTTTTATGTCGCAAAATCCCTTAGGGGACATGCTACGCCAAAAAATAGACTACAAACAGAATGTAATTAAAACAAAAAGAAAGCAATGAGAAAAGCAATCTCTATGGGCTACACCATACAGATGTAGTCAGACACGTGTACAAGCGTAAAAAAATTAATCTAAAAAACCTACCGTAAAAAAGTTAAAGTAATTCCAAACAAGTGCAGTCTGGATTGGGTTCCCATCCAGATGTGACAAAAGTGAAAGATAAAACTGGGTCGTTTAACCTATCAAAGCAATAAAAATTATATTTCAAAATCAAATCCGGCACGTTTTAAAAAAGTAAAAAGAGTGCTCCATGAGGTGTTTCTCCAATAATGTTTGTCAAAATTGGTGATGATGAATTAAAATAAATTCTATGTAAGTGCCGGAGGCCCGGACAGTCGGTTAAAACATGATGAATGGCCAGGTAATCAAAATGACTATGTGGACACATAGGTGCATCTTCCCGAAGTAAAATGTGTTTATGAATGATTCTAGAATGTCCAATTCTCAGACGAGTCAGAAGAACATCCGTTTTTCTTGGATAACTCGGAAGTCAGGTCATTATTATAGGTTTGATATGGTGCAGTTTATTATTGTATTCTAAATTCGAACTTTCTTGACATTTATTATGCATAAAGTGTTTTATAATTAGTTTAACGTCCGAGAATGGAATTTTATGGCATAACGGATTAAGAGCACTTTTTACCGCCGCATCTGCTTTTTCCAGTTTGGACAGGAACGGGAATATGCTGTATGATCAGATCACCCTTTCAGTTTATGCAGCTTTCAGAGTTTTTACATGAATTACCGTCGTGGCCAACTTATGTGCAGCGCGCACAGGTAATGGACCTCAACAGATAGTTGTGGTGTGACCATAACGCTAGCATTTAAAGCAACGGATGGGATTAGGAATATAAGGACGGACATGACAGTTCAAGAAAGCAGGTTTAATTTTTGATGGTAAATTAGGGCTATTGAAAGTCAGGGAATGATGCACTTTGTAAGAAGCATTTGCCCATTCCACGGATAATTATTCAACATACATCTATGATATATTGTTCTTAAATTTTGTAAAAGTTGGTCTTTAGTAGAGAATAAAATATCTGGCTCTCATATTACACAACGGCTTGTTTTTGAGTTTTATGTACCTGAACAGAAGCGGAAAAAGAGCCTATTGCAGAGCAATGAGAGATGTTGATTGTTTGGCTGAAGAACAACAAGCAAATCCCCAGATTATAATTTAACCCGGGAGAACTCGCTATATGAGATTTTATCTCACAGTCGTACTTTAAGACTTATTTAAATAATTTTTCATTTTAATTAAAATTTCAAAATGTTTTTCAATTATTTTACCTATTTTGTGAATAAAAGTACTAAGCCAACCAAAAATAGTTGATATTATATGAATGTAAAGTAAAAGAAAAGCAATTGGGCATTCTCACTAGCCAGTTCTCCCGGATTAAGAGAATGACCATCCCAAAACAGAATGGAATGTTTTTGCAATGAGAAATGGGAATTAAAGTTTTTTTGAAACAACTATCAGACAGACTGTCAGTACGTTTAATGACAAAAAAAAGAGTACGAGAAATTCTGTGCTATTTGTTGCTCTCCACATGGGAGAGAAATGGAAGTAACTGAATTATTTCCATCCATATTAGAATTCAGGGCCCAGGCGCGAAACAAAATAGAATTCAGACCCCAGTCGCACCATCCACTACCGAGCCCAAGAAGGGGATGCACGTTCGTACACCAGTGCTAACCAAAGCCTATACGGTCAGAAAACACTCCTATGCCAGTCTCCACCATTAACGAGATGGCTAGTAAGTGCCCGATCACCTGATCCCCAGCCAGTGACAAGTCAGCTGACCAGCCGATTGATGCATACAGGACCAATATGCACCTCCCGTCTACCTGAAGCAGAGGCCAAAGCAGTGTGTTGGTTTCCCTCAACTGCCAGGATCCCCTTTCCAGGACACAGGTCGCCACGAACGGCAAACGAGTGGGTGGTTTACAATTCTCCATGAGTCAATATAGACAGGATGATATAGACTCATGTAGAATTGCCTTCACCTCCGAAGAGAAAACCACAGTGATAGTGAAAGAAAGGGGAAAGAATGACAAGAGAATTAAGAGGAAAAGAAAAAGATCGCTCGGGTACCCAGGGTTGTGAAGCCCGTGAATGCCTGAAGAAAGTACCCCCGGGGGGTGGGGTAATTTGCGATAGAAAGTGGAAGGTTCCCTAGAAAGTCCAAGTTAAAGAGATCACGAAGGATCCCATATCGCCATGTTTTGTAGTAGGCTTTCGCCATTTTAAAATATACCGACACAAAATGATCGAGTTTTAGAAAAGCTGTCCGCATGCGATTTTCTAAATGAGTCAAATTATCGATAGTAGACCTACAACGTCGGAATCCACTTTGAAATGTGGCAAGCATATTGTGAGACTCCAAAACATCCACGAGGCGGTAATTAACCATTTTTTCAAGAAGTTTACAAAGATTTAGATTTCTAGAGAGTAACTGGCCTGTACTTATTGGGATTGCTTGCATCTTTACTTTGTTTAGGAAAGGGAATAACGTTAATTCTGCACCAATCTTGGGGAAAAATCTATTCCACCCAAATCCAGTTGAAAAAAGAAATATTGTTAGAGAGTAGTGAGAGGTGCTTGACTTTGATGCAAGTGATGCCATCATGACCTGGAGCCGATAAATGACTTTCTGTAAATATTTTAAGATTTCTCCAGTAGCAAAACGGAGATTAAAATCATAAGAGTGGCAAGAATTGAAATTTATGCTGGTAGTTTCCATTAGTCTTTTGTACGATAAAAAAGATTCGCGGTAACAGTCAGATCTAGAATTAGACGCTAGGGTACTAGTTATATTTTTGGGAGATGCTATAGTTTGGCCATTGGGATTAAATATTGAGACAATTTTCAGAATACAAACCTATACAATCTCTTTTTTCCAAAGAACTTTACTTCAAGTATTACAGTTTATGCTGGAGATGTATTCAATCCAGAATTCACGTTGGCTTTTACGTCGCACTCTTCTAGCATCAGCCTTTGTTTTTTTGTATGCAATATAATTAGTATTGGTAAACCTCCGAAAGATGCCTCAGGCCTTCTGTCTTTGCCTTTTAATATTCATTATTCCACCACGGTTTCCTGTGTCGCGGGTTAGAAATGCTAATAACTGCCCAAAAACTTGAAATTTAAAACGATTTCAAATTGTATTAAAATAATGACCCCAAACATACAACCCTTAAATGTTCGCTTATGGCTGCTGTAGAAATGTTTCAAAGTTATCAAAGACTCCGCCGCATTCTCTAGATTTAAGCCCAATTAAAAATGTGTGGCATGAACTGGAGAAAAGAAGAAAACATTTCTTTGAATGAACAACTTAAAGCAGTATTAACAGAGGAATGGAACAAAATTGAACATTGTCACAAAAAAAAAAAACTATTTGCATCCATTCCAAAACGTATTAAAGTAATTCCAACTAACGTATATCCAACAAAGTATTAAAATGTTTGATTATTTGCATATTTGTGTTTAATATTTAAAGTGTCCTATTACTTATGCGAGATTTAACATTTTCTCGGTAAATTAATTATTTGAAAAAATTTTGAATTTATTTTTATTGCAATATGCAAGTTTTATTATAAACAAAAGAAAGTTATGTAAAAAAAAGAGTAAATACTTATGAGAAAAATATCTAAATATTAAAGTGTGTTTCAAAAACAAGTGTCCAAAAACAAATGTGAGCCACTGCATGTATTTTCTTAGACCGTGTACTTTCCGACAGTAAGTCTTCTACCTTGAATGACCTAACTGTTCCTTAAGTTTTCTACTATTTTGTCGAGTAACATGAAAGATGCCAGTTTGCGACATCACTCCGCGTAAATATATACGCGGTATGTATATAGTGTTCTTTGCGGAGTCACATATAGCTATGTTTACAAAACAAGAACATGGTCAACATTTCCTGCTTATTATTCAATTCGATTAAAACTTTACTTGATCAGACCATATTTATTTTTTCTTTCACAGTGAAAGCAAACTCAATTTATAAGCCTATGATTTGTCTGATCTGATCGACAGAAGTTTTAATGCCGGAGCCTATAACATTAGATGGCTTTTGAACATATTTCTGAGTTTCAGAGCATGTGTTGGCGGAATTATACTAGTCTAAACAAAGAATACGCACCAGAAGGCATAATCGAAATCACTTTTATTGTTAACATTTTTATATACCCACGGATTGCTTTCAGTTTTATCGGAGTTTCCCTTCAAACCTCATCTCTTCATACATTACTAACGTGTATCATGTATTATTGATAGTCTTCGCACACTAGAGTAAAGATCACCATAATGTGTACCATATACATGATCTCTAGCAGAACAACGGAGGATTTTGAGCTATGGTGAAATGCCCGCCACTTAAACCTTATCAAGGAAGGAAGACACCTTAAAAATATATAATATAGAGCAATAAACCTTGTAGTCAGCTGAAATAGTTAAAACTATAAAGCAACATATACTATTATATAAGTTAATATCTATATTAAACTTCTAATCCATAATATCGATTAACCCTTCCGTTAGTCGCAATCTTCTTTTCGAAATGGTTAGTCGCGTTGAACCTATGAGGTGTTTGTTTTTCTGAAAGCCAAGTGAAATTTATTCTAGCTCAAATAGTTAATTGTTACCTATTTAAGATTCTTTGGAGATATAAAGTATTAAACTAGTTAAATTTAATTAGTAAAAGTTAGTTGCGATACTACTTTTGTATAATTCAACAAAAATGAAATGCAAATTTAATTAGGGATGCACCTGTGAGGTACACGTGACTAACGGAAAGGTTAAACAAAATTCACTATCATTTCCTTAAAAAACAACATAACGACAAAAGTGAAATTAATCAGATAATTGTATGTTTCTGTATCAAAATTACTTATAAAACATTTTTTTTTAATAATTTCAGTGGTTTTCACTAATCTGGTTAGCCAAATAAAGAGACGATTCAAAATAGTATGCACATGGACCAGTTGTGCGGAAGGCAATCTGGAGTAGTTCACGTTTGTGTAATATTGTGTGACCAATACGAAACTGTCCAATTTCTTTACACACTGGAATCCAAAATTACTTTTAACGGCTTAAAGGAGTGAAATTTATTTTCTGTCACGGCATTTTATCAGGCTAAATTAAAAAGGAGATGTTTAAACATTACTTAAAACCCTCTAAGTGTTTGGGGCGTATTATTCCGTTCACTAAGCTCCAGGTTTCACAGCAATACAAGTATTATTTAAGATAATATAATTCTATAGATTTATGGAATTTAAAATACATTGAAGAATGATTAATACACTTAAGGATTACATTCATATTCGTAATTGAGTTTTTTTTATAATGTTGAAAGAATCATATTTTATTAGCATTTAAAGCAAAATGCAAAGAAAACAACATTACAATTTTACCCTTTTGCAAGACGCTCGGAGGGTTAAAATATTTAACAATCTTGAACATTAATAATTTAACTTTGTAAACTGTCCATTTTTGAACGCCTGATTAGACTTTGTTTACTACATGAAAACCTTCAAAAATGCTTCACCAAAACTCATTACTAAATAGGTGTGATAAAATAGATAAATGTTTTTCAAAATTGCGAAACACTAGATATTAAAATTATAAAAAGCTACCCCAAGCGCTATCCGATAATCTTATGCCATTGACGAAGAAAAAACAACGTTCACCGATACACAATGATCGAAAACTCCCTTTCAGGATACACGCTTTAGGTCGTAACCATTAATGCTGAAGAACAGGAAAGGTAGAGAAAGCTCAGTTGTCTGGGAGACCAAACTCTCCTGCAGTATGAAGCAAATTAAACCAGACATGCGGAATTTGGTATGATAATACGTCATTACAACAATTGCTTGCTTGCGTTAAAATTTCCAAAGACAAATTGCACAAGTATTAAAATAAGAAGCCTGCATAATGACCCTCACCCCCCCCCACTCTATTGAAAAGAGGGAAGGGGGGGGGGCAAGGGGCATCACCAATTTATGGTTTGTTGGCGGAGTTAAACCTTCGATCTTTGGAGAATATTAAACAACTTCCGCTTTTAAGGGCGTATTCGAAAAAACATTTTTCCACCCTCAACAGCTCGAAATTTTGTGAGGCATTTTCAGACTCATTTTTAAAAGTAAAAACATGAAGCTTGCTGAGGTTATTTTAGAAGAGATGTATAAGAGGCCGTGTGATTTTATTTCTATCTCAATTAATTAGAATTTGATTTTTAAACAATTATTTTCTTAGTAGGACACTTTTTTCATCACCAGATCTCCCGCTTCAGAAAATTCGGTTGAAAACGCCAACTTTGACAGCATTTTTCGCAATATTATCTGCATTTATCAAAAATTAGACAAGCACGGCACATTATGTAGTTTCTAAATAATAGAATTTGCCTATTTGATGCGTTTGAGAGCAAAAATGAATTTTAAAAAAAAACCCTTCCGGCCCGGCCTACACGTGGAGGTAGATTTCGGAGTTAAGTATACTAATTTCACCAACAAAAACTAAAACATGATTAGAGGTAAACCCACTTTAACAATTTTATCTGGCCGCTTTTGACAAGTTTTTATTTCATTTTTATATAATAACTGGTTTTCTCAGAATCATGTTAGGGCGATATTCAAAAAATACTTTTCCATGCTCAACAACTTTAATTTTCTGGCACCTCCAGATTCATTTTTAATAGGAAAAACATGAAACTTGACGATTTTTGAAGCGATTTATAAGCAACCTGTGTTTTAATTTTCGTTCAATTAAAACTTGCTATATAAACAATTATTTTCTCAGTAAGACAATATTTTTCGTTTCTAACACAATCGCTTCGGGAAATTCCATTCAAAAGGTCCACTTTGACATTTTTTGAAATATATTCTGCCTCTGTCAAAAAATCGATCATTACGGTACATTATACAGTTTCTGAATAAGCGAATCTACCAATTGGATGCGTTTGAGAGCAAAAATGAATTTAAAAATGAGTCAGAAAATAAGCAGTTTGGATTTGAATACTCCCTTAATACGATGATTTTTCCAACACAATCCGCTTCGGGAAATTCGGTTCAAAAGGTCCACTTTGACAGCATGTTTTAAAATATATTCTGCCTCTATCAAAAGATTGACCATTACGGTACATTATATAGTTTCCGAGTAAGAAAAGGTACCAATTGGAAGCCTTTGAGAGTAAAAATGAATTGTAAAATGAGTCAGAAAATTAGCAGTTTGGATTTGAATACACCCATACTAAGATGATTTTTTTCTTCAACCGCTATGTATTTTTAATTTGTTTTTGCTGTAAGAATTGGTCCTATCCAAAACTTTATATAGATGTTGTAGACAATATTAAGAAGATATGATAAAATCATGGGGATTTTATATCTTTTGAATTGGCGGAGTTATGGATTTTTTTCTTCTTCAATCTCCCTTTTTGTTTTAGTTTTTAATTTTTTTTTGCTGTACGAATTGGTCTTATCAAAAACTTGAATATATAAGTTGTAGATAATGCTAAGGAGATTCATGATAAAATTAATTTGATATCTTGAGAATTGACGAAGTTCTGAATTTTTTCTCCCCAAAATCCTATTTTTTGCGCCCCTTGAGCCCATTTTTAACTTTATCAAAAATCTGTGAAACAAATTTTTGGCCATATTTTTAGAAGTAATAAAATCTTTAAACTGATTCTATATGTACAAAATTTAAGAAGTTATGGGGTTTTTTCGGTTTTCACAAAACCCCTCCCTATTTCCATCCCCTTCGTCCGATTTTGCTCATTAACGAACTTGACCGAGATTTTATGCCCCTTGATTTTATGTATCAGTTTTAAAGAGATTGGTGCAGAATTGTGGAAGTTATCGTGTCCAGAAGAAAGTGATATATATAGATAGATACATACATACATAGATAAAGTTTTTTACTGAGGGTGGTTTTGGGCTGTAGGGGTCACGATCGGTGTAGATCTGCGAAAACTCTTCAGAAATTCCAACATAGGAACGACGCCAATAGTATTTCATACGAAATTTACCTAATAAATCAGAAAATAAGCAGTTTTGATTGGAATACACCCTTAAACTAAGTTTATGGGTCAGATTTGTCGACGATGTCTTAATTATATGGAATCATGGCGTTCCAGCGCTTAAGATTTTTCTTAAACATGCCAACATCATTGACGATAATATAAAATTCACTTTTTAATTAGAAACAAAGCTTTAACATTTTTGGATGTTTGCCTCACCAGGAATGATCTAACTCATTGCATTGACAGGTTGGTTGGTTGTATGAGGTTTCATGACGCAAAATCCCCCAAGGGACATGCTGCGCCAAAATAAGTAGTAAAAAACACCAAAAAGTCAGACAGAAAACTGAAACAAGCAATCTGGATGGGGGATCCCATCCGGATGGAGTCAGACAAGTGTCAAAAAATAAAGTTCAAGTCCTAACAATACTAGATTATAAAAGTAAAGTAATACAATAAAGAGAGGTCTGGATGGGGTTCCCATCCAGATGTCATAATAGTGAGAAAGCATTTTTCAAGTTGTAAACCAATGAGGGAGATAAAAAGCAAAATTTAAAAAAAAAAAAAATCCTGCCCCTGACTTAAACCTCATGGGGCCACTCTTTACTTTGTCAAGGTAGGTGATGATGAATTAAAATACATTCTATGCAAGTGCCGGAGGCAGGAACAGTCAAAATATGATGGATGGTCAGGATATCAAAGTAACAGCGGGGACACCATGTGTACATCCTGTCGAAGTAAAAGATGTTTGGGGGTGATTCTTGAATGTCAAATTCTCAGACGAGTCAGAATAAAATTAGTTTTTGTTGGATAAATCGGAAGCCAGGTCACGATTGTTCGTTTAATATGATGCAGTTATTTTCTAAATCCCAACTTTCTTGACATTTATTCAGAATGAAAATATAAGTAGTTTAACGTCTTAGAAAGGAACATTATGGTGTAAGGGATTAAGAGCACATTTTGCCGCCTCATCTGCTTTCTCATTGCCAGGAATACCCATGTGTCCAGGTACCCAGCAGAATAAAATATTATAACCACGTCTTGTCAATTTGTTATAAAAATCTAGGACTGATGAGACAAAAAGGATGCTTTTTAAAAGACTTAATTGCGTCAATAGAACTATGAGTCTGTATATATAATGAAGGATGAGATGTGCAACATGGCTCTCTATTGCAATCGGTTCAGCTGTAAAGACAGAAATAGAAGGATAAAGACGATAGCTTAATGAAGTGTTGTCACAAAATACACCACAACCAACAGTATTACCACTCTTAGATCCGATCTATATAAATGTCAGTATAGCCATTAAAACTTGCTCGGTGTGCGGCAAATAACTGTTGAAAAACTGCAGGGGCCAAGTTCTTTTTATCATATCCTTTAAAAGGATGGTGCGAGATAATATTAGGAGGTTTCCAAGGAGGGAGTACATGCGAGTGACAGAAACTCACCTCGATATTACTCAGAGGGCCATTGTCAATACTGTTCCCAATTCTGACTCCAAATGATGGGATGCACGATGGTCGATGCTGATAAAGAATATTGTCAGTATTTGTAATGTAGAAATGAAGTGGGTGACCATGATCCGAAAGGATACGGTAATACAGGTTCAATGAGAGTTTGTCGCGAATATGATGGAGTGACGGTTCTTTACAATCAACATACAAGCTTAAAACTGGAGAAGTACGAAATGCACCACAGCAAACACCGAGTGCGCTATGGTGCACTGTGTCAAGTTTTTTTAAGAACAGAATTACGTGCTGAATCGTAGACCTGGCAGGCATAGTCAATTTTATAACTGATTACAGAATGATAAATTTTAAGGAGAGATGTACGGTCTGCTCCCCATTAATTGTTTGAAAGCACTAAGTAAATTAAACGATTTTTCACATTTTGTCCTTAGTTTTAAAACATGTGGTAAAAAAGTCAGTTTGTTATCAAAATAAAGGCCCAGATAACGAAAATTGTCCACAAGAGGAATTTCAGAAGAACCAATAAAGATTTCGGGATCTGGATGCAGACCCCTACATCTACAGAAATGCACACAAGTTGTCGTCATGAGAAATAATAAACCCATTTTTATTTGTCCTGTTAAGAATATTTTTGATTGCAATTTGCAGTTGTCTCAATAAAACGCATATCCTGTCCAATACACATAATCTTGAAGTCATCAACGTATTAATCTCCCTTCACAGAAAGGGGTAGTTAATTCAGGATGTCATTTATTTTGATTCCAAAGAGGGCGATACCCTCTTGTTCATAAAAACTAGATAAAATTCCACAAATTCGAACTTGAAAGAGGTCGAATTGAGAGGATGTTTTTGATAAAAATTGGAAGGTTCCCGCGAAAGAGCAAGTTAAAAAGGTCACGAAGGATCCCATAACGCCAGGTTCTGTCATAAGCTTTCTCCATATCAAAAAACACAGACACCAAATGGTTGCGTTTTAGAAAGGCTGTCGGGATGTAATTTTCCAAATGAATCAAATTATCGATAGTAGACCTACGACGTCGAAATCCACGTTGAAAAGCGGCAAGGCGATTGTTAGTTTCCAAAACATGAACAAGGCGGCAGTTGACCATTTTTTCAAGTAATCTGCAAAGGCTGCTAGGAAGTGCGATCGGCCTATAATTATTTGGATTGGTAGCATCATTTCCTGGCTTAGGAAGAGGAATAACGATAGCTCTGCACCAAGCATTGGGAAAAATCTCTTCTGTCCAAATCCTGTTATAAAAGAAAGCAGATTGTTAAGTGAAATATGGGAGAGATGCTTGAAAATGTTGCAAGTGATGCCATCGTGACCCGGAGCAGATAAGTGACTGTTTTGCAAACAATTTAAAAGATCTGAAATAGTAAATGGTTGCTTGTATGAAAATGAGTTATGAGTAATAAAATTAATCCTGGTCATTTCAGTCTGCTTTTGTAAGATAGAAAAGGCGACGGATATGCGTCTTATCGGATATGCGGTTGAAATAGATGCTAGGGTACTACCTATTGTCTCATCTATATTTTTAGGAAAAGTGATATTGTGACCGTTATGTTTTAAAACAAATATAATTTTCAGAGTGAAGGCCCATACATTTTTTTCTTTTACCCAAAGTTCTTTGCTTGAAGTATTGTAGTTTATGCTTGATACATAGTTAATCCAGGACTCCCGTTGGCTTTTGCGTCGCACTCTTCTAGCTTCTGCCTTTTTAAATGCTATATAGTTATTTGGGTATCTCCGAAAGAGACCCCAAGCCCTCCGTTTTTTCTTTGCACTTTGGCAATCGCTATTCCACCATGGTTTTCTGTTCTTATGGTTAGATGATGTTTTTGGAATGTTGGAATCGGCAGCATTGATAATACATTGAGTTATATTATCAAGTGCATTGTCAATATTCCCCGCAATCATGTTAGCGGTTATGTTTGCAAGTGATGTAAAAGATGGCCAGTTGGCTCTGTCATATGTAATGTTTGGTATAGTTATATCAATCCGTAACAGGAGCAGTCAGTGTAATAAAAATGGGAAAGTGGTCACTGCCATGTAGATCATTTGAGACCCAGAGGTTCCAGAAAGGATAGAGATGAGGGGACAAATTGCAAGATCTATTGCATGGAAAATACGAGTCGACTCGTGAAAATAAGTGATCACCATTATTGAGCAGGCATAAGCCGTTGTCAGATATAAAATTTTCAATAGTATCGCCACGTTGATTAGAATCACGGTTGCCCCAGAGTTGGCTGTGCGCATTAAAATCTTCAACAATGATATATGGAGCAGGGAGTTGGAGATTGAGATTATCAAGATGTGCTGACTGAATAGTTTGGTTAGGAGGTAAATAAATTGTACGTATAGTTATGAGTTGATTAATATGCACACGGACAGAAACAGATTGTAGGTTTCAGTTAAAGTAATATGTGTATGGGGTAAATTATTGGAGATGAAAAAGCCACTCCACCAGTGGCCTTATCACTACTGAAAATCTTTTCTGTAGGTTTAATATTTGCGTAATTTGGCTATGTCAATGGGTTTCCTGTAGAACTAAGCATAATGTTTGATGGTCTGAGAAAATATTACGGATTTCGTCATGTTTATTGTGATATCCACGGCAGTTCCACGAAATATTAGACATGATTGATTTTTTTTTTATAAATTATCTGTGTTATTTTATTCGGAGATAGTAGACATACTATCTCCATCGTTAAATTCTTCATCCGATTTTGGGTGAAGAGTGACAGCATATTTTCCTCCATTTTATCATTTTTTGGATGAGTTTCTTTTCTGGATATTTTATTTTTCTTTTTGGATGTGTTTTCAGATGACCCAGTAGCTTTAATTGTTGGAAGGTTAATTTTTTCCGCATCAGATCAACGGTTTAGTTTTATAAGTGATGTTTTAGTTATTTTGAGAGCCTCTATTGAGTGGAAGTTTAGAGATATAAGATTATGAATGGATATTTTGGTGTCTTAGTGGGAACAGACTTTGGATACTTAGGAGGAATAGATTGCGTTGATCTACTTGTCTTCCGGAATTATTAGACAGGTTGATTTGTTTTTGTTGGCAATTATCTTCAGTGGGGAATTCAGTTTGAGTTGCAATAGTTTGATAAGTTTTATGAACAGTTTTAGCTAAGGCAGCAGTATGACACACCAAATTTGGGAGTCCTGGATTCAACGATTTTTCTGGCTTCAGGGTACGATGTTATCTTTTGTCCGTATGGTCTGTATTTTTTCCTTTTTTCCACTGTTCACACGATTTAGCGTAGGATGGATGATCATTCTTGTAGTTGACACAAAAAGGGAGCATTGCATTGTGCACTTTCGTGGCCAACTGCACTGCACCGACCACATGTTTCCTTACCGCGGCAATTTGTTTTTGAAAGTCCAAAGCGTTGACAATCAACGCAGTGGGTTTGAGATATAGGGTCTGACAGAACATGATTGATATCCTGCTTTTATATACTTGGGTAAGTTGGGCGTGTTAAATGAGAGTATTATGTGCTTGGTAGGTATTTGTATTTGATTAGCTGGTATTTGTTCATCTCGAGGGTAGATTTTTTTCGTCTGGCTTCAATGACATTTTGTCCTTTTAAATTAACTAATTCATCATCAGTAACATGCAATAAGTTGGATTCAGTTATTAACCCACGAGATGTGTTGAGGGTTCTATGTGGGCTTATGGAGATAGGGATATTAGCAAAATGAGTACATTTCTTTAGGTTTGTGGCTTGGTTGCTACTGTTTACTTCAATAAGAAGTTAACAGACCGTATGTTTTATGATCTTTGATTCAACTATCAATCCTTGGACAGATTTGTGAATAAAAAAGGGAGAGGTTTTGTCGAAGCTGCCTTCTAACTAGAAAATTTTTCAGCACACGAATCATCTCTATCGGCCCAAGATTTCAGTTGGCTCCGAGTTATATCTGCCTGAAGGCCGGAGCCTGATGCAATGAGTTTCCCCTCAGATATATTCTGAGACGTAAGTGTCTCAGGCTGAGGTGTTTGATGAAATATAGGGTTGTGGGGCCTCCACATTGCATGTCTTACTCACTAGAGTTGTAACCATATTTCAGAGAATTTTATGAAACGCCAGGCATCGGGCCTGGTCACCGACCCTTCTTTAAACTTTCGATCCCTACTTTAGGCGCAGGTCTCAAAAAGGGTGAAAACTCTTCCCAACAAACTTCCATGTTTTTCGAACGTTGGATTAAACTCGATAGCATTTCCTAATAACCAGTTATTTAACGGTGGAACTCTGTAGTCGTAGGTAAGCCTTTACAGCTTTGTCAAACCTACAACACCTTACGCCGCAAGGCACCAGTCTCCCGGTGGATGTCCTAACCGCTGCCATACAGTATGACGTTCACCGATCACGGAACCAGAATTTGGAAATTCCCTGAACTCTGGGACTCCAGATCAGCCTAAAAAGGTAGAAACGAGGCGATGAGATTAAAAAACCTCAACACCCAGAGTGTCTCACGTGAAAATAAACGGTCAAGTGCAAGCATTACTCGCGCACAGCGAGTTCCGTAGAATAAATATATGAATTTGTAATTGTATTATATAAAAAAAGTTACTAAAAAAATACCAAGACTTTGTAAAAAAAACTATAAAACGTAGGGTTGGGTATAACTATATATATTAGAAGTGCAAATGGGCATACCATGAAAGTTCAAAGAGATATGGAACCTAAATAATATCAAATATAGCTATTCATATAACTTTTTTTAATAGTATCCTAATCTGTTTATGATGAACTTAATTCGATACTGACAATAAAAGCAGTGCATAGTTAAACTTCATTTGGCATTTCATGAAACTAAATTCAGTGTAGTAATAAACTTTATTTCTACACCGCGTTTTTCCAGATAGGTGTTTAATTAACTTTTAAAGTCACTCGAGGCGTATTGAGAGATACAATCAATGCAAACTATCGCGAATTCCGCACTATTTATGAGATTCATTCTAATTAAATATTTCGAGGGCGATGCCCTTAAAAAACGGACACCTAATTTTAATTCCAAAACAGACAAACGGCACCAAGAATATTTAATTAAAACTTTCCTTTTATCATGTACGTGAAAATAAGCAAGTTCGCATTTTCTAATAAATTCGTTTATAAATTCTGGTGTCAGTTCCTTATTTCATAAGTTTATTAATTAGAGTTACTCCGTGCCGGAAAGGTTTAAGTGGTCGCAGGATTCTTAAAGCTTCAAAATTTAAGAAATTTTTATTTTTTTAGATGTTAAATTCCTATCTTTTCTGAATATTTTGATATAATTGTTTTCTTGAAATTCCCATTAGAACAGAAGTTTTGGCTTTTAGAATTATACCCGCTCAATAGTTGAAGCAGCGTTTCCGAAACTTTAAAGTCATTTTCCAAATGGCGTTTTTTGGGCATAACGCGCAGGATACCTCAAAAACTTCTGAATATTTTTCATGAAATTTTCAAAGCATATTTCATGTTAGTCTGTATAAACTGAACCTAAAATTTCCCTTTTGTACAAAAAAAAATATTTTTTTAGGTATTTTTACTGTTGAAATTTTCAAAATTTTGTATTGGCTAAATGCAAAATTGCATTAAAAATATAAAAATGCTTTAAATACAAATTTATTTAAGTTCAGGGAAATTATTACAATCTGAAGTATAAGTAAGCACCAAAATTTTCATTCTAGTTGCAATATTTATTTTGTAATCCTGCGAGTAAACTGTTATGCCAATTTTTTGTTCGACAAATGTCTAACAGTTTCGAGCCCCCTATAAATACTAGTTCTGTATCTTTCAATTTTTTTATCCCAATTAAAATTGTGTTTTAAAATCATATACATTTTAAGACATTAAATGTTGAAAATGGTCTTTTTTTCATTTTTTCCACTTTTTAGAGTCCCGAGACCCCTTTAATTAGTATGTTTTTATCAATTTGACGTTTATTGCTTTTATACTGTTACTGGACATTACATTACACATATATATCATTAAAAGTTGTTAACTAGGCATAGAGTACGCCGCCCGTGTCCTTGTGTATGTCCAAACTGACCGTACCTTTAAGGGTTAATATCTCGGCTAATTACCGATGATTTTTTTCGAAACTCATTATCAACAATGCTTTTATTCTTCTGGAATGATAGGTATATTCAGCTATGCTCAACAATTTTTCTGAATGCCCGTAAATCGAAATTTGTGTATAACAGAAAAATGCTAATTACTCAAAAACTATGTGACCTAGGGTAATCGCTATAATTTTCCGGCAAGGTTTATATTAACGTCTACCTCTAATTTTTTCATAATTTTAGTATCAGTAGATTCGGAATTAGAGGGGGGGGACATATTTTTGCACTACATTTTCAACAATATCCTTGAAAATATAATACCCAAAATTAAAAGGGATGTATTTTTGAGTTCAGCGTTACAAAAGCATTCACAGGATACTCCACATGATATGCAAAGAAAATATTTTTTTTTTCAAGTAGCATAATTAGCCCCTCTACTTGTTTACTAAATGTATTTATGAATGTTTATTAATCTGAAAATACGTGGGTAAATGGTCTTTATTACTTCCCCGAATTTGAACTTTCCACGTTCCATAGTTTACGAGTAAAATGGCTGAGTCAGAGACGGACACAGGAGTTATCTTATAATGGTTCCGTTTTTACTTTTTAAGTACGGAAACCTAATAAAAAAATCCACTATTGCAAAAAAGAAAAATTAATGTGGGTGAGAACTTGGAAACAAGGTGTATTTTGTCTTTTCAACATTTTAAACTTTTCTTTTTTTTAAACAAAAGAACCAGAACAACGTTAGTAGAACAAAGAATAATTTGGAAAAAAAAGTGATTAAAAAAAAAACAAGAACAAAGAGGGATAAACAAACTGAAAAAACAATATTAAAAAGTGTGAAACAAATAAAGGATAGACAACCAAAAATAGAAGAGGACAGGAAAGGAGAAAGATCGCTCGGGAATCCGGGGTCGCGAAACCCGGAAATACCTAATGTTATTCCCCTGGGGGATGCATCGACAGGACTTCACAGCAAATCATGTCGTTCAAACAATACAATTTCTTATAACAGCCATTTTCCATTTCATTATAAAGCTGCAGCTTACCGTTTTTATAGTAGACGTGCTTTTGAAGTTTTCTCAGATACCCACCTGCAAAAGGAACTAGATAAAATAAAGTTCATTGGCAATAGTAATGGTTTTTCCACTAAATTTATTGAAAAATAGATTTATAAGTTTAAGCACGCATAAGCAACTACAATAGATTTAAATTAATACTACTGCAAAGAATTAACAGAATTACTGTAGAATGATGAAAATCAGATGTTTTTCGTGCAAGTTTTCTGTATAACTGTGGAAAAGAACATTTTTGTTCATTGTACGATCTTTAAATGTAATATTCAGTTCAATGTATATTTTTACACTAATTCCTAGACAGATTATTCTTTAAAAGTTGTGTTTTCAACTATGATATTAGATTATTTTAATTATTGTAAATGCCTTTTTATACTTTTTGGTTACCTTGGTGAACGCTATTTTTTTTTTTTTTAAGCTCGCGGGCAGCACATCAACTTTCAGAGTTTTTTTAACTTAAGCTGATTGGCACTCTTGAAATCAAACATTTGTTAAACTTCTTAGATTTTGAATCATCTGATTCAATGAAAGCCTTTACAGTAGATTTTCATTTTTTGGAATGGCAACAGTTACTTCATTCCAATCATTACGATTCTTTACACATATGTTTGCTTTTTTCCTTTGCAAACAACGGCTCCTTGGTTCAGATCTTAAATAAGAGAAATAGCGTTTAAACTTTCATGCTCATAAAAAACATGAAAAAATTATGTATGTTTGGTAATTTTTGCTGCTGCATGATGTCTCCGAATCATTAGTTTGACATTTAATGGCCCTAGAACAAAAACTCAAAAATGAACGCAGATTTTATATGTATGTTGGATCGCTAGTATATCTGAAATCCTTAAGAAATTCTGCAATTTTTCAGCTATTTTTAAAAAATCCATAAGTTTAACTCCGTTAAATAGCAGAACAATAAAAGTCGATAAAAAACAAATTGAATTGGTCATTTTGAAAAAGGGGTCAACTACGATTTTTTCACAAAAAAGATTTTTAGTGGATTCTTTCAGTAAACATCAGCTCATCGACTCCATTTGAAAACGGGTTGCACATCAATGTTCTAATGCCTTTCAGCCAATGTTTACACTCAGCGTTCACTTCGGAAACGAGCCATATCGAAAGGTGGCTCCTTTTCAAAAGAAAAATTTGGCCCCACCAGTGGCCGAGAGCTTCTGCTCCCAAAGCCAATTGCGCGCGTCGGCCTAATCGTTCGAAGTTTTCTTCGAACCTTGAATACCCTTCCGTAAATACGGGTTAGGTTCCCTTAGAAATACTTCACGGAGGGCACACGCTCGGGCCTATATATCTCGTGTAGATAATCGGCCGTCATAAACAATACCAAAAGGAACATTATTGGCCGACTCTCCCCTAGTCTTTTCATTTGATTTCTTCCGGTTTGTGAATAGTGCAATAGATGATGTACATATTTACAAGCAGGCTCTTTTTATACCTACTGAGCATTTGTCGCGACGGATTTGCGCATCCGTCACACAGTATTGACCAATAATTTCTTTGTAGCCTAATTCCATGAAAACTAGTCATGTCTGTCACACAGCTGAAAATCGCTATGCTTGTTGGCCACCGTTATTTTCGAAAAGATGCTTCGCGTTATTCAATTGATGAGATGTCTCCGATAAAATAAGTCGCAATTTTCCGTTCTAAAATACTGGTAGCCAACAGGCATAGCGATTTTCAGTTGTGTGATAGACATGAGAAGTTTTCATGGAATTAGCCTGTAGGCACATAAGATTGTCTACAACGACGTCATATGAACATTACCTATGAAAACTGACTGCGAATGTCATACATAAATATTTGTCCTGTGGACAAGCAACAAAGCTTTTTACTCACCCTGTAGTCCAAACGTTTTGCGAACTAAAGGAACGTGCTGATAATCTTTTAAATGCGGTTTTAATATGCGAAAATATCCGCCAATCACATCCCGTGGTTTTTGAAGTATCTACTGCGTTCTTATCATTTTGCTCCTGCGTAAATTTAGTAAAATACACATTTTAAAACAGATTTAGAAAAATATAAAACTCATGTAAACGGTTACTTTAATATTAATTTTACTATCTATTTAATACAAAGATTTGAGCATTTGAACAGCAAACGCGAACAGATTGTTTTTGTATTGTTCCTATCATTTTGCACCTTGCTGTACATTAGTGAATACAGCACCTCATGACGCATAATTGCCTGTGCTAGAGGTGTATTTTCAAAATACAAAATTCATATAAAGCCAGACTAATACAAGATATTGCCATGAATAAATGAATACAATCATATGGAAAGAAATTCTAAATCCTCATACTGAGATGATCCCTAAATATTGAAAAGTGCTATTATCATGGACAATTTTATCATACAATTCAGATAAAGCACTAAATACAATGAATGTTTTCAAAATTATTAATATATATTTAAAAAATCGCCACATACTTTATATAAATATTTTGATCTCTTATCGTTGTCTACAACCAGATTCAGACGACTATCGAGGCAACATTTCTTGCACAATAGCAGTTATATAGTTAATGACTTAACATCAATCTGCCAAGTTCATTTTAAATTTCTTAAGTCAATAATTTAACCCGGGAGAACTCGCTGCATGAGATTTTCTCTCACCGTCGTACTGTTTTTTAAGACACTTATTTAAACCATTTTTCATTTTAATTAAAATTTTAAAATGTTATTTCAATCATTTTACCTATTTGTGAGTAAAAGTACCAAGCCAAGCAAAAAAAAAATGATATTAAGAGAATGTAAATTAAAGGAAAAGTAATTGGACACCGGGAGAGAAATTCTCAGTAAGAGAGTTCTCCCGTGTTAAAAAAAGAAAAAATAATTCTTTTCCCAATACAAATTGTTAATTCGAATTGAATATTCACCCACATTCTAAAACAATCTTAAGAAATCAAGTTCGAGATCTATTGTATATTTATAGCTGTATGGTATTTATTCCTCAAACATATAGAATCACCGATTGGACCCAGGCGTAATGTCTTAATTTACTCACCTCAAAATACCAACCACAACAATTTTTCTCCTACAAACACTGACACCGTGAGAAGAAACAATTCTCAACATTTCCAGCAGTCAATTACTCCCAGAAAAGTTTTGCTAAGAGGCAGGTTGGTTGGTTGGTTGGTTGGTTGGCTTGTTTGCTCGCTTAGCTGATGTAGTTAATGCAAACTACAGCGTCTAGAATACCTAGTGTGGAAATCTGCTATCCAAACAATGCTAAAAATTTGTATCCCTTAAATGTGCGACGATAGTGCTAAAATACCAAGTGTCGATCGCAGCGACAACTGCGGGATTTTCGTATTACATTGTATAGACTAGCAGTTATAGAAAATATCCTCCAGATGCCGCTGCGATCTTCATATTTCAGCAGCATCGTTGCACCTTTAATGGATACAATAATTTAGCACTTTTTTAAGTATTACAAGGATAGCTGATTTCCACACTGTATATTCTAGGCGCTATAATGCAAACTATTAGAAGAGTTTGGGTATAGCGCCTAGAATATGTAGTGTGGAAATTATTGGCTATCCGTGTAATACTTAAAAAAGGTGCTAAAATATTGTATTCCTTAAATGTGCAACGATGTTGCTGAAATATACAGATCGCAACGACATCTGCAGGATATTTTCTACAACTGCAATGTAATGCGAAAATCCCGCAGATGTCGCTGCGATAGACACTTGGGATTTTAGCAATATCGTCGCACATTTAAGAAATACAAATTTTTAGCGTTGTTTGTATAGCATATTTCCACACTAGGTATTCTAGACGCTGTAGTTTGGGTCTGTTCAGAAGTGCAGTTAACGCCGCGCGCGCGCTCAGAAGTTTTTGCCATGGAGTAGGTCATATCGAAGAAAGGAATTTTAAAGTAATTCAATTATTTCATTAGTTTTATGGTTCAAAACAGGTAAAACCAACGACTATATTTCTTTATCCTTCCAAAAGATGCTTTTCGTAACAGAAATACATGCGTATGTTTACTGAGATAAAATCCAAAATATTCGGGAAAAGTGTGACGTGACCTACTTCATCTACTTTAGCCCGTTCAGCATTTAAAATATACTAACCAACAGCACACAAATTCAGCACGGGTGGCTCAGAAAAATTATGTGGGCGATTTGATCACGTGATTGTGCATTTTGTGCTTATGTTTTATTGGTTATGCTTTGTTTGGTAGGTTGATTGATACAATTTAATAATTCAATCGGTACTCTACAAATTTTTACATTTTAACAATTTTCCTCTAATTTATTTAAAAATGATTTATCAGTTGCTTTATATTTTTCGTGATAAATAGAATGCTGTTAATAAACCAAGATTATGATATCAACATATTACGAGATTTATCTATAATGTACTATACTGGATAATGGATTTCAATGGAATTTGCACTGTTAGTTAGACAATTTTTCAGATAAGTTTTTAGTATATATAGTTCTTATTTTATGATTGCATATTTTAATACCGTGTGGATAACAGACGAAAATACATCATAAAACATGAGAAACAAATAGCACTCAAAATCATGTTAGTATAAGCAAAATACTACTTATACTTTCAGTAGAAAGTTTATAAACATTTTAATAATACTTTATTCACCACAAAACTAGACAGAAAACGCCATATATTTTATCTCTTTAAATATTATATGTGCAGATATTTTTAGTTAAAATAATGTACATCTGTTACATTTTCTTTTTATAATATTTTCCATGTTGATTTTAACACCGTAAAAATATGATTTGTATGTAGTCTCGACAAAAATTCACTCCTAAAGTACGAAAAAAAAAACACATCAAGAAATTATCCTACGCGCAAACGGATATTTTCGCACAATACTTATTTTTTCATTTGTTTAATATGTATATATCACTTTGAATATTAAAACACGTTCAAATAAAAACTTTCATCGCGAAATACCTCATTTTCTAGTATTTAAATAAGTATTTTATTATTATAATAGAAATATATATGCTTCTGCATTATTAACCCTCTGAACGCCGAGAAAAAGGGCAAAATTGCGATGTTGTTTTCTCTGTAATTTTTTTTTAATGCTAAAAAGAGACATTTTTTTCAACTTGATGTTAACAATTTAATTACATATAGGAATATAATCATTGAGAGTACTATTAATCATAACTTTATCTTCCAAAACTGGATTATATCTGTATAATTATATTAATTTTAAATATGATTCTGCTACAGTGAAACCTTCTGCTTAGTGAACGGATATATCAGTTCACGGCGGTGAGAAGGTTAATACTAAAATGTGTCATTATCAAAAATATCTTATTTATTATGAAAAATATTAAGCAACCAATAAAATAAAAAGATTTATAACACAATTTGGGGCGATAAGGATTCGCACCCATAGCTCCTAGTCTCGAGTTCAAAGCTCTATCCATTGAGCTACCTAGCTCATCTTTCATTTGTAACAAATTATCATTATAATTAGCACCATAATTAATCAAACCATGATCTGTTCGTGAACGCACTGAACATTTATTCCATCCATGTTTTAGTCCTACTCCATGTTCCCGCCTCCTGAGCTCGCGCGCGCAGCGCGCGTGCATCTTGAACACACTCTTTAAAAACGGCTGTAAAAATATACACAATCTGTGACCCAAAACGGAGTTACTATTCCACCAGTTAAAAATGATGTCATATACGTACACTTTTATTACAGCGCCTAGAATAAATGATGTGGAAATCTGCTATCCAACCAGCGCTAAACAATTTTATCCCTTAAATGTGCAATGATGTTGAAATCCAAAGAGCCGATCGCAGTGACATCTTCGGTATATTTTCAAATTTCAATCTAAACATTGTATTATTACAACATACAGATAAAATCGTCTTGCGCTGTTAAAAATCTGTAGCGTTTGCTGCATAGTCACTCCACTGCTTTTATAGAAAACGATTACTTGACTATACTATGGAGCATTCTCATTGGTCAAAATAGAAATATTCTATAAAAGCGGTGGAGTGCCTCTTAAGCTAAAGCTGCTGATTTTTAACAGTGTGGTGTTTTAGAAAATCTCCTGCATATATCGCTGCGATCGACTCTTTGGATTTCAGCATTGTTTGATGTATAAGGGATCCAATATTTTAGCACTTTTTAAAGTATTACTGGGATAGCCGATCTCCTTACAATATATTCTAGACGCTATACTTTTATTCATAAACCATAGAAAAGTTATTGAAATTTTTTCAAAGTGTCGTAATTTTATAATGACTTTTCATTGCACTTTTCCATCAAAATGTTCGGCTCAGTTTTGAATGCTGTCGTCAGACATCCCGATATCCAATTAATCATCGTTTCCAACGCAGCAGTACTTTTCTCAAGGCCGGGATCCAGGTACATTTTTCGCTGTTAGGGAAACGAGAATAACCAATCAGACGAAACAGCGAAAAAGCTATCTCGATCTCGGCCCAAATGTCGTTCCGACATCAATGATATCTAAAAAATACCACTATCACTATAGCGCCTAGAATATATAGTGCGGAAATTGGCTATCCCTGTAATACTTAAAAAAGTGCTAAAATTTTGTATCCCTTAAGTGTGCAACAATGCTGCTTCAATATGCAGATCGCAGCGACATCTACAGGATATTTTCTAAAACTGCAAGATACTGCTAGTCTATACAATGTAATACGAAAATCCCGCAGATGTCGCTGCGATCGACACTTCGGATTTTAGCAGTATCGTCACCCATTTAAGGGATACAAATTTTTAGCGTTGTTTGGATAGCATATTTCCACACTAGATATTCTAGACGCTGTACTATCACTACCATAGAGCTTGAATATGAAGTTCTGTTGGAAGGATTTGATTTTGTACTCTGTTCGAATGATTTGATTTCATTAGTGTCAGACACAACACTAGAAAAACGCATGGTTGCCATTGAAATGACTACCGCTTCGATATAAAAATGTTTTTATTTATTTATTTATTGAACACATACATCTGACTTGTGTGCTTGACATGAGGTGGCCGTTTATTAGTCATCGTTAATATTTATACAAGAACGAGATAGGCACAAGAAAATTTTTAACACCAGAGAATAACAACCGAGAGCTCCAGAAAGAATGTGCAACGGAACCAGCGCAGCGGGAGTCGAGCCCGCAGCCCACATACACTTTCAAGTGATTTGCGATGTGGTGCCTTAACCACTCAGCCACGGTGGGCCCATCCAAATGTACAACGACAGCACTGAGAATTATGCCCTTTAAGATCCAAATTGGCACCATTGCTGGTTTAACACGTTGAATGCCAAGTCTATTTTGTCTGTCTTTCCGTTTGTGCCACGAAATAAGATTCCCGTTATACAATCTAAAAGGGTCAGTCTCCGATGACTGACGTAGCATAAACAAAAAGTTCAGTGTCGTTCACCGGTGACTGACGTGGCACTCAACGTGTTAATAGTCTTACCAGGTCTACGAGGCTCAGGTTTTTGAACAAATCAGCGTGTTCATTGGTTGAATCTTATGATTTAACGCCCGAATCGGCAAAGTCTAGGACGATAATTCCATAATGTAAATAGACCGTAATGGTTAAGGAGTGCCTCTATATAAGACTGCCGACATCGCATACACTGTTAAAAATATCGTGAAAAATTACCTCTATTTTTAAAGGCTATCTATTTTCTCACCAATGAGAACGCTCCATAAGTGTTTATGTAACGTCCTCATTGGTCAAAAAATAGTTAGCCTTTAAAAACAGAGGTAATTTTTCACGATATTTTTAACAGTGTAGAGAATAAATTGCGCTGAGACAGAAGCTTTTGTCCAAAGTATAACAAAACCTACATTTCTGAACTTCGCGATAGTCACTGGGTGATTTTGATTAGAAGAAATAGACAAGTGACGATAATAGCATGGCTCTCTAAGAAGCTTGGAGATTCGTTTTTGTCCAAAATCCTCCCAACCAATCACATATAGAAACTTTCAGTCGTGACGTCAGTCATGACATTTTGCTTGGAAACTGACTCTAGACAAACTGCTGCTATAATGTATTTTCTGTTTTATTATAGATAAATCTTATAACTATACCTCACAGATAAGTGTTTTAATATTTTGCAATAGTAACATTTTCTACCATTAATATTTAGTAAGAAATGAAGCATAGCAACCGTTTGTTTGGAGCCAGTTCCCAAGCAAAACATCATGACTGACGTCACACTGAAAGTGTCTATAATATCCCGTAAGTGTCCACTCTCTTATAGAGGTACTCAAAAGTTTAAAATCGCTCTATAATAGACTGGCGAGATATATACAGGGCGCATTCTCAAACTGAATATTTAGTCAAAACTATTTCAATGACGAACAAATCTTGGCTTTAGTCGCCTGGTTGAGTTCGATTATAAGTAAGACTAGGTGCTTGTATAAAAGAGTGGCAATATACACAAACAGAATTAACTTATTCTGAAATATTTGTCTTAACTATAGCGAACCCACATTCCTGATCTTGGTGATACTATTTATTGAACACGTACATCTGACTAGTGTGCTTGACATCAGGGGCCCGCTTAAAAGTCATCGTAAATATACAAAGACGAGATAGCACAAGGAAATTTACAACACCAGTGAATTCCATCCGGGAGCTCCAGAAAGAGTGTGCAACGGAGCCAGCGGGAGTTGAACCCAGAGTCCACCTACGTTCTCAAGCGATTAGCTGTGTTACAGCGCCTAGAAGATACAGTGTGGAAAACGGCTACAAAATAGTGCTAAAAAATTGAATCCCATAAATGTACAACGATGCTGAATAACAAGATGTCGATCGTAGCGCCATCGTAGTGATTTAAAAACGATAGTCATTTTAAAGAGACTCTTTAACCTATTTCAGGTCATTCCTTAACTAAATTAGCTTATAACAGACTAAAATATCTTATATTTATAGTTTCCGACATTTAACATTCTATAATTTTTGAAAACACAGGGTTTATATTGAAAAGAGTTACGAGATGGCGCTCGTATTAGCATATTGCCGCTGAGCATTGTTGGATATTTATGGGATACAAGTTTTTAGCACTTTTTAAAGCATTATAGGAATAGCCGTTTTCCACACTGTATCTTCTAGGCGCTGTAGCTGTGTGGTGTCTTAACCACTCAGCTATGACGGGCCCCTTGATGATTCTGAATGACTTCAATGGAGGATATTCCAAATATGGGTTCGAGGCTGAAAAAAGTCACGTGATACCGGTAATTTACCCAAGGAACTTCTAACTGATAAGAAGGGAAGATACTACTACTTTGCCTCGTGAACCGTTTCATTGGCTAGTAGGGTTTACATTACACGTCTACGGAGCCTTCCCTTCTTTACAATAGAAGTTTTTACCTTGGCCACGTGATCAAAATGTAGATGGAATATCCTCCATTAGAAGAGTGAGAGAAGTTGACAAGCATTAACTGTGTAATAATGGCACGCTAGCGAACGTTATTAGCGATTCGTTTCTTACCAAATTCCTGTGAAAGAAGAACCCTACTGAGACATCACAGAAAGTATTTATATGACGAAAATAGCTGGTTCGCCAATGTGCTTGGCGATAAGTTTTTGTCCGAAATCATCTCAACTAATCAAATTTACTGCCCATATGTCACCACTCTCTTATAATGGAACATAACAAATGATATCTTTTCAAACTGAAAAAAGGCGTTAAAGTCGGAAGAAGTTAATGGAGAAATTTAATGTTGTTAACAAACGTCTTTCTTGGATATTGAAGTATAATAAATAAAATCGGGCAAAGTGGCCACCTAACGTAGTGCTCACAGATTTTTAATAATTTTAAACTATATTGTTGCACCATAAATATTTTGGTGAAAGGTAATAGCGCACGCATTCGCTATCCCAGAAGCGCGTGTTCAATCTTACCATGTTCCTTTTTTCTTTTTAAATTAATTTTATAATTTGTGACACATTGTACGTTTTAAAGAGTTATGGTTGGTGCACCTTAGACTTTTTTTCTCATGTTTATATACAAGGTGTTTAAATATTATGTCAGAAATGTAAAGGCATGTAGAGGGGACCTTAGTAAGCAGATTTCGTATAGGAATGTGGATGCGGTAATGCAGCATTGAGGTGGTAGAGGGTGCTGTTAAGTTCAATGGATAAAAGCATTTCGCTGGCTTGAATCGTCGTTCTCCGCACGGATTTCGAGCAACATGCGTCGTTACACGAATGTGGAGCTTGACAACATGCATTTGAATGTACCGGGTGTCCCAAAAATAACTGATGGATTTTAAAATTCAATAACTTGTAAACGGTGACAGATATTTAAAAAATTCTTGCAGGAGGGTTATGTATAATGTCAGGAGTTTTCTTACTGTGATTCTTGATTTTAGTTCAAATTTCAAACAATAGATGGCGCTGCGGGAAATAGGTGCTAATTCCAGACCCGATTTTTGGTACTTCGGGATCAATTCAAAACATTTAGTCTCCTTTTTTTGCATGGGAGAAGAGAGAGGCCGAAAAATCGAGCCTGTATTTAGCGCCTATTGCTTGCAGTGCCATCTATCACTGCTATTTATAACCAAAACTGGGAATCGCAGCCTAAAAACTCCTGACATCTTACATAACCCTCCTGCAAAATCTTTTTAGATATCTGTCACCGTTTAAAAGTTATTCAATTTTAAAATCCATCAGTCATTTTTGCGACTGCCGGTATGAGGCTGCGCAAGGAGATGGAGCGGCTGTTTAAAGGATGTACATGGAACGATTTCCAAGTAGAAATCTGCCGGATCGCCGAACATTTAAGGTGTGTTCATCGTGTTGTGCGCCAGCGGATCATTTCATGCCACAAAGCGTGGTACGGGTACTGGAAGATATCGCAGAGTTCCTGCAGTGGAAAAAGCAATATTATGCACGGTAGAGGAATGTCCTTCGAAAAGCTCGAGAACTGTTGAACGTGCGTTGAGTGTGAGCCATTTCCTTGCGCAGCCCTAAACATGAAATGGATGTTGGCAAGCTCCGCATTGGTGTAACGATGCAAGTTGCCCAAAATCCGTGCGCGGGATGGAGATTCCAGTCAGAGAAGCGCTTTCGTCCGTCGAACTCAACAGCACCCTCTACTGCCTCAACGCTGAACTTCCGAATCCACATTTCTATATGAAATCTACTTACTTGGGTTCCCTCTACCTGCTTTTACATTTCTCACATATAATTTTGAAACACCCTGTATATTTCCAAGAAATAAAATTTACGTATAAGAATTTTCCTTGAAAAAGTATAATTTTTCTAAAAATTTTTTGCTAATACTTCTGTCGACGAAAATCCGAATTAATTTAAGTTTAGATAGCTCATCTTTTTAAAACTTACTATTATTGTTTATATTTATGTATTTATGTCACAGTTATGAAATATGTATAATTTTTATTTCTTGCATTTTCTATTTTAAAAAGTGTTTAATTGACTACGAAAAAATTAGCAAAATAATATATCCTTGTAATATTTGACATTTTCTATATATCATGTAATATTTTGACTGATGAAATATAAAAACGCTCGTCATTAACGACATCCCCATTTTTACATTCTTCTACCTTTACAAGAAGAAATAGTGCGCGAGCCAGCAACAGATTTTGATGACCAAGTTTCTTCTCGGCCGATAATTTGTAAAATGCTTCAGAGGGTTGTATCATGAAGCTACATGAACGTCAGCTGCGGTTCCGTGGGTGGGTTGAGCAGCGGTAGCCTCCCACGCACGTAAAAAGAAAAAACAATTAGTCATTTCCTCCCGGTTGAAAATTTGTCAGATTATAGCTAACCCAATATCTTGAAGAAAAAAAAAAGTCAGCTGATTATAAACTGGTGGTTAATACGTCAGCTGGTCACACGAACATGAAAGAAATATACAGGGTGCAAATGAAAGTCCCTTTAACCTGAAAATACTTGAGAACGGAGAGAGCTACAGTTATGGAAGTGGGGTAATGGTATAGTAAAGTGACTACAACCGGTTTAATGCAAACGATGGCAGCGCCCCCTAGTGGCGAAATTTGGAAGATAACCATTGTCAATCGACGAGAACCATTGCAAAACGAAAAGAGATAGAGAAAAATTTCCAGTTAGAAAATTTTACAGCATCAATTAATTAGCACGAAACGACATTTGGTATACATGGATAAGATAAATATTCGCCTGTATACCCAAAAATGTCCGAAATCGATGCACTCTATTTCGTGTAAACGTTTGAATGGAATAGTCAGAAGTATGAAGAAATACGCACAATTTATGGTATGAATACGTGCTTATCTCAATACATTTTGATTACATCACGCACAAAAAAACAAACTGTCTCACAGTGAAAAAAAGTTAATATTCAGTATGTTTGAAAAGTTCGCCATTGCTCACGATACACGTTTGTAATCGTCAGAGTAATGCTACATGTCACATTTCTCAGAATGGAACGTCTATTGCTAACCTCTTCAATACGACGACATAGATTTAAACCTTTCAAGGGCGGAGGCTAGACGGTCTAGCCACCTAATTTTGATTCCAAAACTGACAAATGGCACCAAGAATATTTTAATAAAATTTTGCTTTTGTAATGAAAGTGCAAATTAGCGGGTTTTTATTTTCTAAGAAATTCGTTTGAATATTCTGGTGTCAGTAAATTATTTCATCAGTTTATGAACAGATTTTTTCTGCCACTGAAAGGTTTAATCTAAAATTTTAAATGCATTGGAAATTAAATTTTTAGACATTACAGCACAGTACAACGTCACAATTCGAAATTGTGCACTGCTACATTTCCGGAATGTGAATATGCAAAGTAGAATCGTCGCTCATCGATTTTGGACATTTTTGGGTATACAGACGACGACCTCTTTCATGAGAATCAAATGTCGTTTCGTACTAACTAATTGATGCTCTAAAACTTTCTAACTGGAAATTTTGCTCTATCTCTTTTCGTTTACGATTTTCAATAGCTATCTTCCAAATTTTGCCACTAGGGGACGCTGTTTTCATTTGCATTAGGTCGAGCGTATTCGCTTTACTCTATCGTTACCTCACCTGCATAGCAGTAGCTCTCTCCGTTCGCAAGTATTTTCAAGTGTATATTTTTCACTCTGTATATTTTTTTCATGTTCGTGTGACAAGCTTACGTATTAACCACCACTTTATAATCAGCTGACTTTTTTTTTCTTCAAGATATTGGGTTATCTATAATTTGACAAATTTTCAACCGGGAGGAAATATATTTTTTTTTTTTTTAACGTGCGTGGGAGGGTACTGCTCAACCCACCCACGGAACCGCAGCTGACGTTCACGGAGCTTCATGATAGAGCTCTCTGAAGCATTTTACAAATTATCGGCCGAGAGGAAATAACTGTCGAAATTTGCACCTGGCTCGGAGACTAAAAGTATTGGACTCGTGAAAATTTTTGACTTCCAGTTTTCGACGGATTTACACGTTTAAGGGGTCAGAGATTCCAAAAAACATGTTTTCAGAAAATGTCTGACTGTGAATTTGAGTGTCTGTGACTCTGTCTGTATGTAACACAATTTTTTGGGCGCTTTATCTCAAGAACTAATGCATGGAATTTAAATAAAAATTTATATTTAGGTAGTCCCCGATATAAATTGGTGCTGATTAGTCTTTTTTTCTAAATCATCCAACAGGTGGTGCTGCTGTGCTGCATTTTTTATGATATCTGTAATAGCTCTTTCTCAAGAACTAATTCACGCATTTTCATCAAATTTCACATTTAGTTAGACGTTGGACACTAGTTGTTGCTGATAAGATTTTGGTGTAAATCACCCAACAGGTGGCACTGCTTTGCTGCATTTACACGATTTTAGTGATTGTCATATTTCAAGAACTAATGCACGAAATTTCATATCTTTAGAATTCTCATGATTGGCATACATTGCCATTTTTTGGCACTGTGATAGAGATTTTTGAAATATTAATATGTATGAGATAGAAGAAAGTTTTGGGATTGGCACACCCGACTAGTTAGTTTTGGAAATAAGCAATTAATTTGGTGATATATATAGTAAAAATTTTCAAAACCTAAAATGTCAGTTTAAAATAACTAAAAGACAATTTCTTTGCAGGAATATTTTTATAAATGAAATAAAATTACTTGATTTCGACCTTTTTTTAACAATATAATAAATATTTTTGGTAAAGTAAAAAATCTTATCTTTATAAATTAACTTTGTTAAATTCATCTTCTTCATTCGGAATCAATAATTTGCCAATCACCCAATACCTCTAAAATTGACCCATAGAATTCTACAGCAATAGCAATATGAGCATCAAAAATATCAACAGGTGGTGAAATTGTAAATAGATCATCATCTAACAGTATCCTGAAATATTTTAGAGCATTCGTTATTTCACCTTTTAGTTTCTTTTCCAACCTAGAATTTTCCATACCAGTGTTGGTTCCTTCCATTATATTACAATCTGTAGTCTTCTTTCAACTAAACTAGGGGAAATTTTCGTATATATAGCATTACTTTAAAACTCGTAATTGTCTATAAAACAAGCTAAAGTGGGTCAATGAAATGAAAATTTTATTTATTCTGATATTACGGTTAAAGTTGCAACAGACGATTTTTTAAAAATATTTTTTTATATACAGAATGGCCCACTAAGGTCCCTTGCCACCATCTTAACTTCGAAACGACTGCTGCCATATTCATAAAAGTGGTGTCTAGGTATAGTAAAGTAGCCATTCGCTACTGAATGAAACCGCCTACGGCGCTACCTGGTAGAAGATTGCGGAGTTAGCATTCCTATCTCAAAAACGGAAAGAGATAGGGAAAAAAAGTGATATACAAAGTTGTAGAGCATCATCGATTTAGTACAAAAAGACACCTTGAGGATATTAATGCGAAGAATAGAACAGTTAAAACTCGCATTTGTTTTTTCGGGATTTCCTACACTATGACGTCACGAAACTTGAACGAATGAATAAATTATCTTTCGGACAAAGGTGCATTGCAGCTGACGGTGAGAAGTTTGAACATTTCAAATAAAGGTATTTTGTTATAACTAGTTGTTTTTAGAGTTCCGTACTTAAAAAGTAAAAACGGAACCATTATAAGATCACTCCTGTGTCTGTCTGTCTCTTTCTGTAACAGCTGTTTTACTCGTAAACTATGCAACGTGGAAAGTTCAAATTGGGGGAAGTAATAAAGACTATTGACCCACATATTTACAGATTAATAAATATTCATAAATATATTTAGGAAAAATGTACAGGGCTAATTAAGTTACTTGAAAAGAAAATCTTTTCTTTGTATATCGTGTGGGGTATCGTGTGCAAGCTTTCGTAACGCTGAAATCAGAAATATATTTCATTTAATTTTAGGTATTATATATTCAAAGTTATGGTGGAAAATGTGTCCCCCCCCCCCCATCAAATTTCTGGTCTAATGAAACTAAAATTATGAAAAAATTAGAGGTAGTAGACATTAATTTAAACCTTGCAGAAAAATTATAGCGATTACCCAAGGTCACATAGGTTTTGAGAAAATCGCATTTTTCCGTTACATTCAAATTTCGATTTACGGGCTTCAGCAAAAGTGTTGAGCAGAGCTGGAGGTACCTATAGTAACAGAAGTATAAAATCATTGTTGATCATGAATTTCGGAAAAAATCGTGGGTAATTAGCCGAGATATTAACCCTTAAAAACACGGACGATTTGGACATACATAATGACAGGGACGGCGTACTCTATGCTCCATCGGCTTTTAAAGCTTAGATAACAAATTTTAAGTATATATTTATGTAATGCAATGTCAAGTAGCAGTATAAAAGCAATAAACGTCAAATTGTTAAAAACAGACTAATTTAATGAGAATGAATCACATAAATACTATGGGATTCGCGACTAGTTTCCATTGAGTGGCTTTCTACTACTATGGCTTTTCTATGGCTACTGTGGCTTTCTACCACTTTCTAACCTACTATGTCTTTAAAGGTTAACTAAAAACCTATATGGAATAACAAATATACAGAATAGCTATATTTGCTATTATTTAGGTTCCATATATCTTTGAACTTTCATGGTATATCCATTTATACTTTTCTAGTATACAGGGTGCAAAGGAAAGTCCCTTTAACCTAAAAATACTTGTGAACGGAGAGAGCTACAGCTATGCAAGTGAATTAACGGTATAGTAAGGCGACTACGCCCGATTTAATGAAAACGACAGCAGCGCCCCCTAGTGGTGAAATTTGGAAGATAGCCACTACAAATCGAAAACGAAAAGAGATAGAGCAAAATTTCCAGTTAGACACTTTTAGCGCATCAATTAATAGAATACGATATTTAGTTTACATGGATAAGATAAATCTTCGTCTGTTTACCCAAAAATATCCGAAATCGATGCACTTCATTTTGTGTAAACATTTGAATGGAATAGTCAGAAGTATGAAGAAATACGCACAATTTATGCAATAAATACGTACTTATCTCAATACATTTTTATAACATCACACACACACAAAAAAGACAAATTGTCTCACAGTGATAAAAGTTAATATTCAGTGTGTTCGAAAAGTTCGTCATTGCACACGATACACGTTTGTATTCGTGAGAGTAATTCTGCAGGCACATTTCTCAGCATGGAACGTCTATTGCAAGCCTCTTGAATACGACGACATAGATATAACCCTTTCAAGAGCAGTGGCTAGACGGTCTAGCCATCTAATTTTAATTCCGAAACTGACAAATGGCACCAAGAATATTTAATATAATTTTGATTTTGTAATGAAAGTGCAAATTAGCGGGTTTTTGTTTTCTGAGAAATTCGTTTGAATATTCTGGTGTCAGTCAATTATTTCATCAGTTTACGAACTGAGTTCTTCTGACCCTGAAAGGGTTATTCTGAAATTTTAAATGCATTGGAAATTAAATCTTTACAGACATTACAGCACAGTACAACGTCACAATCTGCAATTGTGCACTGCTACATTTCCGGAGTGTGAATAGGCAAAGTAGAATAGTCGCTCATCGATTTCAGACATATTTGAGTATGCAGGCGACGATTTATCTTATCCGTGTGCACCAAATGTCGTTTCTTTCTAATTAATTGATGCTCTAAAACTTTCTAATTGGAAAATTTGCTCTACCTGTTTTCGTTTTCGATTTGCAATGGCTATCTTCCAAATTTTGCCACTAGGAGTGCTGCTGTCGTTTGCATTAGGTCGGGCGTAGTCGCTTTACTGTACCATTATCTCACTTGTATAGCTGTAGCTCTCTCCGTTCGCAAGTATTTTCAGGTTAAAGGGACTTTCCTTTTCACCCTGTATACTATACAGCTATACCCAACCCTACGTTGTATAGTTTTTACAAAGTCTTAGTATTCTTTTAGCAAAGGTATATTTTTAATAATACACTTACTAATTCATATATTATTGTACGGAACCTTCTCTGCGCGAGTAATACTCGCACTTGACTGTTTATTTTTTTCTAAGATCGTTTTGTCGCGTCACAGTGTAGGAAACGTGGCTAACCAGAAAGACAGGCTACTGCGGTGCATTCCACGTATATTTTTATACAGACCTCTGGAGTCACGTGATGCTCGAATGCACCAATTGAGGTGTGCGAAAAGAGAATCACGTCACTCTAGTGGTCTCTGAGAACCACACGTGGGATGCACCGCAGTAGCCTGTCCTTTTCGCTTGCCTCGGTAGGGAATCACAAAAAAACAAATGGGCGTTTTAGCCGTTCCATTTTTCGCATTAATTTCCACACGGTGTCTTTTTGTACTAAATCGATGATGCTCTACAACTTTGTAAATCACTTTTTTCCCTATCTCTTTTCGTTTTCGAGATAGAAAGGCTAACTGCGCAGTTCTCCACCAGGTGGCGTCGTAGATGGTTTTATTCAGTAGCGCATGACTACTTTACTATACCTAGATACGACTTTTATGAATATAGCAGCAGCTGTTCCGAAATTAAAAGGATGGAAATGGACTTTAGTGAGCATACAGTATATCGTGAATATCATCTGGCATTTTACAGAAGGTTTTTGCATTTCCAGCTGTAATTTTTATCTAATCTGTAATTTTTATTTGTTTAAATGAAAGATGATGTCGACTTTGAACTTTACTGATAAATATAATTATCGTTCAACAAAAACTTAAACCACTGGTAAAAACGTACATAAACGTATTACTGCTTTAATATTTTATTACTTTTTTCAAGATATGACATTTGGCATTATATAATCATAAATACCTTTGGGAGAATTCGACGTGAAAAGTATTTAGTATAAGTTGTAGAAAAGATGATACATTTTTATTTAAAATTCCATAAAATAGAAATAAGTATTTCACAACTGTGCTCAAAATATAATAAGTAAATACTACTAAATAAAAAAATTTAGACATAAATGACTTTATATTTTCGACAATAGAAATATTAATTTAAAAATTGCAGAAAAAAATTTCATAGAAAAATCGAAAATGTAAATGAAATTTTTCACGAAAATTTCAGAAAAGTTTAAAGATGCAGAATTAATAATTCTGCGTAAAATTTGGAACTTGTCAAAAATATAAAATTAATTTAAAAAGATAAAAGATATACTCGCCGAATATTCGAATACTCGCCTCCAGGATAGCTATGGCACACGTCACCTCTGCGCAACGAAGAACACGTGCTAAACGTCAAACTAATGGGTTGAAAACTAATATTTGAAACTTAGGGGAGACGGGGGAATGGCGATACCTTAAGGGAATTTAAATTTTTTCACCTAAAAAAAATATTTATTTTTTAGTAGTAAAAATTTGAAAGCTGAATCATCATCTTTAGTATCCGTATAAATTTAACCGTAATCATAATTGTAAAGTAAGCACACATAAAAAAAAGAAATTCTTTCAACTTCTGTACAGTGGCGATATTACCCATGCTACTGGGGTCATTCCGCCACTGCGTCGGGGTAATGACGCCACTCTTTAATGACCTAGTAAATACATAAAATCGATACCAGGATCATAACCAGCTGAAAATATTTAGAAAGCAATGTAATTTAGCAGAATAATGAATAATTACAATGTTCCTTACGCTAAATTTATTAGTGTGCTAAGCTTAAAATTTAACTCACTTACATTTTAAATGCAAAAGTCACCCTTTGCCATGGTAGCGGGATTACACCGAGAGGACAATGTAGTGTAAATCCCCCAGAAAAGACGAAAGAAAAATCTGAACTTGTTCAAAACATTCCATAAAAATGTCGGGGAATGCATGTATATTACGGATAATATTATCTTAAGTATCTAATGTTACAATAAAAGGTGTTTACCTCTACTCATTTGAAGCTCCAAAATAAGAAGCAACTAGATGAGAACTAAATTTTTCACAAGAACAAACGAATGACGTACAACAAAATCACTCTCACTCTAGGGGATCACTTCACTTCTATTCTTCTAATCTTCACTTCTATTGCTGGTCGCTACACTGTTACAATTTGCAGCATTCTGGCAGGTTGACCGTTTTTTTTCGAAAATGGTTACACAACCGTAATTTTAACACTATTCTGACCATATTATTGGCTATTTTATGGTCAGAATATAATTAAATTATGGTTATGAAACCGTTTTTTCAAAAAACGGTCGAATGACCTGCCAGAATGCTGCAAAATTTTTAACAGTGTACAGTTCAGGCGAATTCGCTATCTCAAACTGCCGTTAGTTTTTAAATTAGGAGGGGTGGCTGCATAACTCCGAGTGGCGCCATTCCCCCGGTATCCCATATGCTGAACATTAACCCTCAATTTCTCAAAAATTAAGGCCCATTTGAATAAAACCTTTCACCACAATAATTATGTTTAAGATCCTTAAAACATAGTTTAAAACTATCAAAATCTGGGTGCACCGTGTTTGGGGGTCCTCTCGTGAGTGTTGATTTACGATAGGGGTCCAGTTATTTTTTGTAGGGAACCTCTAAATGAGAGTAATGACGTATGCTTCGGACACACGCTCAAACTATAGCATCTAGGAGATACAGTTTGGCAACCACCTATTCCAATAACGCTTCAAAAAATGCTAAAAAAATTGAATACTATAAATGTCTAACGATGATGAACGATTAATGTCAATCGCAGCAAGTACAAAATTACAACTTCAGAAATCGACCAAACAAATCCTGTGCAAAAGAATGTAGTAGGGGAAAGTAGTGGAATGGCACTCACTTAAGGGAAAACATGAATAGCTAGTCAAATTTAGACAAAAAAATCAATATTTTATTAACAAAGTATAACTCCAAATCATAAGGAACAATTTTCAATCAACTAATTTGCGTAACAGTTTTAGGAATTTTTTTTATCGTTTTATTTAAATAACCATCGATTGAACGGTAACGCCCAACATGGTAGGGTAATTGCGCTCAGAGTTTGAATACAACATTTAAGTAAGACAGAACTCACATATGTAGTTGTGTGGGCTGTTCACACCATTGCAGACTTTTTGCGACCACTTTACACATATTGTGCACACATATTATGTTACACATACACAGTGGGCTACTTTTTTTAAATTTAAGTTTTTTGATTTTCAACACTTTTTTGAAATCGTAAAATTCTCCTTGTTTAATGACATATTAATTAAGGCCAAAACAGGGGAATTTTACAATTTCAAAAAAGTGGTGTCAATCAACAAATTTGAATTTAAAAAAGTTGCCCATTGACAATACTTCTTCTGAAATTCCACGCGAGCGCCATTACCCGTTATCGCCATGTTGGGCTTTAATGCATTACAACTGGCGTAACAACGCACTACAAAAATAAATATAAGCATGAAAGTACAGCTAGAATACATATTTTGTAGACATAATGAGTAAATTAATATTTGAAAATAAGAGTGTACACTTACTTTCAAGTTAGACGTTGTAGAATTTTAAAATAGAACAACTGCAAACTAATAACGTGAGGACACAAAAATACTTTCCTCCCGACGGTCACTATATCCTTACTGGGAACTTAGGATGAAGTTCGCTAGGTGCCGGTAACGATTGCGCGTTTCCAATTCTATTCTGTTTAAAGATATTTGAGTGAGCGGGATTGCCCGCAGAGCATCATTACCCTACTTCCCCATACATAACTGTTCAAATTCAAATAAAATTTTTAAAAGGAGCGCTGCAATTTGTTTAACATTTGCCTTTGGGTCAATCCAATTCAAATCACCCAGGTGGTGTCGCTCGACGTTCTTAATTTTCCTAATATTTCAAAACAAGTTTTCTTCCTAGTTTTCTGAGTTAAAAAAAAATTAAAAAATTATTTGATCGTCTAGTTTTTTTGAGGTGGCCATTTTTATCAAGCTACACAGCCATTTTTTGGCGAAAAACGTGTTTTACGAAAAATGCTTCAACTTCTTTATTTTTCTACCTATCAAGATGAATCAAAAACCGAAATGTTCAACATAACATTGTCCACATTTTATGTAATTATAAAATTTTCATTAGAATTAAGGATCTAGGTCAAAAACATGCTGCTAAACCAGAGAAATAAAAGGTCAAACACCAGATTTTGCTGCCATTGCTTTTTTTATGAAGGAGATCAGAATCACCTTAAATATTTTTTTTCTTACACAGATCTCTTATAGGACTACTTAATTTTATAAATTTCATTCCAGAAAAACTTTTTTTTGGTACAGCTGAACTGCAATTTTCACAAGTTTCTTGAAAGGGGGGGGGGGGGATTTTATTGTGCACAGCTGAGGCGCACTTGATACAGTTTTACTCTGACATGATTTTGAAATTACCCTAAAAACTCGCTAAGAGGTTACTCCACTTACCCGAAAGCGAAAACACCTGCTCGCTAATGTGCTTATTTTTATTTTCGTAATCATTGAGAAACTCGAGCCATAGTTTTGGTAAGTTAAATGATGCTGCATCGTTACATATTATAACACGCAAAAATTCAATATGTAACGATGCTGAATCATTTAACTTACCAAAGCTATGGCTTGAGCTACTCAATGGTTACGAAAATAAAAATAAACATCTAAATAACATAAAAAAAAACGTGCATAATAAAAAAAGAGTACGTTTAAATTTGAATGATGGCGTTTCATAGACCCTGCAGTTTAAGAATACTGTTCGTTTTCGAAAGTCGCGCCTAGCACTCTAAGACGATTCTACTATCCAAAGGGGTATTACGCTGAGATGGGTATTTTCCGAAGTTCTATTTCGGCTTTCACTTGTACGTTGTTACTAAGATAGGCGCTCAGCCAATAGCAGCTAAACAAACTCTGCTCATAGGTATTTTGTTACAATCAAAGCAGACCTTACGCATGCGCAAAAGCGCGAAGCTTTCCGAAAACAACAGTATTTTTATTTAGTTGTTTTGAAAATGACACGGGTAGAGTCGAAATATGCAAACAGTTGCATTAACCTATTTTTAATGTCTTTAAAGTTCTGATTTACGCTTTTAGGAATTAAAATTAATAAATTAGTAAATGTAAATTAATGTAAATGTACATTAAAATTAGCAAATTAGTAAATGATGTAAAAAAGTGAAGAGTACCCCTTGAGGTTGCTGGACATTTAAGGCAGAAAATTATTTTTGCATCAGGCTCAAATTTTAAAACTATTGCTTTATTTCTTCCGTTTTATTTAAGCTGAAATCTCCAAATTACGTTTCTAAAATCTTTTTTAATCCATCTTTTAAGTAAGGGAACGGTTAGTTGGTTGTATGGGGTTTAATAGCACAAAATCTCTTTTGGTTACATGCTGCGCCAAGGTAGTTAGACCAAAAACACCAAATAGTGAGAGAAACAAAGTGAAAAAAAAAGAGCAATGATACAAGCAATCTGGATGGTATCTCATCCAGATGTATTCAAACAAGTGTAGAAAAGTAAAAAATAATTTAAATTCTAAACAAAAGTGTACAAAAGTAAAAGTATTTCAATAAAATGTGCAGATGTCACAATAGTGTAAAAATAGATTCTGAGTTGTTAAGCCAATGATAGAGATAAAAAATTATATTTCAAAATAAAATTCTACATATTTAAAAAAAAGTAAAGAGTGCCCCATGAGGTGTATCCCCAATGAGGTTTGTCAAGATTGGTGATGATGAATTAAAATATAACCTATAAAAGTGCCGGACCCCCGCACAGTCATTAAAATATGATGGATAGTCAAGTAATCAAAATGACAATGTGGACACATAGGTGCATCCTGCCGTAGTAAAAGATGGTTGTTTGTAATCTTTGAATGTCCAATTCTCAGACGAGTCAGAAGAACATCAGTTTTCCTTGGATAGCTTGGAGGCCAGGTCATAATGATTGGTTTGATAGTATGCAGTTTATTATTTTGCTCTAAATCCCAACTTTCTTGCCATTCATTCTGAATAAAATGTTTTATGAGTAGTTTAACGTCTGAGAATGGAACTTTAATATAAGAACCCAGGTAAAAAAATCAGCAAGAAACCTTAAAAAAAAAACTTCAGGGAAACTGAAGGTATTTGGAACTAAAATTACCTTCAGCTTACCTTTAGGTAAAAAACATGTATTTTCCCTTAACCTTCTTGGTTCCAAATACCTGCTGTTTTCCTTTAGGTAAAAAACCTGTTATTTCCCTTCACCGATTTTGACAGAAATATCTGCAGTTTTCCTTTACGTATGAGGGGTTCATCTTCCGGTCCCGGGCCCTTTTCAGGCCCATTTGTCGACGCAAGGAACCGCCCGTGAAGCAAGCCCCGCGACGCGTCCCGAAGGTCGCCGCCAGACAAAAAACCTGTATCTTCTCTTTGCATTATATCATTGCACCTGCATACAGACAGCCTTCTATGCAAATTCGCATCAGATCAATACATAATAATGATTACATATCCAGTTCGACAATGATTTGATACATATTATGCATAAAATAAACTTCAAATACTCAAATGAAATTAAAAATTTGTGAAGTTGGTTGATTTAACATTAGCTTTTGGGGGTATCATGTCATGGCTTTGTATAGGCTCGTTTCTGGAAATCAACTATGCTTATAATAAATTGCACGAACAGTGTTGGCAAAATTTAGAAAAGTGCCCCCCCCCCGTGCGGCAAAGTGGGGGAAGGGGCATTGAAGGTGCATAACATGAATAAGTGGTCACATGCCTTTTGAAAGATATGTCACATGAGGGGTGTCAGTAAAATTTAGAAAAGTGTCCCCCCCCGGGGGGGAAAGCACCGGAGGTGCGTAACATGAATAAGTGGTCACAGGACTTTCGAACGATATGTCACATGAGGGGTGTCAGCAAAATTTAGAAAAGTGCCCCCCCCCGGGGGGGGGGGCAAAGTGGGGGCAGGGGCATTAGAGGTGCATAACATGAATAAGTGGTCAAAGGCCTTTCGAACGATATGTCACATCAGGGATGTTAACAAAATTTAGAAAAATGCCCCCCCGGGGGGCAAAGTGCGGGGTAGGAGCATTACAGGTGCATAACATGAATAAGGGGTCACAGACCTTTTGAACGATATGTCACATGAGGGGTGTCGGCAAAATTTAGAAAAATGCCCCGAGGGGGGGGCAAAGTGGGGGAGGGGCATTAGAGGTGCATAACATGAATAAGTGGTCACAGGCCTTTCCAACAATATGTGACATGAGGGGTGTCAGCAAAATTTAGAAAAGTGCCCCCCGGGGGGGCAAAGTGGGTGTACGGTCATTAGAGGTGCATAACATGAATAAGTGGTCATAGGCCTTTTGAACGATATGTCACGTCAGGGATGTCAGCAAAATTTAGAAAAGTGCCCCCCCAGTGGGGCAAAGTGGGGGGGAGGGGCATAACATGAATAAGTGGTCACAGACCTTTCCAACGATATGTCACATGAGGGGTGTCAGCAAAATTTAGAAAAGTGCTCCCCCCGTGGGGCAAAGTGGGGGGAGTACATTAGAGGTGCATAACATGAATACGTGGTCACAGGCCTTTTGAACGATATGTCACATGAGGGATGTCAGCAAAATTTAGAAAAGCGCCCCCCCCCCATGGGGCAAAGTGGGGGGGGAGTGACATTAGAGGTGCATAACAGGAATAAGTGGTCACAGGCCTTTTGAACGATATGTCACATGAGAGGTGTCAGCAAAATTTAGAAAAGTGCCCCCCCAGGGGGAGCAAAGTGGGGGCAGGGACATCGGATGTGTATAACTATGAATAAGTAGCCACAGGCTGTTCCGACAATATGTCACATGAGGGGTTTCAGCAAAATTTAGAAAACCGCCCCCTCAGGGGGAGCAAAGTAGGCGGAGGGGCATCAGATGCGCATAGCATGAATAAGAGGTCACACGTCTTTCGAACAGTATGTCACATGAGGGGTTTCGGTAAAATTTAGAAAACAACTCCCTGAGGGGGGAGCAAAGTGGGTGGGGGGCATCAATGTGCATAACATGAATAAGTGGTCACAGACCTTTCCTACAATATGTCACATGAGGGGTGTTAGCTAAATTTAGAAAAGTGCCCCCTCAGGGGGAACAAAGTTAGGGCAGGGAGGTCGGATGTGTATAACATGAATAAGCAGTCACAGGCTGTTCCGACAATATGTCACATGAGGGGTTTCAGCAAAATTTAGAAAACCGCCCCCTCAGGGGGAGCAAAGTAGGCGGAGGGGCATCAGATGCGCATAGCATGAATAAGAGATCACACGTCTTTCGAACAGTATGTTATATGACAGGTGTTAGAAAAGTGCCCCTCTTTGGGACTAGTATTGTGCACCCCCCCCCCCTTTGAAATTTTTATATATTACAAATAATATTTATCGGAAGGCTCTGTAAAAAAATTCAATCTAAAATGATGAAAATACTGCAATAAAAAAAAAATCTGAAAAGTAAGACATAATAAAATTCCCCAAAGCAGAATATGATTATAAATGCGCCATACATTGACTTCACAGCAGAACATTTCAAATTTTCATTTTCAAGAAAATCCACCATTCAATTGTAGGAAAAATCGCGAAATTTGTCACTCAATGGCAAGAAAAAAAAAAAAAAAAAAAAAATCGGCAAACTCTTTAATCGTTCATTTAAAAAGATTGCGAAAATCATCAATCAGTCGCAAGAAAACTTGTGCAATTCGTCAGTCATGGAGAACAATTCATGAAATTCTTTAGCTTGCTGTGGGAAAACATACAAAATTCGACGAACAGTTGCGAGAAAAAAATCCATGATTTTCGCCAATCGGTTGCAGGTAAAAAAACGCAAAATTTGTCAGTGCACCTCTAGAAGAAACAGCGAAAAAAAAACCACAATCTTCTCTAATCGTTCGCAAGAAAAAGCCTCAAAATTTGCCTATGTTACAAGGAAAAATTCGTGAAAATTGCAAATCGGTTGCGGTTAAAAAAAATCGTGAAGATTGTCAGAAGAATCTGCGAAATTCGTAGATCAGTAGCGGAAAAAAACTCACGACTTTCTCCAATCTGTGTCAAGACTTGCTTACTGGTTCAAGAGAAATATCGCAAAATTTTAAAATTGGTCACAGGGAAAAAAAAAAGCGAAATTTGTCGGTGGATTATCGAAAAAAATAGAATTTGTCGATCAGTCGTGCAAAAAAAAAAAAAAAAAACATGAAGATTTGGCCAATCAGTCGCAGAAAAGCGACAAAGTTCACCAGTCGACCGTGAGAAAATAATCACGATATTCACCGATCTGTCGCAGTAGAATGCGAAATTCGTCGATCGGTTGCAGAAAAAAAAGGGTTTTTTACCAAACGTTTACACGAAAAAGAGAAAAAATTTGCCAATCAGTAAAAAGAAAATATAATGAAATTCGCTTATCAGTCGCATGTAAAAAAAACTCTGAAGTTGTCAGAAAATTCACGAAATTCTTCGATCAGTCGTGGAAAAAACCAACGATTGTTTCCAATCTGTCGCAAGAAAAAATTGGAACATTTGCCAATCAGTCTTCGGTAAAAAAGCATGAAATTCATGGATCAGTCGTGTGAAAAAAAACTACGATTTTCTCCAAAAGGTCAATGAAAAATATCACAAAATTCATCCACCAGTCGTGGTTAAAAAATGCGAAATTCGTCAATGAATTGGGGAAAATATATCAAAATTCTTCACCCAATCGCAGGAGAAAAATTGTGAAATTCAACGATTTGGTCAGAGAAAAAAGGCCAAATTCGCCAGTTGACAGAGGGAAAAATCTGAAATAATTCGAAAATCATCAATCGATTGTTGGAAAAAAACCCCACTAAATTATCATTCGATTAGGAGGGAGGGGGGGGGGACACTCACAAAATTCACCAATAATTTCATTCGTGTGAGTATGTCAGGGTTTTATGAAATGTCTTTTGCATTTCTATAAAAGATGCAATTGCACTTCTTCATATATAAAGAAAATTTTCCTGTGACTTTTTTTTTTTTTAAATTCACACAGAACATTTGATTAGCTGAAGTACATTGCAGAACATTGCAAAGTATTCAGCTTTGGAAATGAAATTCTTTGATCAGCCGCAGAGAAAATCTGTGAAATTCATTCAGCGACCATATGAAAAAAAAATTCAACTGTTTATAGGAAAAAATGAAGTTTGTTGATTAGCTGGGAAGAAAATCGGCAAAATTCATAAACCGGATATGTGAAAAAAATCACACGAGTTTTGCCAATCAGCCGCAAGGAAAAATGCAATATACGCCAATCGGTATGGTTTAGATGTATTATAATCCCGCATTTGCCATTTTTGATTTTTTTCTTGGATGAAAACTCCTTTTTCGCCAAGTAGTAAATGTCGCCAATGGTTAAATATTGTTGATAGATTAATATAACATTGAAAAACTGGAATATAATAATTATTATTAATTATTAACTATTAATTAAAAAAATTTTTAATTCACACCAAGAAAAAAATCCAAGATGGCGGATGTGGATTATAAAACATTTGTTCTGAAATAAAATATTACAAAATTTATCAGTTGGTTGCGGGGAAAAAATTGCAAAAATTCTCATTCAGTCACCTGAAAAAAAAACTGAGAAATTCAACCGTCGATTAATGGGGGTAAAAAAATCTAGAAACCCTTCAGTCGATTGCTTTAAAATATTGTGAAATTCGTCAATTGGTCACAGGAAAACAACATGAAATTCAGCAGGCAATCATGAGAAACTATTGTGAAATTTTACCGTTGGCTGCAGAAAAAAATGTGAAATTCGTCAATCAGTTACAGGAGAAAAACATAATTTGTCAGTCAACAGGGAGGAAAATCAAGAAATTTCATCAGCTGCAGGAAAATATCACAAAATTAAAAAGGTCAAAATAAAAAAGGACTAAATGCAAAATATTTTCAGTGAACAAGGTTCTTGAGTGTTTTTTTTAAGTGTCCAGCTGGCAGTAATTTTTTTCTAGAGTCCACACTGTTGAAGGCATTTTTAATATAATTATAGAATAAAATGAAATAAGTGATTACTACTCTATTGTTATTCATACTGCTTAATATGTTTCTGAATAATTAATTTGTCAAGACAGTGTTATTGTGAATTTGTATTTTTTTTTTTTATTATTATTTACATTTGCTTGTGGATATTTCTTTTAAAGGTGATTTCAATATAAAAAAGAATGCAGGTGTGCATTTTTATTATCTTCCTCTTAAATAGGAAAAAAAAAAGAAAGAAAGAAATCTTGTTTTTCACCCTTTTATGATATGAATCCATATATATTAGCATTGTCTAAGCCGCTTTAGCAGGGCGCAGCGCCGGCAGCCCTTTTTCTTTTTTGTGCATGGCAAAGCCCCATTAAACCCTTCTGCTCTTTTTAACACTTCCTATGCTCCCTGTGGCAATTCAACTGATCGTGGGAAAATATCGCAAATTCTAGGGACTCTAAACAAACCAGTTCAAAATATTTTTGTGAATAATGTACAAGTGTGCCCTTTTTTAGAATGGTGTTTCCTTTTTGAAACATTCCCCGCCCGGCAGTCCTTTTTTCTAGAGTCAACACTGCATATGTAATGTAATATTAATGTTAAAAAAAGGAAGGAGGCACATAATAAAAATGCATACATGCATACTTTTTACACGATTAAATCAAGTTGACAAAAAGATCTAAAAAACACCAACTGACCAGTAGTAGAATTGACATAAAAAAGCCACTGGTCCCAAGGAACAGTAACCATGAGAATTTATTTGTCCGCAGTCATCACCGGTCTGCTACATAAAATTCTATTTCATCCCTTTAATCCTTTGAGTGACAATTAATTACTTCATCTAAGATTTAATCGAATTTTCTTTGTTTTTTTAAATAAAATAAAGTTATGCGATATGTGCTTAGTTGCAGTTTTTGCAGGGAGAAGAAAGTTTACGTTTACCTGTCAGATAGGGGGGAGGGGGGGGGAGTTACTGGTCCTGCAGATTATAAAATTTTTCAAATTAGTGGTCCAATTGAATTTCTGGTGGTACAGAACAGTCCCAGCGAACCCCCAAGGAAATCAAAAGCTGAACTGACAATGAATAATATGACTTTTTAAATATTTCCTACTCAAAAACATATTAAGCAATATGAACTGAACAAGCACAGAATGAAATCAGTTATTTCTTTTAAGCCTGTAAATGATAAAAGTAACAATGCAAAAAAGAGAAAATTACACAAATAAAATTTACATACACAATAAAACATGCGAATCTGCTCAAAACATAGAAGATTCTCACCCATTACAGAACAGTCCTTTTTAATAATTGTTTTGTACACACAGGAGGTAAACACAGGGGTCGATTCAGGCAAAATTTGAGGGTTTTTTTAGGGCCCTTTCACAAAAGTCTAATTAATAAAATAGGCCCCATCACAAAAATAAATATTATAAAATGAGCCCCTTCACAAAAATAAATTTAATAAAATGGGCCCCTTCACAAAAATAAATTTAATAAAATGGGCCGCTTCACAAAAATAAATTTAATAAAATGGGCCCATTCACAAAATTCCTTTTAATAAAATAGGTCCACTTCATAACATTCTTTTGCATAAAAACTATTTTAAATATGTAATTAGTAAATAAAACCAGGTCATGCGAAACAAAAACTTTAACTGAAATTTAAAGAAGTTTTTGTTAATAAGTTCTTGATCCGAATTTGAGTAACTGGATTTTAACTATAGTTACAAAATATTACTTTCCACAAAAATAACTTTTAATTTTCACAAAATGGAACCCAAGAATAAAAACTTGCATCGACCCCTGTTTGTTAAAGGCCCCAAGAATCTATATATATAATTTTTAATGATGTTACGCACTGTAGAACAATATTATTGCTCTAAATTTGTCTTTAAATGTTTTTTCGTGAAAAAATTACTTTATTTAAAATAATTATACACATGTAAAGAATTTTAAAATTATTTTTCCCATATTTCAAATTCTGTATTATAAATTATTCTACAATATATAATTTTTTTTAAATTAATTTTTATGAGTCGAATATTGCAGCTAGAGACATTAAACCCCGCTAAATGATTTGCCAGAGATATTACACCTCCACTGAGTATTAATCAAGCATCTATGTTCCTAAAAAGATTATAGCTGCCTGATTTTTAAAGAAACCAAATTACTTACTCATAAAATGATATTCCAATACAGTGATCTGCTTAGAAAGAACTTAGGTCCTTTAAAGGACCCTTCACAAACTTTTTCCCCTCAAAACAAGGGCCCTTCACAAAACGTTTCCACCTCCAAACTGAGCTTTTTGCAAGTTTAATTATCAAGAAGTAATTTAATCCTTCTATCACTTTTATGCATAATGGAAATATATGCATATATCTCCTTAAAAGTATAAACAAGAAACTGAACATAACGATTCTTTGAAATTCAGAAAATTATGACTAGATTTTTCACAAAAATAAAAAGATCAAAAAATAAAATAGTTCTCTCTAGGATGTATTTGAAAAGTGAAGTGTCACGCCGTTTTTAAAACGGAGAGATTTTTATCGCTAATATTTTAAAAAATAGTAAAAATTCATCTTTAGTCATACACGAAGATTTCGTGTAAAACATTATCCCCATACCACAGTATTTCTATACGTGGCGATCTGGTTTACCGAATGTTCAGCATGAATGGCTGAATACAAAGTGCCAATATCAAGCTAAAATATTAAAAATAAGTATAATACAAGGCTCACTTATACCCCTCTTACGGCTATATGTATACCCATTTAAAAATTAATTAAAATGTGACTAATATACAGATAAAAAGAGCCCTGGAAAAATAGAATAGCAAAACGACAGCGTAACGACTACTCCCGCATTTTTTCCGAGTGGCGGAAAAGTAAACATGCTTTCTGTGTGTTGAGTTGATAACTTCCTTCTCATTCTCCCATGACATGGAGTCAGAAATACATCTACATGAGGGCTGCTGTTACGCGAGGGCCCGGGTTCGAGTCCCTGGGTAAGACATGGATGTAATTGTGTATGTACCATTGTAGTTTTATAATATATATAATGGAAAATAAAAATTGTTGTGACTTGTTGTTGTTACTATGTATAATAAGGATCATTCGAGGCGACAGCCATTGTAGCTATAGGCCCCAAAGCATTCTCCACCTCGGATGTCAAATGACAGCTACATGATCAAAAATCAAATGTTGCAACGAAAACTTTGTTTTTGAAGAAGTAACTTTTATAAAAACTGGAATTCACGCCTGATAGAGGATAAGGGCAAATTATGCATGTAATAACCCCACCTATATTTTTCAGCTATCACCTATATTTTTCATCGTGGACGCTACCAAAATGAGGAAAGGGGGGGGAGGGACCCTGCCCCTCCCTAGATTTTAAAATTTAAGTAACTAGATATTTCTTTTTGTTATGTTTTCAAAAACAATATAAAATGTATTATTTTCGAGTAACTAAATTAAAAGAGCCTCTTTTCTTTAATGTTAGTATGTGCAAAATTCTTAGTTCCTCTTTTTTTAAAGAGGTGCTGTTTGTGTTGTTTTATGATGGCCAATTGTCTACACTTAGGATATTGGGCCGAAGGGGGGGGGGGGTGCCTGGGGTCTTTCAAAGGGAAGCTAATCCGTATTTAAGCAAAAAAATCCAAGGTTCGAAGAAAACCACGAAAAAACTCTGAACGACTAGGCCGACGGGCGCGATTGGGTTCGAACCCAGCATCTCCCGTCTACCAGCTTTGAGAGCAGAACCTCTCGGCCACTGGTGGAGTGGTTTTGAAGAGGAACTAAGAATTTTGAGCTAGGACGACAGGAGTGGCATGGTGGAAGAGGGGGGGGGGGGAGCGGAGTGCATTGTATCCCTTCCTGCATTTTGAAATTTAATTAACTAATTTTTTTTTTTTTTTTGTCAGATTTAGAAGAGCACAGTAAAATATATTCTTTTCGAAAAACTTAAAATGGAAAACTAAATAAGACATTTTTAGAAAAGGGAGAAGGGAAATTGAGGGCCCTCGTTAGATTTTGAAATTTAACTAAAATATTTTTTGTGCGTGTTTGAATACGATTTTAAATATTAATGAAAGGGACTTTGAAATAATTTGGAGATTTTTTTTTTTTTAGGGTGCAATTTTTGTACGTGTTAGACTTCGAAGGGTTATTTTTACTGGTGGTAATTTAAGAGAAATTTATGACAAATTTTAGGATAAAAAGGGGACTTTGAAATACTTTCGTGATTATTTTTTTTTCGTTTTAGGGGGAATATTTTGAGATTGAAATTTTTGAGCTTGTTAGAGTTGGAGGTGACATTGTTACTGAATATTAGAAAAAATTGTGACAAATTTAAGGTCAAAAAGGGCTTCGAAAAAATTTCGTGATTTGTTTTTCTTTTTAAGGGGAATTTTCGGGGATTGAAATTTTTGAGCGTGTTAGAGGTGAAATTGTTGGTCGTAATAACTTCATAAATGGGGTAATTAAAAATTTTAACTAGTAGACTCTTCAAAATAATTTCGAGATTTTTCTTTCTTTTTGTAGGGAATTAAAAAATAGTATTTTAAATGGTAATTAAAAATCTCAACGAGGGGACTTTAAGATAATTTTCAGATTTTTATTTCTAGAATGGGATTTTTATATCGCTATTTAAAATGGTAATTTTAAATATTAATTAAAAATTTTAACGAGGGGGAGTTAAGAATTTTTGACTGAACCGGTGGAAGACGTTAGATTTCCGGGAATTATCTAATATATTAATTTCGAAATAAATTTAAAATATTAATGAGGAAATGCGGGCATATCAAAATCTTAGATACCATAATGTGCAATAATAAAACCTTTAAGTAAAACTTTCATGTTACCTGGTAAAGAAACAATTTTCATTTTCCTTCAACATACCTCATGTGATATCACGAAAATCTCCTAAGTCATTGAAGGTAATTTGGAGATGATAACTTACAGAAATAAACCTGTATGAAATCTTTTAAATAGAGGTATACTTCTCTTAAGATAACCTTTAGTTTTCATTTGCCTTAAAGATACCCGTTGAAACCTTCAAAATAGCAGCAAAATCTCAAAATTTTTAAAGGTTTTTCTCTGATTTTTTTACCTGGGAAGGGAACATATAGTGCAATAATCCGATTATAATTGGGAATACATTTCAATTTGTGTTAACCTCCCTTTGGTAACAGGTGTCATGTGTCACAGCAACCCCAGTTACTTAAGTAAGGTGCCATGAATCATGTTGCCAGCGGAAGGTTAAAACACAGTATTCAGCCTCCTTTCTTAAAAGAAAATTTCCCAGGTTTTTCGAATTATCCTTTCAGGTGTTTTGCAGACTAACCCTTTTTACTTTAAGTTTGTGTTTTTTTAGGTTCTATACGCAGACAATTGTAAAGCTTGTCAAAAATCGTCTATAAATCTTGTCTGCCCTATTATTTAAGTACAGACATATGTTACAAGTTGTAAATGTCTTTAATTTCTGTAGATTTTTTTTGTACTTGGTTATAAGTGTCAGGGCACTTATTTTATATTTTTTGTTCATTTCATTTAGAAGTTTATTAATAGTCCGTTGATTTTCTGAGCTGCGTTGCCCTAGCTGGGCAGAGTTGGACGGTAGAGGGGATTTTCCACCCAGGGTTAAACATCTATGCCAGATTTTGGTGGGTGCCTGGGTTGGGTGATTCTAGTCCCTTCTAGTCTAACCCTTTAAGACCCGACCTTCACAATTGTGTAGGGAATCCTAATGAAATGGGAAAAAAAATCGTCATTTTCTTGTACGATTTAACCCTTCACTGCACGAATTTTTCTATTTTTATGAAATTTTTTGTTTCAAATCTATATATCTGTCTAATAATGGGAATATTAGTAAAAAAAAATTAAATTCCAAAATTTAAGGTAAAATTTGTTATATTATGGTGTGCGCCATATGTACACATTTAGGGTTTTGATATATTGTATTGCTATATTTTGACACAAAATGAGCTTAAATTAATTAATTTTATATGCTTAACACTCTGCAACATTTATTATATTAATATTTTTAAGTATTCATAAAACATAGCGAAAGTACATTTTACCTTATTAACTTGATCGATTTTTTTTTTTTGTTTGTTTGCTGCCATCTGACATGGACAAAATAAGTGTTATTCCATTCTTTGGATTGTTCTTGATCAGTTACAGTGATCATATTAGCCAAATTCATGGCACATAATGAATATTATAATGTTTTTAGGTATGTGCCAGATATGGCACGTGGTGCAGTGAAGGGTTAAAGTGGAGACTGCATCCACAGAATTGCATGGATCCTGCATAGACATAACCTGACATCGTGTATTTTTTTTAAATATTTTATTCAATCAAATATGATCCTATTAATTAGGGGAAACCACCAAAACTTTTCATTTCTACCAAAAATCTCCGGGTCATAAAGGGTTAAATGGTTGAGTTATAAAATAATTCTTTATAAATCTCTTTCTTAGAACGAACACTGGGACCAAAACAGTTTTCGTTAGGGTTAAAAAATATCCTCCTATTAAAACCTTTTGAAATTAACTCGACGTCTAACTCTTTTCTAATAAAATTTTGGAATAGATATTTTATTTTTATTTCATTCCGTCAAAATAAATACAACACGCAAATGTGGATATTTTTTGTATATTTGCACTCTTTATTTAATGCAATAATGTTTCTGTAAATATACAGCGTTGTAATTTTTAAAGTTTTTTTTTTCTTATTTTTGGAATGACATAATAATATATGATCATGAAGTTAGTATATGCTTTCTTAAAGAAATCCATACATTTAAAATACCTGCATATTATGTTCCTATTACATTCGATAAATATATAATAATTATATATATCATTAAAAATTATGTAAAATAAATAAATGTATTCCTAAATTCAATTTATAGCGATGATTGTAATATAAAGAGTGTCCTAAAAATTTTGAAATGCTTTTTAATTTTTTTATGTATCACAAATATGTAGGGGAGACCGGGGGAATGGCGCCTCTCGGTGTTAGGCCGCCAACCCACCTAGATTAAAAACTAATGGCAGTTTGAGATAGAGAAAGCGCCTGCACTATAGCGCCCAACAATAGAAACAGTACCTAGAGTGAGAGTGATTTTGTTGTATGTCGGTCGTTTGTCATCGTCGTTTTCATCAAGTTGCTTCTTATTTTGGAGCTTCAAATGAGTCGAGGTAAACAACTTTTATTAAAACATTACGGTTAATATCATCTTAAGTACCTAATCTAAATACATTTCCCGACATTTTGATAAATTTGTTGAACAAGCTCTGTTCTTCTTTCGACTTTGCTGGGGCATTTCCGCTATATTGTCCTCTTGGGGTAATGCCGCCACCATGGCAAAGGGTGACTTTTCCAATTTGAGTTAAATTGTTAGCTAAGCACATTAATAAATCTAGCTTAAGGAACATTGTAATTATTCATTATTTTGCTAATTTATCGCTTTCTAGATATTTTCAGTAGGTTGTGTGTTTCCTAGTATCCATTTTATGTATTTACTAGGTCATTAAAGAATGGCGTCATGACCCCGATACAGTGGCGGAATTACCCAGGATCCTGGGCAATACCGCCACTGTACAGAGGTTAAAAGAATTATTTTTATGTGTGCTTACTGTACAGTTATATTTATACAGATACTAAAGATCATGATTCAGATTTCGAATTTTTACTATTAAAAAGTAAGCATTTTTTTGAGATGGAAAAATTTAAATTCCCTTAAGGTGTCGCCATTTCCCCGGTCTCTCATAGGCATTGTAAATTGCAAAGCTGTTTAAAAGGAGGTAAGAATTAAGATTGTGTTTATGAAATATTAATGTCTTAATTTTCAAAAAGTTACACTTTTTAAGAATTTATTCCTTTCTTTGGACTTATAAGTTATATTTGGAAAATTATCTCAATGCTCTGACAAGTAAAACAGTAAAAATTGTACGGAACCACTCCTCTGTCTGTCACCGCCATTTTACTCGTAAACTATGGAACGTAGAAAGCTAAAATTGACTTAAGTAATAAAGTATATTGACCGACATAGTTATAGATTATTAACCATTCACACAAATATATTTAGAAAAAATGTAGAGGGTCTAATTTAGTTACTTGAAGAAAAACAAAAAGCTTTTCTTTGTAGCAGAAAGTAGGGTAATGACGCTCACTTAAGGGAAAACATGTATAGCTTGTCAAATTTACACAAAAAATCAATATTTATCATATCATTATCATCAATATATCATCAATATTTATCATCAATAAATCAATAATGAAGTATAACTCCTAAACATAAAGAACAGTTTGCAATCAACTAATTTGCATAAAAGGTTTAGGAATTCTTTTTATCATTTTATTTAATTAACAATGGATTGAGCGGTAATGCGCGACATGGTAGGGCAATTGCGCTCAAAATTTGAATACAAGATTTAATTTCGCGTTATTTATAGTTGGCGTAACAAGCACTACAATAATAAATAAAAGCATGAACGTTCAGCTAAATGTATATATTTTGTAGAAATAGTGAGTAAATTAACGCTTGAAAATAAGAGTGTACACTTACCTTCAAGTTAGATGTTATAGAATTTTATTCTAAAACAACTTTAAACTAATAACGTGAGGACACGAAAATGCTTTCCTCCCGATGGCCACTATATCCTTACTGGGAACTTACGATGAAGTTCTCTAGGTGCCGGTACAGATCGCACATTTTCAATTCTATTCTTTTTAGAGATATTTGGGTGAGCGGAATTACCCGCTGTGCGTCATTACCCTACATTCCCCTATATCGTTTGGGGTATCGCGTGAAAGCTTTCGTGGCGGTGAACTCAAAATTCGTTTTTTTTTTTTTTTTTTTTTTTTTTAAATATTATATTTTGAGAGATATTGTAGAAAATGTAATGCAAAAATATGTCCCCTCCCCTTTATTTCCGAATCAAATAAAACTAAAATTATGAAAAAATTAGGGGTGGTAGTCGTTAATTTAAACCTAGTAGGAAAACTATAGTGATTATACTAGGTCACATATTTTTAGAGAAAATCACACTTTTCTGTTACACACAATTTTCTATTTGCGGGCGTTCAGCAAAGGAGTTGAAGAGCGCTGAAGGTGCCCATTCTTGCAGAAATATAAAAGGATTGATGATGATAATGATTTTTCAAAAAATTTGACGGTAATTGGCCCAGATATTAACCCTTAAAGACACGGACGGCGTACTCTATGAGCCATCGGTTTTTATAGCCTAGATAACAACTTTTAATGATATATTTGTGTAGTGCAATGCCCAATTACTAATTCATATATTTATTGTATGGAACCCTCTGTACGCGAGTACGGGAGACCGGAGGAATGGAGACACCTTAAGGGAATTTAAATTTTTTCACCTCAAAAAAAAAAATGTTTATTTTTAAACCGGGAGAACTCGCTAGTGAGAATGCCCAATTGCTTTTCTTTTACTTTACATTCATATAATATCAACTTTTTTTGGTTGGCTGAGTACTTTTATTCACAAAATAGGTAAAATAATTGAAAAACATTTTGAAATTTTAATTAAAATGAAAAATGATTTAAATAAGAGCCTTAAAAATGTACAACTGTGAGAGAAAATCTCATGCAGCGAGTTCTCCCGGGTTAAACAGTAAAAATTCGAAAGCTGAATCATGATCTTTAGTATCAGTATAAATTTAACCGTAATCATAACTGTAAAGTAAGCACACAAATTATTCTTTCAACCTCTGTACAATGGCCGGATTACCGACTATACAGGGTAATTCCTCCACTCTATTCGGGTAATGACGCCATTATTTAAAGGCCTAGTAAATACATAAAATGGACACAAGGAAACACATAACCTACTGAAAATAGTTAGAAAGCAACAATTTTGCAAGATGATGAATAATTACAATGTTCCTCAAGCTAGATTAATTAATGTGTTAAGCGTACAATTTAACTCAAATTGGAAAAGTCGCCCTTTTGTATGGTGGCGGCATTACACCCAGAGGACACTATAGCGGAAATCCCCCAGCAAAGCCGAAAGAAAAACCGAACTTGTTCAACAAATTGTATCAAAATAGATTACGGGTAATATTATCTTAAGTACCTAATGTTACAATAAAAGGTGCTTACCTCTACTCATTTGAAGCTCCAAAATTAGAAGCAATGATGAAAAGTAATTTTTTACTAGAACAAACGAACGACGTACAACAAAATCACTCTCACTCTAGGCACTGTTTCTATTGCTGGTCGCTATAATGCAGGCGCATTCACTATCTCAAACTGCCCTTAGTTTTTAAACTAGGCGGGGTGGCGGCATAACCTCGAGTGGCGCCATTCCCCAGGTCTCCCCTAATACTCGAACATTACCGTTTACTTCTACGACAAAAAATTATGGATTGATATTTTATGAAATTTCTCCATTTTTAGGGTTTCGTTCATCTGACGAAACCCTATTCGTCTCGCTCCTCTGTCTGTCTGTCTGTCCGTCACAGAGCCCGTTCTCAGAAACTATACATGTTGGAGACATGAAATTTTGGGTACTTATAGCTGAACACCTGACATCATACGACAAATCCTAAAATTTTGAAAAAGTCGTACATTTAACCCTTTGAGCTCCCGTATGTGTATTTTAAACAATTCTTTCTAAGTGAGCTCCTAATTAATTTGGAGGCGTGAAATTTTGCATACTTATAGCTGAACACCTCACATCAAACGACAAATCATAAAATTTTGAAAATGTCGTAAGTTTAACCCTTTGGGCTCCCACATGTGCATTTTAAACAATTCTTTCTAAGTGAGCCCCTAATTATGTTCGAGACATGACATTTTGGGAACTTATAGCTGAACACCTCACATCATACGACAAATGATAAAATTTTGAAAAAGTCGTACATTTAACCCTTTGGGCTCCCGCATGTGTATTTTAAACAATTATTTCTAAGTGAGCTCCTAATTAGTTTGGAGGCGTGAAATTTTGCATACTTATAGCTGAACACCTCACATCAAACGACAAATCATAAAATTTTGAAAATGTCGTACGTTTAACCCTTTGGGGTCCCACGTGTATTTTAAACAATTCTTTTTAAGTGAGCCCCTATTTAGGTTGGAGGTGTGAAATTTTGCATAATTATAGCTGAACACCTCACATCAAATGACAAACCATAAAATTTTGAAAAATTCATACATTTAACCTTTTGGGCTCCCACATGTGTATTTTAAGCCATTCTTTCTAACTGAACCCCTAATTAAATTGGAGATTTGGAATTTTGCATACTTATTGCAGAACACCTGAGGCCTGGCGACAAATCATAATATCTTGAAAAAGTCTTACGTTTAACCTTTTGAGCCACCACATATGTATTTGATGCAATTCTTTCTAAGAGATAATTCTTTCCTAATTAAGTTGGTGACATGAAATTTTGCATATGTATAGCTGAATGCCTCAGACCACACGACAAATCATAAAATTTTCAAAAAGTCTTTTATTATTTACCCCTCTGGGCTCTAACTTGTGTATTTTAAGGAATTTTTCTAACCCCCGCCCTTTTAACCCGGGGAGAAATTTTCCAACTTTTGCCGACACCCCTTTGACCATTCTTTCATATTATGCACCATAACCTTACATATTTTAGTTCCATTTTTTTCCGCCAGGTGCGCCTACTTATCTCGGGTGCTATGGGCCCAATCCCCTCGATTAATATATCTACGGATAGTATGTAAAACGGATTTTCGTTCGGATACAGGTTTGTTTAGAATCAAGTGCGCCACTGGTTGTGAAATGTGGAACTAACAGATATTTCAAAAGAATAAAGTGTTTTGAAAGGAATATTAAACAAAACCCTCTGTGCGATCTGTGATCACACTTGCCCACTTGTTTGAATTTGGAACTTTCCGGAACTGAAAACGCGTTATTTTATTTTTATTTCCATATGCGCATTTTTTATGTATTGTTTTTATATATTATGTATATATATAATATATATATCCATGCGCATTTATTTTAGTTTTATTATTTTCATCCTGTATTAAACTTTTAGCATAATACGTGGTGAGTATAAAAATTTGTAGATAATATCATCTAATTTCATAAAAGAATTTGTAATAAATTCTAAAAATAACCTTACTCAGTGTAATTTCTGAACTCATAGTAATTTCTGAAATTAGAATTTCAAAAGTGTTAGGGATTTCTGAATTGTCTATTTCGATATCGTCATTCAACGAAACAATATATGGGGCGTTCTCACAATCTTTTCACTTTTAAGTCCCTGAATAATAAATTTTTATTTTAGTGCATATTCTTGTGTTTTCTTTTATTTAATATACTGGGGAACATCCCATTGCATGACTGCATAAAAATTTTTACAAAATAAATTTTGGACTATGTTGGGGGTCCAAATATCCAGGGAACTCCTATATCGTCCCGTGTCCCTGATGCTGCTATTTAAGTTTCGAGCAGTCTGTATAAAATTGTTTCAATAAAAGTATTTCGATGTGATTTTTTTCCGAAACCGGGGCTATTGTTTTATATAAATATGTAGCAAAAAATTAACTGGCATACATTTTTAGGGTTGTTATTATTTTTTTAACTTTGTCCCTGGGTTTTAGATTCCTTATCGTCCCTCTTCGAAAATTATACAGAAAATCACTTCAGATGCAGACACAGAATTTTTTTCAAGTTTTTTCTCATGCAGAAGTATGCCAGAGAAAGACTGTCTAAAATTCTTTGACAGGAAATATAATGCAGAATTTAAATCAGCATTTAAATATCGATTTCAAGCATCGTGGCTTTATTGGTAGTCTTACCGTCCCCAAGGTTTATTCCTTCCCTTTTCGAAGTAAATTATTTTTTTTTTCATTTTTTCCAATGTAGGGGAGACCGGGAGAATGGCAACACCTTAAAGAAATTTAATTTTTTTTCACCTCAAAAAAATGTTTATTTTTTAATAGTAAAAATTCTAAAGCTGAATCATGATCTTTAGTATCTGTATAAATTTAACCGTAATCATAACTGTAAAGTAAGCGCACATAAAAACAATTACTTTCAACCTCTGTACATCGGCGGGTTACCCAGGATAACGGGGTAATTCCGTCACTGTATCGAGGTGATGAAGACGCCAATTTTAATGACCTAGTAAATACATAAAATGGATACTAGGAAACACATAACCAACTGAAAATATTTAGAAAGCAATAATTTAGCAGAATAATGAATAATTACAATGTTCATTAAGCTAGATTTATTAATGTTCTAAGCTTACAATTTAACTCAAATTGGAAAAGTCACCCTTTGCCATGGTGGCGGCAGTACCCCGAGAGGGCAATATAGTGGAAATCCCTCAGCAAAGCCGAAAGAAGAACCGAACTTGTTCAACAAACTGCATCAAAATGTCGGCGAATGCATGTAGATTACGGGTAAGATTATATTAAGTACCCAATGTTATAATAAAAGGTGTTTACCTCTACTCATTTGAAGCTCCAAAATAAGAAGCAACGAAATGAAAACTAAATTTTTCATTAGAACAAACGAACGACGTACAACAAAATCACTCTCACTCTAGGCACTGTTTCTATTGTTGGCCGCTATATTGCAGGTGCATTCACTTTCTCAAACTACTGTTAGTTTTTCAAATATGCGGGGTGGTGACATATCCTTGAGAGGCGCCATTCCCCCGGTCTCCCCTATAAGTAAAAATTTAGAAGGAAACAAAAAATTTTAGTGGTAAAATGATAAGGAAAATTAAACTCGTAAATTTAACTTAATCTCAGTTAAATAAAAAAATTTTCGCTGCTGACCATTTTTCCTTTATTTTGAATCATTAAGGCATTCGTCTATCAGATCAGAATGTTATTTTAGCAAGTTTAATTTCACCAGATGTTTATTCCTGAAAGTCACAAGATTGTGACAATGCCCCATATGACTTTCTGTTACATTATTCTGGAAGTGTTGGAAAGTGATTTATAATCTATGCGCGATGCATAATTCCTTATTCTTGTTATATACAATAGTTTCATTAAAATTGTGAAAGCAAAGTAGTCATTTTCGTTTTATTTATTTTGTTAAGTTTGTGTCAGTAAAAGGAAGAAAACAGAAAAAGACGGCAAATTTTAATTCGAAATTTTGGAGGTATGGTCGTCATTGTATAAATTCGTAGCACTTATAGTCGTCTGGTCTGTCTGTCTGCCCCGCATATAACAGCGCAAAAACTACCCAATCGAATTGTTTGAAATTTAATATATATAATCGCTGCAGAGTTATGTCGAGTCATTTCAAATTTTATTAAAATCGATTAGAAAATTAAAACGATATTAATAAAAGTTTTCTTCATTCTATTAAATCCTATCATACGTAATTAATTAATGATATAGCACGATAGGTCATGATTCTAGGTTGCCAATGTGATGGCGTCCTATTTAAGATGGAGGCGTATTATTTCTGTATTACTGAATTTAATACATATAATCCTAACAAAGTTTGTGTTCATGCATTTTTGCATAAGATTGCAACAGCTATTGCACCAAGATCTGAATAATTATAAAACTAGTTATAGTGTGACCAGGCGCCAAATAGTATAGTTATAGCTGTATTTGAGGCTGCCCGTCCCATGTTAGGTTTAACCGTTTCACCTCACTTGTTGCAAGTTAATATATAATAAGCTACTACACATTCAAATAAATCGAAGTTTTTAATCCTTTCGGGACCAGTGATTCCAAATGGCATCGTGACATTCAGGAATTTTTTTTATATTTAAAAACTGAATCTCGGAGATTCTGTTTGGTGTAGGGGAGACCGGGGGAATGGCGCCACTTGGGGTTATGCCGCCACCCCGTCTAGTTTAAAAACTAACGGCAGTTTGAGATAGTGAATGCGCCTGCACTGTAGCGGCCAACTATAGAAACAGTGCCTAGAGTAAGAATGCTTTTGTTATACGTCGTTCGCATTTTCTAGAGAAAAATTTAGTTTTCATCTTTTTGCTTCTTATTTTGGAGCTTCAAATGAGTAGAGGTAAACACCTTTTATTGAAACATTAGGTACTTAAGATAATATTACCAGTAATCTACATGCATTCGCCGACATTTTGATGCAATTTGTTGAACAAGTTCGGTTCTTCTTTCGGCTTTGCTGGGTGTTTTCCACTATATTGTCCTCTCGGGGTAATGCCGCCACCATGGCAAAGGGTGACTTTTCCAATTTGAGTTCAATTGTAAGCTTAACACATTAATAAATCTAAATTAAAAAAACATTGTAATTATTCATTATTTTGATAAATTATTGCTTTCTAAACATTTTTAGTAGGTTATGTGTTTCCTAGTATCCATTTTATGTATTTACTAGATCATTAAAGAGTGACGTCATTACCCGATACAGTGGCGGAATTACCCCAGTAACCTGGGTAATCTGGCCACTGTACAGAGGTTGAAAGAATTTTTTTTTTTTATGTGTACTTACTTTACAGTTATGATTATGGTTAAATTTATACAGATACTAAAGGTGATTATGCAGCTTTAGAATTTTTACTATTAAAAAATAAACATTTTTTTGCGGTGATAAAAATTAATTTCTCTTAAGGGTGTATTCCAATCCAAACTGCTGATTTTCTAATTTATTTTTAAATTCATTTTTGCTCTCAAGAGCATCAAACTGGCAAATTATCTTATTTAGAAGCTACATAATGTGCCGTGATTGTCAATTTTTGGATAAATGCAGAAAATATTACAAAAAATGTTGTCAATGTTGGCGTTTTGAACCGAATTTTCCGAAGCGGGAGATCTGGGGATGAAAAAATGGTCATACTGAGAAAATAATTGTTTAAAAATCAAATTCTAATTAATCGAACGAAAAAGGAAATTACACGGCCTCTTATGCATGTCTTCAAAAATTACCTCAGCAAGTTTCATGTTTTTACTTTTAAAAATGAGTCTGAAAATGTCTCAGAAAATTTCGAGTTGTAGAGGGGGGAAAAATATTTTTTCGAATACACCCTTAAGGTGTCGCCATTCCCCCGGTCTCCCCTAATTTAAAAGACACTTTTTTTGTCTTTTCAGCAGTATTTTTTTTCTTTCCTCAATAGATGGTAGCAGAGGTTCCAGCACTGAAAAACTTTGCTTGATTTCCTTTTAAAACGTGAAGTGAAAACATGACTGAGAAAAATATTATTCCCACTTTTCCATTTTTTAAAAAAATACAATTTGTTAAATATAAGTTGTAATATGTATGAAGTACAGTCGTGGAAAAAAAAAAAAAGAGTAAACACCCCCTACTAACTCCTCAACAAATTATCGTAGACGAAAGTTACTGGTACCGAACGATTGGAAATAAAGTGTACTTTTAAATGATATATATATAAAATGTGCTTAATTATCTACATATTAAAACGAACCCAAACTTCATTTTTTTCAATGGCAATACTCAATTTTAACGAGATATTTCAAATCTTCGGTTCAAATTATACCTAGACACCAAATTTCAAGGCATTTCAATGTAAGTTTTTGAATTATAATCATTCAAAGTTTAGTGCTTCTAATGTTAAATTACATTTTCATATTTTTATAACTCCTGAAATTATGCTCCTAATGTGCTAATTTTTTGTGTAGCAATAATACTAATATACCCAAACATAAATACGTTGAATTTGCAATTTTTATAATTTTATTATATGAATTATGAAATTAATATTCGAAAAAAATATGAATTGCAACCTACAATTTTTTTTTATGGATTCAGATTTATTAAGTCTTGCTTTATGGAAATCCAAAAATTTCACGTTTTTCTTCCAAGTACTTTTCAAGTTATGCTTAAAACGACAAAATGATGGTTTATGGGGCCGTCTATGATAGAAGTGACTAGATATTTTGAAATTTCTTATGCTATCCTGTCATCTAGCAGGCTTCATTGACTGCTTGAGTGGTGCTTAAGGTGCCTTGATCAAGAAGAGGGCTCTCTATGTTAGCAATCGAGTACCGAACTTCAATTTGGATACAGCCCTTAAAATACGCTCGTTTTAAAATAATTTCTCGGAAACCTATTGTATGAATTGCATAAAAATTTGTTTTTAGTCTAATTGAAGGGTGTAGAGTTCATTTATGCTGTCAGAATTGTGTACTGCTATTGAAAAAAACAAAGTTATGGTTCGTTTTAATATGTAAAGGACCCCCTAAGGAAATTTTATCTACATATTTTAAAAGTAGATTTTATTTCCAATCGTTCGGTACCAGTGACTTTCTTCTACAATAATTTGTTGAGGAGTGAGTTGTGGGTGTTTACCTTTTTTTTTCCACGACTGTACATATTTGTGTATTTATAATTCAACAATTGTATTTTTATCTTAGTAACAATTGATAGTAAACATACATGATTCCAAATGGCATCACTGGGACTAGATAGATAGTTACAAATTAACTCTCTATTTTTATTTCTTATTTGATTTTGTAGTTTTGTGAAAGGAAAAAGAAATCTTTACTATTTATCAAGCCAAAGCGAAAAAAGGAGTTTGTATTATTAGAAAGAGCCATTTATTTACTAAGGAATGATGATCTTTCTTATACAGAAATTGAAAAATCTGACGAAGAGGACAGCGACAGCCACCTCGGGAACTCAGCTTTCGCTTTAGAGTGTTAGTGCAATCCCGAGGGGTAGACCACATCCACTTCTCCCGACTCTCAACCAGAGTCTGAGAGGGAGCGTCGGGTCCCTGATCAAGCTGCTGAGATTTATTTCGGTTACTATGAGATTTACAATTACAATCACAATTGGTTACCCAATTTTTCTGGGCGAACCGAAGATTTCACATCGAAATATATGACTGTATGTTGTGATTACATGAGGATCATTTCACCTAATGTGATTGCATAATTGTTTACAATTTTCTTGGATATATATACGTCACAGTACATTTAACACACAATATTTAACATGACAATTAGAAACACATTACAACACAATATCAAACACCTACTATTTACATGACTGTCTGAAAGTGCACGCAATCTATCAAACGCAGATGACTACGTGCACTATTGCGACAATTGATTGCGTGGTTGCCCAACTCAATTGTCGCGCTCGTCGGCCTAACTGTTTGGAGTCTTCCGTGGTTGCTCAATTCAATTGTCAATATTCTTGATCTAGATAAATAATTCACTCGGTCCTGTTAGTATTTCTGTAGGCATTTAGTATTAGAAGTTGAAGTTCAAAATGTAGATCAATTAGAAGATAAGAATATTGAACCATTTGACACGAAATTTAGAGAAATTTCTTCATCGCCTCCTGATGAAATTTTAGTCTTTATGAGTAGGGGTAAGTTGGGATACTTGACCCATAGGGATACTTGACCCAAGGCCTTTTTCTCAGAATTGGGAAGTTTTGTAAGTTGGAAGTGGCATCACTTCTTTCCTTTCAGTTAGTTGACCACATGGTGAAAATAACAACTGAATAATTGCATAAGTTTTTAAACTAACAGACAAAATACATTTTCATGCTCCAAAAGAATTTTTTTGTCCTGTAAACTCTGATGTTATAATTTTTTTTGTTTAAATGTAAGACTTTTTTAATTGGTCATTTGTTTTGTACATGTTTATAGCTACAATAACATGTATAACAGTGTTAATCTACTTATTATCAAATGGCTGCATTTTAGAGTTATGTTGTAAATGAGCAACTAGGGATACTTGACCCAAGTCACCTAGGGATACTTGACCCAAGATGAGGATTAGTACTATTCAAATGCATTTAGCATGTTTTATTTATGAATAAAAATATTATGACATTAAATACTATAAATATAAATATTATAAGTAAATGACTGGGTTCTTGTCAAATATTGTGGGAAAGGGTATATAAGAAGATATGTTGGAAAGGTTCTTGAAATGAATTCTAACTATTCTGACATTCTTACTATTTAGTTTGTAAAAAGAATGGATGGTACGCGATTTAAATGGGCTGAAATGAATGATTTATCATAAGTTGATCCTGACTAAATCGAAGCTATTCTTCATCCACCTGTTTTCGATAAAAATGATAGAACAAAAGATAGAGTTTTGTGTTTAAATATGACTTTACATTTGGAGTTAAATAAACTTGTTTTCGCATTCTGGAACATGTTTAGGCACACAAAATTCACTTTGACTGCTAATATTTTGAAATTTCCACAATAAAAAATTAAAATTGGGCATATTAATGTTAGGTCTGTGTAATAAAAATTAACAACATTTCTTTGTATTATTAATTTTGGTTGACAAAAATAAAAAAGTATTAACCTTACTGTTAATTTTATTCTTACGTAAAAGTGTTTTGTTTATAATTTTAAATGATGTTCCCAAATCTATAACTTGGGTCAAGTATCCCTAATGGGTGGGTCAAGTATCCCTAATGGGTGGGTCAAGTATCCCTATACATTTGGACACTTGACCCAAATTGAAAGTTTTCAATATTCATACTTTACTACCTTTATAATTAATACTTCGGAATAATAATAATAAATACTGTGTAATACTACATTAAGTATATATAGACAGCATTTACACACCCATAAGTAATGTTTAAATAAAATTAACAACCAAAAACTAACAATTGGGTCAAGTATCCCTAGTTCTCCCTACTTTAAATTATTTTGAGATGAATAAATTACAGATAACTTAGTGTATCAAGTGGCTGAGAGGTTCCGCGGGTAAAGCTCGTAAACGGTAAGTGCTGTTTCGGAACCAATGGCGCTCGTCGGCCTAACTGTTCGGAGTTTTCCGTGGTTTTCATCGAACCATGGGTATTCTTGCGTAAATACAGGTTAGGTTCCCTTATCCCTCTAAGTGTTTGGTGCGTAATATTCCGTTCACTAAGCTACAGGTTTCACAGCAATATAAGCAGTATTTAAAATAATATAATTCTATAGATTTAATGAATTTTAAATACATTAAAGAATGATCAATATTCTCAAGGATTACATTCATATTTTAAATTGAGTTTTTTTTTTTTTTTTTTTATAATGTTGAAAGAATAATATTTTCTTAGCATTTAAAACAAAATGCAAAGAAAACAACATTACAATTTTAACCTTTTGCAACACGTTCGGAGGGTTAAACAGACACCCACTGAGGGCACCCCTTCCTCGGGCTTATATCTCTCGTATAAATAATCGGCCATCATGAACAACACCAACACCACCTTAGTGCATAAAGCAAATCTCTATTCTTGCCAAAAGCCTGGGACTTCAGTAAATAAAATTATACATGAAATGGACATTAAAAATTGAATGTATATTCTCTTTTCTTTTGATTCCAATGAGGCCAAATGGCATCATGAGCATTTCGTGTAAAATTCCTATTTGGTCCCAATGATGCCAAATGGCATCGTTAACTAGAGCCCGATCAAGTTGAAGTTGGGCCCAGGGCCTGTTAAAAAGTTCCCCCCCCCCCTACCTTTCCATTCCCGCCGACACTTTCAGAAAAAAAGGTAGGCTTATTTGATGAGTTGACAAAGTTGTTTGGGTGAAACTTTTGAGTTTACAAAAAAAAATTTAACTTACAAGAATAATCAAGAAAATGAATTATCGTCCACTTTCTCAAATAAGCATTTGTATAAGTCGCAAGCATCTATGATCCACAGATTATGTTGCAGAATAAATGAGGACGTCTTTTTCAAAACTCGCCTTATCCAAAATCATAAAAATTGTGTTTTCCCTAACAGTCTAGTAATCATTTTAAACTATAATTCTGACATTGTAAAATCCTCGTTTATATTGAAACCAATAGACACAGTATGCAGTTTTTGGCATTTTCCCCAAATTTGATTTTCTGGCCACGGCAAGTTTTGAAAATTATAGGTACTCTCAAATTGAAAAGGACTTTTACAGAAAAATTAAATATGGAGGTTATTTATTACAGTAAAACTTTGTTTTTACGTCAGGGACCAAAATATAAAATGCAAACAGTGAAGAAACTTAAATTGTGAGAAAATGCACACAAATTTGTGTGGAACCTTGGTGGGCCCAGGGCCGAGGCCACGGAGGCCCGTGCATTAATGAGGCCCTGTCGTTAACCCGGGAGAACTCGCTACATGAGATTTTCTCTCACCGTCGTACTTTTTTAAGACTCTTATTTAAACCATTTTTCATTTTAATTACAATTTCAAAATGTTATTTCAGTTATTTTACCTCTTTTGTGAATAAAAATACTAAACAAAGCAAAAAAAGTTGATATTAAGTGAATGTAAAGTAAAAGAAAAGCGATTGGACTTCGTGAGAGAAATTCTCACTAGCGAGTTCTCACGGGTTAAAAAAAAAACTATTAAAAAACGTTAAATATTTTTTTTTTTTTATTATATTTATATTAGCTAAAAATAGCCTTAATTCCAGAAATTCAGATTTTACCTCTTGTAAATAAAAATGCGGACCTGAGAGGGTTAAATATTTAATAAAAAGCTAAAAACTAGAAAAAGAAAACATCAAAAATGCAGGTTAAACTTTCGGATTTATGAGAAGTAATTTATCAAACTACAGTTTAAAGTCATTCATGAAGAAAATTAATAACACCTGTTTCTTATCTGTTACAAAAAGCAAAGTTTGTCGTATCAGAAATCAACTTAGAAGAACATGTGTGCATATTTCTCTTATGGTAATGAAGCATAAATTTACCACACAGCGAGATAGAAAGCTAATTTTTTATCACCTAAGATTTTTTAACAGGAGGACATGTTTCTCACGCAGCAACCGTCACCCTTTCCTATCAACGTGAGCAATGACCGATTATCAGTTTTTTGCTTTAAATACTTCTCCGTGAAATATTTTTGCCCAATCTACAAAAGAACAGAAACTGCATTGAAGAGCATTTTGAATCAGTTTATTTTCTACAATTATGATTTACATAAGCATTAAAATATGTCTTTTTGTGTTATGCATTTTGAATCAGATGTTGAATATCAGTGCGATAGAAGACAAAGGTTCCATAAAAGAAATTTTACTTGACTCGCAGTATGCACAAGAAAATGTTCGATTGACGTGGAAATTCACTAATGTTTCTCGATTATTTGGTGATGTATACGCAGACTTTTCTCTAAAAAACAGTTCAACAAAATGGAGACTCACCTTGACGACAGATAACATTTATTTGGAAAGAATTGATATGGGGGGAAAGGTAAAAGCTAATATTTCGTATTCCTTTCAGAGCAAAAAAGTATCGATTAGTGGACAACAAGACGATATGTGGTTTGAAAAGTTACATGGTCCATCAAGAACTGAACTATTGAAACTGAAAAAAGGATACTTGCAGTTCGAAAACGATGTTTTTTATTTCAACCTAGGTATGAAAATTTTAGGTCCTGCGATAACGAAAATTACGAGATCATCTGATTTCTGAAGACACACAAGGACTAAACTTCTCTGATCTATAAGAAACAACCACGTAATTTAGAGACCTATAATGTGAAAATTTCATAAATAACTGAAAGAATATCGATTCATTAATAATGTTCTGTGTTCCATATTATAAGTGTTCTACAGAGTTTATTCAAAATAATATATTTTTAGCTAGTAATTAAAAAATATATGATCAACTTCAAGGGAGTGTTTTTGTCTTATTGTAATGCTTTCTACGTATTGCATGCCAGTTAGCGTAATACAGTGAGTTTTTCGGCATAAGAGAGTGTTTTGTGGCACTATTACTGTCATTCTACTTACTTTAAATCAATGTTCAAATACAATGTATCCTTATCTGATGCACGATAGAACAACTATTTTATAACGTAAAGTAGTACTGCACTGCTTATTACCATATTCAGAATTTGAGATTGTTCACCAATTTTTACTTATGATGGAGATTTGGATGTTACAAAATGACAAACACACAAGTTTTTTACCATAAAGAAATTATTACGTGACCACCTCCAGAAGGAATCTTTTCTAACAAAAAAAAAAAAAAAAAAAAAAAAAAAAAAAAAAAAAGGAACGGGTAAAATTGGAATGTCCGTTCAAAAGTATGCGTAGACATAACTTAAAAACAGGAAAAGAAAACAAATCCATAACTTCCTTCATGGAAGTCTGTTTAAAATGAAAATTTAATATATTAAGAAATTTATTCAAAGTATGAAAAGATAAAAAAAAATTGTGTCATTCGAAAAGCAGAGATAAAATTTCTTGCAGCAATAAATAATCTGCACTTTGTAGCAATAAACACTAATTTCAAGATATCTCTGATAAATGTTTGCTGTATTGAAATGTAATCTAAGCGTAGATAAGACGTTACAACTGTTGCGATATTTATAAAATTCACACAAATTGAAAAGTAGTTCATTTCAACTTTTGTTACGTTAAATGTTTATGCCAGCACTTAACATTTAACAGTTTTCAGCTGTTTAACCGTTTGCGTGCAGAGGAGCGTAACAGCGCTCTTCTTGATATGTGCCAAATTTGCGGGAAGCGCGATAGCGCTCCTTTTGTTATGTGCCAAAATTGCGAGAAGTGCTACAGCGCTCCTCATGTTTTATGCTAAAATTGCGGAGAGGGTGATAGTGCTCCTATTTGTTGTTTCAGTTTGGTATGTATACCCTTTTTGTACTGAATTATGAATTCGTGAAAATTGTATCTTCTAAAGCATTTTTCGTGAATTGTTTAAACTACATTAGGAGATTTACATAATCATTTAATAAATTTTAGAAGGATTTTAGAAGGTATAAAGGATTTAGAAGAATTAATTAAATTTGAGTAGTATGCGAATTTTGTGCAATATTTATAACCCTACTCAAATGTTTTATTTTAAATATTTTTCTTAGTATTTTGTAGCATTAGGAAATATGTAATGTTCTTACAATAGAAATATAGAAATATTTCCGAATTGAAATATCCCCCCCAACGCCAATAAAGCTGAAAAGATGCAAAGGCCAAAGAAATCCTCCTTTTAAAAATATTTTCTTTTTGTGTAACCAATAATGCTTTTGGAACAAGATAAAATAATGTATCTATAACTCATTCTAAACTGTATTACAACTAATAGATATATTAAATGAATTTTAAAACACGTTATTTTAATGTTACTTAGAAGTACCGTCAGTACATAAAGGGTTAAGTTGGTTGAACTAGCAAAGAGTACGATTTCTGTGTATATCGTCGGCTTACATGTATTATATATATACATACTTAAACATATTCGCATTTTTGGCATATATCCACAAGATTTGTTCCGCACTCAAACGGTTAAAAGCCTGCTGTTTTTCAATTTTCGCAGTTTAACTTTTAACTTACAACTGAACTACAAACATATGTACAATTTTGTGCCATTTCGAGCTCTACTATTATCGCTAAAGACATCTGAATAGGAGAATTTCTATTATAAACAATTTTAGTAAAGAAACAGTATTCGACGGCTCTTACTTAACCCGGGAGAACTCGCTAGTCAGAATGCCCAATTGCTTTTCATTTACTTTACATTAAATCAACTTTTTTTGGTTGGCTTAGTACTTTTATTCACAAAATAGGTAAAATAATTGTAAAACATTTTGAAATTTTAATTAAAATGAAAAATGATTTAAATAAGAGTCTTAAAAAAGTACGACTGTGAGAGAAAATCTCATGCAGCGAGTCCTCCCGGGTTAAAATGTGAGTGGTTTGTTTTCTCTTGTCAAGCTTGAGGCTTGATATTAATCTTAGCTGCTTAGATTAATGCAAATATATTTCTTAAAGGGTACATGTATTCCCTAAAGAGTAGGAGTGACTACACTTTTGTATAAAGGCACTAGGAAAAGGACGAATTTCCCTAAGCTACATAATGATATAAAAAGAGATAAAATATCTTTATTTGGATTGACGAACGTTTCATCGCACAAACGGCGACATTTTCAAAATCATTCATGATAGAAATATTTTCACAAAATTTAAAAATAATAATTTGGTAAAGAATGTCACGAGACATGATGTATAATGAAAAACAGTGAAAACATAAAATAAAATTGAAATTAAATTGGATATTGCGAGCGCGGATTAATTTTTGCTATAGTTACTAAAATTGCATAGCATCTCTTTCCAAATTTTAGTTAAATCAAAGGACACTGAACCATTTCAAATATTATCGTTGCGTAAAAATATCTCTATTGATTCCCGGATTATGGATGGTAAATAAAATCTTGATGGATAAATTAATCTGGATAAATTAATTTTAAAATCTATCTGTAAAGGTTCTTTGCTGCATAATCTGGCCAAAGATGTGGTTCTCATGTTGTATTTGATGTCTGCTATATGTTCTTTGATTCTAGTTTTAAATTTTCTGCTTGACATACCTATATAAAACTGCATTGTTCCATCTTCTTTGGTAAAAAGTATTTCGTATACTCCTGAAAAGTGGTTTGATTGATTTTTAAAATAGAAGATTAATTTATCCATCAAGATTTTATTTACCATCTATTATCCGGGAATCAATAGATATTTTTAAGAAACGGGATTATTTGCAATTATTCAGTGTCCCTTGATTTACCTAAAATTTGGAAAGAGATGCTATGCAAATTTAGTAACAATAGTAAAAATTAATCCACACTCACAAAAATCCAATTTAATTGTATTTTAGTTTGCAGTGTTTTTCATTATGCATGATGTCGCATGACATTTTTTACAAAGTTATTGTTTTTAAATTTTGTGAAAATATTCCTATTATGAATGATTTTGAAAATGTCGCCGTTTGTGCGATAAAACGTTCGTCAATCTAAATAAAGATATTTTAGCACTTTTTATAGCATTATTTAGCTTAATCTGTTTATAAGTGATTATTATACACGTTGTTATGACGAATTTCCTTTTACATAAAAAATACAAGATGGAAAACGACAAAAAACAAAATGGCTAACGACTATTCAAAGACAAGACCTGCAATATGTTCTAGGTAAAGTTTGTTGTATATTATTCCTTGTTATATTTTTACATTGTATAAATAATTTTGGCGTTATTTAATGTTATTAATTTTAATCCGAAATATAAATTTCCACTTTTTTTTTTTTTTTTTTTTTTTTGTAATAATGTAAGTGCATTCTAAAATATTTTCTGTACGTCATATTATGATTTTATACAATTAATTTTTGAAATTTTAAAGCAATTTATTGCGATCTAATTCTTGAAAATATTGTTTCATATCCCAGCTATATAATTACGTGAATTGAAATTTATGTTAATTAAACAAATATAATTTCATGTTTACATTATTTATTAACGTATTTTAAAAAACACACAATCGAAAAAAAAGCCTTTATTATTATGGGTTCTTTATTCTAGAAATATTTGTGTGTGTTATAAAGTAAAATATATAATAATATAAAAAAATAATTGAAGAAATTGATATTTTTCGGATTAAAAGTAACAACGTTAAGTAATGCCAAAATTCCATAAAAAAGGTAAAAATATAACAAATCATATCATTATAAAAAAAGATAACATAAAACAATGCATCTTATCATACTAAGTTAGGAGAAAAATCTTCTCTTAGTATGCCACTATCTTTTTTCCCCTAGTTTATCACTTGAGGATTTATAAAAAAAATTTCTGCATCAGGATTAACTTAGAATAAATAGTGTTTAAAGAAATGTAAAGGGGTGTACTCGGGGAGGGGAGGGGGCAAGTAAATGTGGATTTCAAGAAGTTTAACCCTGGATTTCCACTCTTGGAATCCTATCCCTTATTACCACCAACACGTCAAATTGTCGTGTACTCCTAAAAAGTTTATATTTTAGGGGGATATTCAAAGGAGTTGAGAGATAAATTGAATATTATTGTACAAAAACTAAAAATTTTCGAAACGACGTGTATAGGATTGAGCGCTTGTTATCACCTACACGTCGTTTCGGCGCCTTAAGTTTATAAAAACAAACCAGCTCTTACCGTGGTTGTAATATTGAAAACTTAAAAAAATTACACATGGTATTGACGTAGGAATGATAATCCAGGGTTAGTAAAAGCAGAAATCTGCCAAAACATAGAATCCAATAGTAATTTTAGTTATAATTTTTAATTATTTGAGGTTTAACTTTTACAGTAAACTAATAAGTAAAAGAGAAAAATTCTAAATTTTTATTGTTAAATATGATTGAATTTTAATTATTTTAACCTACATTTATTACATATTGAAAAACAATATTACAAGTATATATATTAAATTCAAAAACTTACCTAAAATTTATGGTTTCTTTGTTACAGACTGTCCTATATGTATCTGCAATACGATAGTACAATAAACTACTATAAATTATATTTACAAATTTTGAAATTACTCAACAAAACTAGCTTTTTTTAAAAAAAATATTTAAATTATCATGTATGATTGGATTAGTTTTAGATATTTCATTGAGTTTTTTAGAGAAATTTTAGGAAAGATTTCATCGATTATTTTCATATATTAGATATTAAAAAAAATCTGATACATATACAAAAATTCAATCGCATTTAATGATAAAAATTTAGAATTTTTCTCTTTTACATGTATGATTTTTTTAATATATAGTATAGGAAAATAATTGATGAAATCTTTCCTAAAATTTCTGTAAAAAAATAAAATGAAATATCTAAAACTAATCCAAACATACAGTAAAATAATTTTTGAAAAAAAAAATAACAAAGCTAGTTTTGTTAAGTAATTTCAAAATTTGTAAATGCAATTTATAGTAGTTTATTGTACTATCGTATTGCAGGTACATATAGGACAGTTTGTAACAAGGAAACCATAAAAGTTTATAGGTAACTTTTTGAATTTAATATCTATACATGTAACACTATTTTTCAATATGTCATAAAATATAGGTTAAAGAAAACATGTGTTACATAATAATGTTGGCTTTAAGCTAAAAAAAACCTTCGTGATTTGCATATGAATGCGATTTAAAAGCTTTTCTGAATTTTGATAATAGAATTTTAATTTTCTTTAGATTAGACAAATATTGAGCGATAAAGCTTCGTTTCAAATCATTACATGAATTGTAATATAGGGTAGGTGGGTTTAACCCTTTAAGACCGGACCCGCACGATCGTGCGGTTTAGGCAATAACTAAAATTCTATCTTCCTGTGTTATCTATTCCATAAATGCCGGAATCGAGTGATTGTGCTGGTTAACAGAAACTACCTTATATAAATTTTATCAACAGATAGTGAATTAGTAATTACAAATTTCAGTTATATCATTGTTTAAAAAAAAAGTCAAAAAGCTGCCCGGTCTTAAAGGGTTAAAGATACAAACAGGGCAAGGATACGCACTGGCTGATTTAATATGAAGCTTCTGTACAGTGGCGGGATTACTCAAGATACTGGGTTAATGTCGCCACTCTTTAATGATCTAGTAAATACATAAAATGGATACTAGGACACATGACTTACTGAAAATATTTAGAAAGCAATGTAATTTAGCAGAAAATGAATAATTACAATGTTCCTTCAGATAGATTTATTGATGTGCTAAGCTTACAATTTAACTCACATTGCAAAAGTCAACCTTTGCCATGGTGGAAGCATTACCCTGAGAGGAATATATAGCGGAAATACCCCCAGCAAAGCCGAAAGAAGAACCGAACTTGTTCAACAAATTGCATCAAAATGTCGGCGAATGCCTGTAGATTACGGGTAATATTATCTTAAGTAACTAATTTTACAGTAAAATGTGTTTACATGTACTCATTTGAAGATACAAAATAAGAAGAAACTAGATGAAAACTAAATTTTTCAAAAGAACAAACGAATTGCGTATAACAAAATCACTCTCACTCTAGGCACTGTTTCTATTGTTGGCCGCTATAGTGCAGGCGCATTCACTATCGCAAACTGTCGTTAGGTTTTAAACTAGGCGGGGTGGCGGATTAACCCCGAGTGGCGCCATTCCCCCGCTCTCCCCTATCTATCTACAGACTTTAAAAATCAATATTCTTGTTTCATGAATCGCTTTTGTTTTAACCCTTAACTCCTGTTAGCGGTCTCACAGTCCGCTGCTGTATTAAGTTTTCATAGTCTGACTTGTAATTTTCTGTTTAGCTATTGATGCTGGTTTAATTTTGATTGGAAAATTAGTAGTATCGCTAGAGACTTCTGAATAAAGGAATTTTAATTAGGGGAAAGTAGGGGAATGGCGCTCACTTAAGGGAAAACATGAATAGCTAGTCAAATTTTGACAAAAAAATCATTATTTTATTAACGAAGTATAACTCCAAAGCATAAGGAACAGTTTGCAATCAACTAATTTTCATAAAAATTTTAGGAATTTTTTTTTATCGTTTTATTTATATGACCATCGATTGAGCGGTAATGCCCGACGTGGTAGGATAATTGTGCTCAGAGTTTGAATACAACGTTTAAGTAAGACAAAAGTCATATATGTAGTTGTGTGGGCTGTTCACACCACTGTAGACTTTTTGCAACCACTTTACACATACTGTGCACACATATTGTGTTACACATATAGTGGGCTACTCTTTTTATATTTAGGTTTTTTGAAATCCACCACTTTTTTGAAATCGTAAAATTTTCCTTGCTTAATGACATATTAATAAAGGCGAAAATAGGGAAATTTTACCATTTCAAAAAAGTAGTGTCAATCAACAAATTGGAATTTAAAAAAAGTTGCCCACTGGTAACACTTCTTCTGGAATTCCACGCGAGCGCCATTACACGTCATCGCCATGTTGGGTCTTATTGCATTATAATTGGCGTAACAACGCACTACAAAAATAAATAAAAGCATTAAAGTACAGCTAAATGTTAGACATAATGAGTAAATTAATATTTGAAAATAAGAGTGTTCACTTAACTTCAAGTTAGATGTTGTAGAATTTTATAATAAAACAACTTCAAACTAATAACTTGAGGATACAAAAATACTTTCCTCCCGACGGGCACTAAATCCTGACTGGGAACATAGAATGAAGTTCGCTAGGTGCCGGTACCGATCGCATGTTTTCAATTCTATTCTGTTTAGAGATATTTGGTGAGCGGAATTACCCTTCTGAGCGTCATTACCCTACTTTCCCCTATGATAGGCCTTTACTTAAAGTTTAATACAGAAACAGTATCTTAAAAGTTAGGCGCACCTTTTATTCATTCTACGATCAAGCGGTGTCGGAGACCGTTCACAGTATTTATGCAAATTTTTCATCACAACAATTAAGAATTAACTGCTGTTTTCGGTCTCACAGACCTCTGTTTATTTTTTAACGTTTTAACTTGTAATTTTCTGTTTAACTATAAATACTAGTGAAATTTACCATAGATTCTAGTATAAATAAATATATTAATTTCGTTAAGTTTCTACCACTAGCGCTAGAGACTTCTGAATAGGTGAGTTTTAATTATAGTAATCATGTACATAAAGTTCAGTCCAATGACAGAGTTTCACAAACAGACTTTTACATTAATCATTCGTTTTACTGGAAATGGGGCAAAAACCCGCAGTAATGGAGCAAAAATACGTATTGCATATCTTTGTCCCACCACTGCGAATTTTTACCTCAACCAATGGGGCAAAGATACACTGAGCAGTGTTTTGTAAAAACTGCAATTTCTCACGAAATTATAATTTGACAGAATGTCGGTGCCACGTACCTAAGGTTCTAATATAACATTTTAATCACTCGTCACATAACTTTAGTGTTCGTTAAAAATCAAAATATATGGAAAGTGCGTATCTTTACCCCTACCTTTTCTAGTATAAAAAGAAAATACTGAAAATCTTGAAGGCAATCATTTCTAATGAACTGTTTATCGAAAATGTCTCAATAAGTAATAACTGTAAAGAGTTAAAAAACTTTAGGGTACAGTATTATAATTCCGACACGCCTCCTAATACCACCACCCTTACGTGAGCTTGAAACAATAATTTTTTAAATGATCGTATAAATTTTAATTTGGCGCAATAATCTCAAAAAAATATTAAGTTTCAAGGCTGGCAGGCCTATTCGAGTTCGGTGGGATACTAGAAACAGCTGACTAAAAAAAATTTCAGAATTGTGGTCGAGATTTCGACGAATCACGTGTTTTTGCTTACCAGTTTGGCTAATGAAGTAAGATGACGAATTAACCCCTTGACCTTCAGGCTTAATTTCGCCGGTGAAGGGCTATTTACCAGGTTATGCAGTGTAAAATGTTTGTGTATAAAACTCATCTTCCATCACTGCCCTGTTATATGAGTTGCATATCACACACCCATCCGGTTCAAATATGCAACCAAAGGGAGAAAATAGGGTAATGACACTCATTTAAGGGAAAACATGTGTGGCTAGTCAAATTTACACAAAACATCAATATTTTATTAATGAAGTATAACACCAAAGCATAAAGACCAGTTTGCAATCAATTAATCTGCATAAAAGTTTTAGAATTTTTTTTTCTCGTTTTATGTAATTAACGATGGATTGAGCAGTAATGCCCGACATGGTAGGGTAATTGAGCTCAAAATTTGAATACAATATTTAAGTTGGAGTTATTTATAGTTGGCGCAACAAAGCACTACAAAAATAAATAAAAGAATGAACGTACAGCTAAATGTATATATTTTTTAGAAATAATGAGTAAATTAACATTAGAAAATAAGAATGTACACTTACCCTCAAGATAGATATTGTAGAATTTTATTCTAAAAACAACTTCAAACTAAGAATGTGAGGGCACAAAAATGCTTTCCTCCCGACAGGCACTATATCCTTATTGGGAACTTAGGATGAAGTTCGCTAGGTGCCGGTACCGATCGCACGTTTTCAATTCTATTCTGCTTAGAGACATTTCGGTCAGCGGGATTGCCCTTCTGAGCGTCATTACCATACTTTCCCCTACTGTGTAGGGGAGACCGTGGGAATGGCTACACTTTAAGGGACTTTACATTTTTTCACCTCAAAAAAATGTTTATTATTTAATAGTAAAAATTCTAAAGCAGAATATTGATCTTTAGTATCTCTATAAATTTAACCGTAATTATAACTGTAAAGTAAGGACACATTAAAAAAAATTCTTTCATCCTCTATACAGTAGCGGGATTACCCAGGATACTGGGGTAATGACGTCACTCTTTAATGACCTAGTAAATACATAAAATGGATACTAAGAAACATATAACCTGCTGAAAATATTTAGAAAGCAATGTAATTTAGTAGAATAATGAATAATTACAATGTTCCTTAAGCTAGATTTATTAATGTGTTAAGCTTACAATTTAACTCAAATTGCAAAAGTCACCCATTGCCATGGTGACTGCATTACCCCGAGAGAACAATATAGTGGAAATCCCCCAGCGAAACCGAAAGAAGAACCGAAATTATTCAACAAATTGGATCAAAATGTCGGCGAATGCATGTAGATTACGGGTAATATTATCTTAAGTACCTAATTTTACAATAAAATGTGTTTACATGTACTCATTTGAAGCTCCAAAATAAGAAGAAACTTGATAAAAATTAAATTTTTCACTACAACAAACAAAACACGCAAAACAAAATCACTCTCACTCTAGGCACTATTTCTCTTGTTGGCCGATATGGTGTAGGCGTATTCATTATGGCTAACTGCCCGTAGTTTTTAAACTAGGTGGGGTTGCGGCATAATTCCGAGGGGCGCCATTCACCCGGTCTTCCCTACATCATGGTTCACAGCGTACCTCCTGGCGGTCAAGGGGTTAGGGATTTTCATTTAGTAACAAGCAGTATAATGATTAACATATTGTTATTTGAACTAAATGAATGCTGTATATTTATAATTTAGTATTGAAGTCTCTCTTAGCATATAAGATTTGGAGGTTAGGGTCCTGCCGGCACTGCGAACCCTGATATTACGGTGGTTCTAATGCCGACACTCTGTCGACATTAGGGAATAATAATCAAAATGGCGTGAACCATATGAATAAATTAGGTTTTTCGTAAAGGTTCGTTCTGTTGTTGAATCATTGATTCTGCAACATGAATCTTATCTGTTCTTCTATATTTTGTATGTGCCATGATCACCACCAAAGGAAGGACATTCAACTACGCAGTTGATGTGATCAAAGTTGGTGATTTTCCGTTTGCTTTGACTAGTAATAGTACAGCGTCTAAAATACCTAGTGTGGAAATAAGCTTTCGAAACAATGCTAAAAATTTGTATCCTTTAAATGTGTGACGATACTGCTAAAATCCCAAGTGTCGATCGCAGCGACATCTGCGGGATTTTCGTATTACATTGTATAGACTAGCAATATCTTGCAGTTGTAGAAAATATCCAGTAGATGTCGCTGCGATATTTATATTTCAGCAGCATCGTTGCTCATTTAAGGGATACATTATTTTAGTGATTTTTTAAGTATTAAAGGGATAGCCGATTTCCACACTATACAATCTAGGCGCTATAGTAATAGGAAGGAAAATATTGGATAATACGAGCAGAAAGGAAACATGTCAATAAAAAAAAAATCTGAAGATACGGCAGAAGTTTTGCCCATACATGCCTGCAACAGGCTTAAAACTGTATTTTCGAATGAAAGGAAAACTCTGGTCACAATATCAACTGACAAACTAATATGTAAACGCAACCCTCGTCTTCTCAAACTGAATTTTTAGTCAAAACTATTTCAATGACGTTCAAATCTTGGCGTTAATCGCCTGTTTGAGTTCGATTATAAGTAAGACTAGGTGCTTGTATAAAAGAGTGGCGATATACACAAAGATTTAACTTATTCTGAAATATTTGTCTTAACTATAGCGTACCCACATTCCTGATCTTGATGATACTATTTATTAATTTATTGAACACATATATCTGACTTGTGTGCTTGACATCAGGGTCCGGCTTATAAGTCATAGTCAATATACAAGGACGAGATAGCACCAAAGACTTTTAAGATACATAGACCGGCAAACTGTCAGTTTAACTGGGGATTTTTGATCATAGCTTTTTTGATTACAGCAGCAAATATGTTTTATATTTTAATTTACCAAAGAAAATGCTTTTATCAGCGTATTTTTTTATTGCGGATCATTAAGTATTAGTCTACCCTATTTCATTTAGGACTTAAAAAAAATACTTTATTATTCATCAATTTTTTTTATTTTTTTCGAATAGCAAGTATTTCAATAAACATCCTCCAAGGATAAAAATATACTGTTATTTTCGTTAATATGCATTTTTTTAATTGCCTTTTTGCATAAAAATTAGTTTTAAAAACGTAGATTTCTTTACAAGTAATTTAAAATTTTCTAAATTACTATATTATGTTACAGTTGCTACCTTTAGTCTAAACTTCCCTAACAGTTATTTTTGTAAGTCAACCTTTAAAAAAGATGGAATCATAATCTTTAACGATCTGTTTCCATATAAATTTCACCTTTATTTCGGTTTATAAGGCATGTTAAAATTAGATATGCTTTTTCAAACATACCATCCATAAAATTATTAATAAATCGCCTTATTTAACTTTATATCTGAAAATTTAATATTTATAACGCATATTTAGATATAAAAAATAGCTTCATGTAAAAAATATGCCATAAAGTTCATATATATTGATAAAAATTGTTTTTAAAGCTCATTCCAGCCATAGCACTTAAAGGAAAATGACTCACAGCTGACGTACAAACCTCGCGGTTCAGGTGTTTCAATTTACTTCAGATGACTGCCATGATTTCGCATGCTTTTGAATGGGAATGGAGGATATTCCATCTACGTTATGATCACGTGATGAAGGTAAAAACTTCTAGCGTAAAGAAAGGAAGGCTTCGTAGACGTAATGTAAATCCTCGCCTTGGGTATATTACCGGTATCACGTGACTTTTTCCAGCCTCGAACCCATATTTGGAATATCCTCCATTACCGGTACCACGTGACATTTTCAGCCTCGAACCCAGATTTGGAATATTGTCCATTGCCAGTCTATGTATCTTAAAAGTCTTTGGATAGTACAAGGAAATTTACAACACCAGTGATTTACATCCGGAAGCTCCACAAGGGGTGTGCAACGGAAACAGCGGGAGTTGAACTCGCAGCCCACCTACGTTCTCAAGCGGTTAGCCGTGTGGTGTTTTAACCACTCAGCCATGGTGGGCGCCTTGATGATACTGAATGACTTTAATGGAGGATATTCCATCTACGTTATGATCACGTTGTCAAGGTAAAATCTTCTAGCGTAAAGAAGGGAAGGCTCCGCAGAAGTAATTTAACCTTTAACTGATGTCACGCGGTCTCCCAGACACCCGCGACTCCCAGCTGTAAACACTTTTACAGCTTTTTACTTTTCTGTACTGAAGTTAAATAATATGAATAAAATACTTTTTTCATGCAATTTAATTCACATGCTCCTAAGAGAAGTACAACGATATCGTTAGGACAAAATTTAAGTAAATTCAACCATTTGAGTTATTTTTGATTCATTTTATTCGAGGGGTCTGAGAGACCGGATCACATCAGTTGTGTGACAAACTTTAGTCACATAAGTTAAAGGTTAATTCCCCGCCAGCCAGTGAAACAGTTCATGCGGAAAGTAGTAGTAGCCTCCCTTCTTATCAGTTAGAAATTCGTGGGGTAAATTACCTGTACCACGTGACTTTTTTCAGCCTCGAACCCAGATTTGGAATATAGTCCATTAGAGGAGTGAGAGAAGTTGACAAGCATTAATAAATAATATGACCCGTAATCTACATGCATTCGCCGACATTTTGATGCAATGTGTTGAACAAGTTCGGTTCTTCTTTCGGCTTTGCTTGGGGATTTCCGCCATATTGTCCTCTCGGGGTAATGCCGCCGCCATGGAAATCGGGTGAGAAATGGCCTCATTTTAGCCGATTCAGCAGAGTGACTTTTGCAATATGAAGTAAATTGTAAGCTTAACCATTATTCTGCTCAATTACATTACTTTCTAACTATTTTCAGTAGGTTGTGTGTTTCCTAGTATCCATTTGATGCATGTACTAGGTCATTAAAGAGTGGCGGCATTACCCCGGTACAGTGGCGGAATTACCCCAGTATCCTGGGTAATCCCGCCACTGTGCAGAGGTTTAAAAAATATTTTTTTATATATGCTTACTTTGCAGTTATGATTACGGTTAAATTTATACAGATACTAAAGATCATGATTCAGCTTTAGAATTTTTACTATTAAAAAATAAACATTTTTTCGAGGTGAAAAAATTTAAATTCCCTTAAGGTGTCGCCATTCCCCCGGTCTCCCCTAATTTTGAAACACCCTTATATTTCCAAGAAATAAAATTTACGTTTATGAATTATCCTTGAAAATATATAATTTTTCTAAATATTTTAAACTAATACTTCTGTCAACGACAATTCGAATTAATTTAAGTTTAGATAGCTCATCTTTTTAAAACTTACTATTATTGTTTATATTTATGTATTTATGTCACAGTTATGAAATAAGTATAATTTTTATTTCTTGCATTTTCTATTTTAAAAAGTGTTTAATTGACTACGAAAAAATTAGCAAAATAATATATCATTTTAATATTTGATTTTTTCTACATATCATTGACTGATGAAATACAAAAATGCTCATCATTACTGACATCCCCATTTTTACATTCTTCTATCTTTACAAGGAGAAAGTACTGGAATCGTGAAAATTTTCGACTTCCAGTTTTCGACGGATTTACACGTTTTAGGGGTCACAGATTCCAAAAAGCATGTTTTCACAAAATGGCTGACTGTGAGTCCGTGTGTCTGTGACTCGGTCTGTATGTATGTAACACAAATTTTTTGGGCGCTTTATCTCAAGAACTAATGCATGGAATTTAATAAAAATTTATATTCAGGTACTCCCCGATATAATTTGGTGCTGATTAGTGTTTTTTGTAAGTCATCCAACAGGTGGCGCTGCTATGCTGCATTTTCATGATATGTGTAATAGCTCTTTCTCAAAAACTAATGCACGAATTTTCATCAAAATTCACATTCAGTTAGACGTTGACACAAGTTGTTGCTGATAAGGTTTTGATGTAAATCACCCAACAGTTGGTGCTGCTGTGCTGCAGATTGCAGGATTTACACGATTTTAGCGATGGTGCTATTTAAAGAACTAATGCACGAAATTTCATATCTTTAGAATTCTCATGATTGGCATAGGTTATCCCACACATTTTTTGTGGATTGAGATAAGGAAAAAGCGCTAGCCGTTCCATGACATGCACCCCATTATACAAAAACCATTCCCAGGAGGATTTTACGATGTGAATGGCGACGTTGTCCTGCTGGAAAACCCAACTTAGGTCACCAATTCTCTCTGCAAATGTCAGTAGATGGGTTTCTAGCATTTCTTGGTAATTGATAGCCTTCAAGCAGCCTTAAGGAAGAGCCAGGTTAAGTTTACCGCCATAGCCAAAGCTTCCCCACACCATTAATGAGCCTCTATCTTGCTGTCTTTCGGAGAAAATTTCCTCTTCTTTCTTCATGTTATGCCAATAGAAAGCAAGGCCGTATAAGCCATCGAAATTAATTTTTTTCTCATCTGAGATTATAACATAATGCCACTGGTCCTTCCAGGTTTTTTTATATTTGGCCCAATGGACTCTCTTTTGCATGTGAATAGCTTTCAACATGGGCTGCTGTTTCCTTTTCCTATATCGTAAATTTCTTTTACGTTTTTCAATTCGTGAAAGGGTTGATCTTGTCACAGGGATGTTATCCTCATTGGCCAACAATTTTAGGGAAATATACCTCGTGAAAGACGACGCAAAACACCTCTTTCCTGCATGGAAGTCATTTTTCTACATGTACACCTCCTTTTTTATACCCGTAAGCATGCCCTGATTTAGAAAACTGTCTATTACGGTTTTAGATCGTTTGATTTGCTTACATATTTGTCTATGTGAAAGACCTTGTTTCTTAAAAGCTGTTATCTGAACTTTCTCGAACTTTGATAGCTGGGTTTTCTTTCCCGATGCAATGCTGCAGGAGAAATAGAAAATACAACCTTCTAAAGTCTACACAAAGTTCGAGAGGCACAGAGCAAGTATTTGACAACTTCCTGATGTCATAAACATGTTGAACTGCAGCAGCTCGAATGTCGACAGTTACCAATAAATACTAATATTAGCAGTGGCTTTATTTCGGCGGGACCCTTTTTCCCCTCTTTTATTATGCATTCATCTTTTTCTCCTGCCCAGGTGGGGCAGGGAATGAGTTACTACTTGTAAATATGTATTTGTATATAGACTTTTTTAATATATTTGTTTCGTGTCCAGTTACGGCACACAATTATGGTGGCTTTATTTCGTTGGGACATACTTTAGTGAATATTATAGTGTTTAAGTATGTGCAAGATATGGCACGTGGTGCAGTGAAGGGTTAAAGTCGAGTCTACATCCACAGAATTGCATGGATCCTCCCTAGGTATAACCTGACATCGGGTATTTTTTTTAATTTTTTTTTCAATCAAATATGATCCTATTAATTAGGGGAAACCACCAAAACTTTTCATTTCTACCAAAAATCTTCCGGTCTTAAAGGGTTAAATTGTTGAACTATATAATGATTCTTTAAAAATCATATACTTAGAACGAACACTGGGACCAAAATAGTTTTCGTTAGGGTTAAAAAAATATCCTCCTATTAAAATCTTTTGAAATAGAGTTAAACTCGACGTTTAACACTTTTTTTTTTTTATAAAATTTAGAAATATATATTTTATTTTTGTTTCATCACATCAAAATAAATGCAACACGCAGATGTGGATATTTTTTGTATATTTGCACTCTTTATTTAATGCCATAATGTTTCTATAAAAATACAGCGATATAATTTTTAAAGTCTCTTTCTGTCTTATTTTTGGAAAGACATAATAGTAGGGGAGAATGGAAAGGAATGGGACACTTTTACAAAAATAAGAAAATCACCTTTGTTTGACACAAAAACAAATAATTTCAACTTATAGAATAAAAAATGAAACACTTTATAATGTCCTTGAACAATATAGAAACATAATTTGCAGAAACAATTTTATAATTAAAGAAATTGTAAGTTTCAAAATGTGTCCCATACCTCCCCACTTACAGGGAGGTGTAGGACAGCTAAAAAAAAGTATGATAAAGCACAAATAGTCTAATGTCGGATACATATACAGTCTAACAAATATTGTAGGTTGGTAATGTCTGTGCCACAATATCAAATTCAGTATCTTCATTCAGGATTCCATAATTCAGGAAAATTCAGGATTGTCAGTCTCAGATGACATTAAGAAATCATGAGGGTCAATCCATTTCAAGTGGTCCAGAAAATCATTTATTCGTTGCTTGACCATTTTTTAAAAATCTGAATTTTTTTTCTACAACAACCCTAACATGATGGGAGTTCAAAATGACTATTATTTTAATTTTTATTAATTTTTGTTTGTGCATGGCGGCCAACTTTGTTTCATCGTCTGCAGCAATTTTCTCACAAGAAGGGTTTACGGAATTGTAAATAATTCATCGTTTATTTATCCAATTCAAGTGCGGATTAAAGCAATTTATACAGAATACATTGGGCTAAAAATCTGGTGATGGAGTAGTTTCCTAAACTAACTGCTTATTGGTAAAATTTAAGAATAAAGTTTCAGTTTTTTTGCAAAATTTGTCCGTTTACAAGAGGAAATTTTTCTAGCAAGGAATACTGTCAACATGACTTTTTTTACAAATAGGCCGAAAGTACTTGTATTCCAACGCCGAGTTCCAGATCTTGGACTTGCTTTCCCTTGGCTAAAAAAAATCCCAAATTTTTCACAAGTGTCAAAAATCGCACTTTTCAGGCTTTGATATATCTGGTGGCTCACGAGATAAAAATCTGAAATTTTTTTTATAAGAGTATTGTATGGTAGTATTATGGCACAAGAAATTTCAGGATGGAGATTTGACTACAAGCTGAGATATGGCAAGGGTAACATGTCAAAACAATACTGACAAACTATTGTTTTCTTGTAGTCACAGCTAAGTAATTATCTCAGAGTGTCATTTTAATTTATGTTTTTGATTATCTTTAAATAATAGTAACAGAAAATAAAGCCCTTTGCAAAGCTTAGCAATTAATTAAAAAAATAATTATGCCTAATGCCATTTTGTATGGTTTCAGTAATTTTTGTTGTAAGTAATTTTAGTAACTAAAAAAAACCTCAGCACTTTTACATAAAGAAAAAAAATATTTTCATACAAGACCTGAGACAAAAACAACATAGGGAAAAATAAAAGCTGTTAATGTTGTCATACTTGTTGAGACATGATCAAACGTGTCAAAACACATTCTTGCTTGTTGGTTCAAAAACCACAATTTTGATCTTTCTCAAAAATTTATTTGTAGGAACCAAGTCTTGTAATCTCTTGATTACTTGATTGAAGATCTTGGCCCTGCTGGCTCATAGAAATATACTTTGAAATCACTATGTGCAAGTCTCAATTGATTAATAATTCCTAGCTTACTTCTTATGCAAAAATGTGATTTTTCTGCAGTATAAATTTTGAAAAGGCTTTGGATATCTTTACTTTCTGAAAATTACTTGAGTCTGATGCATGGTAACATCACATAATGTTTCATTTACAGGAACATACTTATGGTAGGAACAAGTTTCAGGGACTGGCAAGCAGCATTAAAATTGTAGTTTTTAAACCAACAAGCAGGAATGTGTTTTGACAAGTTTGATCATGTCTCAACAAGTACGCCAACATTAACAGCTTTTCTCTTTCCCTATTCTGTTTCTGTCTCAGGTCTTGTGTATATATATATATATATATATATATATATATATGTGTGTGTGTGTGTGTGTAAAAGTGCTGAGGTATCTTTTAGTTACTAAAATTACAACAAAAATTACTGAAACCATACAAAATGTAGGCCTTAGGCATAATTAATTTTTAAATTAATTGCAAAAGGCTTTATTTTCTGTTACTATTATTTAAATATAATCTAAAAAATAAATTTAAATGATACTCTGAGATAAATACTTAGCTGTGACTACAACAAAACAATAGTTTGGCAGTATTGTTTTGAAATGTTGTCCTTGGCATATTTCAGCTTGTAGTCAAATCTCCATCCTGAAATTTCTTGTGCATAACACTAGCATACAATACTCTTATTAAAAAATCAGATTTTTATCTCGTGCCCCACCAGAGATATCAAAGCCTGAAAAGTGCGATTTTTGTCATTTTTGAAAAAAATTTGGGATTTTCTTTAGCGAAGAGAAAGCAAGTCTCAGATCTGAAACTCGGCGTGTGAGTACAAGTACTTTCGACCTATTTGTAAAAAAAAAAAATTATGTCATGTTGACAGTTTTCCTTGCTTGAAAAATTTCCTCTTGTAAACGGACAAATTTTGGGAAAAACTGAAATTTTATGCTTAAATTTTACCAATAAGCAGTTAGTTTCGGAAACTACTCCATCACCAAATTTTTAGCCCAATGTATTCTGTACAAATTGCTTTAAGCCGCACTTGAATTGGATAAATAAACGATGAATTATTTACAATTACGTAAACCCTTCTTGTGAGAAAATTGCTGCAGACGATGAAACAAAAATAGCCGCCATGAACAAACAAAAATTAATAAAATTAAAGTAACAGTCATTTTGAACTTCCATCATGTTAGGGTTGTTGTACAAAAAATTTCAGATTTTTTAAAAATGGTCGAGCAACCAGTGCTGGACCACTTGAAATGGATTGGCCCATGAGTTCAATTTATTTACATTTTGAAGTAAATGAATATATTATCAATGTTATAATTAATATATTACACTCTTAAAATATTTACATTTTAGCAATTTACATTCATCTTATTAAAAAGAATGAATTGGACTTGTCCCATTCCTCCCTTTGCTGGTATGTCCCATTCCCCCCCCCACACACACACACTACCTTCTTTTATGTTACACTTCTTGTATACACAAAAATACTGCTTTTAGGATCAGTTTAAATTATGGATAACATACAGTATAATGTTCCATAAATAGGAAAACTATTACATCTAAGCATAAACAAGTCATTAATACACAAAAGGCATAAAAAGTAAATGAAGGAGATTTGCTTTTTACTCATAAAATAATCCTTTTCTTTATACAATTGCAAGCTTATGCAAATCAACAACTTTTTTCAACTGAAGATTGGGCTACCATTGCTTCATCTAGTGTGCGATTGATTAAATATTTAGAATGTTACATAAAGAGAAAAACCTATTGTCCCATTCCTCCCACTGTCCAATTCCACCCCACTCTCCCCTATATGATCATGAAGTTATTTGCTTTCTTTAGAAAATCCATACATTTAAAATACCTGCTATATTATGTATTTAATACATTCGATAAATTTATAATATATATATATATAAACTATATATATATATATATCATTAAAAATTATGTAAAATAGATAAATGCATCCTTAAATTCAATTTATAACGATGATTGTAATATGCAGGGTGTCCCAAAATTTTTTAAACGCGCTTTAATTTTTTTATCTATTGGAAATACGGAGGCGTTGTAAATTGCAAAGCTGCTCAAAATGAGGTAGGAATGAAGGTTGTGTTTATGAAATATTACTGTCTTAATTTTCAAAAAGTTACACTTTTTAATAATTTATTTCTTCCTTTGGACTTATAAGTTATATTTGGAAAATTATCTCAATGCTCTGACAAGTAAAACAGTAAAAATTGTATTTTTAGGGTTCCGTACTTATAAAGAAAAAAGAAAGAAAAATAATGTGTTAAGCATAGATTATGAAACACTTTCCAACACTTCCTGAAAGCTTTAACAAATCTTTGTTATTTAGAGAAATAAGGTATATAAGATAACTAAGTAAACATTTTAAGAAAACGTATAAAACCTTTTGAAAAACTGATTTCAGCAGTTACCGTCCTTAGCCACATATGTATAACAATCCTTTTGAACAGCCCTGTATTTGATCTGTAAGTTGATATATGTACTACATAAAGGAGAAACTTAGTTTAGCAAGAGATGCACAACAGGTTGAATTTTCTCTTTCAGCAATTTATACTAATAGATGGAAGCATACTTGAATACTTTTGTACAACCCTGTAGTTAACCTAGTACCTTTATTACACGCCACTATTTAGCTAAACTTTAATTCAAACTAAAACACTACTGAAATCACATTTCCAGAAATTATCATTTATAGACGGTCATGTATCCAATTCTTTCCGTGACCCTGTATATCATTTTATTTATATTCTACAAACATTTCTTAGTAAGCTAAATGCAGGTCAGCGTAAAAATCCATAACTCATTTAAAATAAACCACCTTTAAACAATTTTCACTCATACCCAGTAACCATTACGAATTTTTTGTGTAGCCCTGTATATGAATTATAGCATTTATACACACCATATAGTATGTATAAATATAGTGAAACATAAAAGCGCATATCATAATCAAAAATGCATTTCCAGCAATCATCGCTAATGTACGGCACTTCGGATACAATATAGAATCTGAAATATTTTGTGTGTCCCTGTAAATGCTATGCACTTCGTATTACACATGAAATAAATTATAGTAAACCTCAACGACATAACAATTTCATTATACATGAAATAATTTAACATAATTAAAATACAATTCCCTCCCCCCCTATATCATTATGTAACAGAATTCTTTTGTATGGCCCTGTAAATCAATAATAACTATTCTTTACACGCATAGTCTGCAGAATGCATATTTTAGTGCACGTCATTAATGCATATCAATTTTATTATGTTTGAAAGCCTGTAACACCATTACAAATTATTATAAATGATTTTTTCCCATAGGCCGTAACGTAACGGAAAACTTTTGACTGTCTCTGTAAATGAACTAAACATGATACAAACTTCATTTGAATTAGGGAACGTGCTATGGTAAACTTCAATAACTTCCAGAAATTTTAGGGCAATCCGAGTATATTTACGGAAGTTAGAGCGCGGAATTTTGAATCTTTTCAACTTTGTTGGAAAGTATTAAAACGGAATCATTATAAAATCACTCCTCTTTCTGTCTGTCTGTCACTGCCATTTTACTCGTAAACTATGGAACGTGGAAAGTTCAAATTCGCTAAAGTAATAAAGTCTATTGACCCACATAGTTATAGATTATTAACCATTCACACAAATATATTTAGGGAAAATGTAGAGGGGCTAATTTAGTTACTTGAAGAAAAAAAAGCTTTTCTTTGTATATCGTGGGGGGAGGGGGGTATCGTGTGAATGCTTTTGTGACGGCAAACTCAAAATACATTTCTTTTTATTTTAAGTATTATATTTTGAGAGATATATTAGAAAATGTCATGCAAAATATGTCCCCTCCCCTTTATTTCCGAATCAACTGAAACTAAAATTATGAAAAAATTACGGGTGATAGAAGTTAATTTAAACCTTGTAGGAAAACTACAGCGATTACACTAGGTCACATACTTTTAGAGAACATCGCATTTTTCTGTTACAGACAATTTTCTATTTGCAGGCGTTCAGCAAAGGAGTTGAGGAGCACTGAAGGTGCCCATTGTTGCAGAAATATAAAAGGATTGATGATAATTTTTTAAAAAAAAATTGCGGTAATTGGCCGAGATATTTATACATAAAGAAACGGACAGTTTGGACAGTCAAAAACACAGACGACGTACTCTATGCGCCATCGGTTTTTAAAGCCTAGGTAACAAGCTTTAATGATATATTTGGGTAGTGCAATGCCCAGTTACTAGTTCATATATTTATTGTACGGAACCCTTTGTACGCGAGTAGGGGAGAACGGGGCGAATGGCGACGCCTTAAAGGAATTTAAATTTTTTCACCTCAAAAAATGTTTATTTTTAAATAGTAAAAATTCTAAAGCTGAATCATGATCTTTAGTATCTGTATAAATTTACCGTAATCATAACTGTAAAGTAAGCACACATAAAAAAATTTTCTTTCAACCTTTGTACAATGGCGGGATTACCCACTATACTGATATAATTCCGCCACTCTATTGAGGTAATGACGCCATTCTTTAATGGCCTAGTAAATACGTAAAATGGATACTAGGAAACACATAACCTACTGAAAATATTTAGAAAGAAAGAATTTTGCAAAATAATGAATAATTACAATATTCCTTAAGCTAGATTAATTAATGTGCTAAGCTTACAATTTAACTCAAATTGGAAAAGTCACCCTTTGGTATGGTGGCGGCATTAGACCGAGAGGACAATATAGCTGAAATCCCCCAACATCGCCGAAAGAAAAACCGAACATGTTCAACAAATTGCATCAAAATGTTGGCGAATGCATGTAGATTACGAGTAATATTATCTTAAGTACCTAATGTTACAATAAATGGTGCTTACCTCTACTTATTTCAAGCTCCAAAATTAGAAGCAACTAGATGAAAACTAATTTTTTTACTAGAACAAACGAACGACGTACAACAAAATCACTCTCACTCTAGGCACTGTTTCTATTGCTGGGCACTATAATGCAGGCGCATTCACTATCTCAAACTGCCGTTAGTTTTTAAACTAGGCGGGGTGGCGGCATAATCCCGAGTGGCGCCATCCCTCCGGTTTACCCTAATACTCGAACATTACCGTTTACTTCTACGTCAAAAATTTATCGATTGATAGTTTATGAAATTTTTCCATTTTATGAATTTGGAACTTTCCGGAACTGAAAACGCGTTATTTTATTTTTATTTCCATATTCGCAATTTTTATGTATTATTTTTATATATTATGTAGTTATGCGCATTTATTTTAGTTTTATTATTTTCAACCTGTATTAAACTTTAGCATAATACGTGGTGAGTATAAAAATTTGTAGATAATATCATCTAATTTCATAAAAGAATTCGTAATAAATTCAAAAAATAACCTCACTCAGTGTAAATTCTGAACTCATAGTAATTTCTGAAATTAGAATTTCAACTATGTTAGGGATTTCTGAATTGTCTATTTCGATATCTTCATTCAACGAATCAATATATGGGGCATTCTCACAATCTTTTGACTTTTAAGTCCCTGAATAATATTTTTTATTTTAGTACATATTCTTGTGGGGTTTTTTTTTATTTCATATACTGGGGAACATCCCATTGCAAGCCTGCATAACAATATTAACAAAATAAATAAATTTTGGAGGATGTTGGGGGTTCAAATATCCAGGAAACTCCTATATCGTCCGGTTTCGAACTGTCCGTATAAAATTGTTTCAATAAAAGTATTTCGACGTAATTTTTTTCCGAAACTGGGACTATTGTTTTATATTAATATGTAGCAAAAAATTAACCTGCACACATTTTTATGGTTGTTATTATTTTTTTAAATCTGTACCTGGGATTTAGATTCCTTACCGTCCCTCTTCAAAAATTATACAGAAAATAATTTCAGATGCAGACACAGAATTTTTTCAAGTTTTTTTCTCATGCAGATGTATGATAGAGAAAGAATGTCTAAAATTCTTTGACAGGAAATTTACTGCAGATTTAAATCAGCATTTAAATATCAATTTCAAGCATCTTGGCTTTATTGGTAGTCTTACCGTCCCCAAGCTTTATTCCTCCCCGTTTCGACGTAAATTAATTTTTTTTTTCATTTAATCCAATGTAAATAACTGTTTCAAAAAATCAATTAACATTGTGGCTATCACTTAGTCTTAACATGATTTGCCTTAAAATAGTTGTAATTTTCCTTACCGCCCCATCCTTACCATCCCTTTTTTTCTATTAATGTCCTTTTTTTCCTTCCGTCTCTTCTTTAACACCCCTTTAAGACAATGTTATACCAAAATTTTGTACTAAAAATACTACATTGTTATTATTTCTTATTTGAATGCCCTTTGGGTACTATGGAAATTCATTATAAGTAATAAAAAATTAAATTAAAAAAATTAAAAAACCCGACTGCGTAAAAAGCGAAGTAATTAATTATTTCTCATCAATGTGAAACTATTTTTTTCAATTCCTACTATTAAATCACACTTTCGCTATACATACCTTGTTCAAATTTTCAATTCTTAATAAAATACGTATTAATCATCCAATCAAGGCCAAATATTTTTTTTAAACTTGCAGTGGATGACTCTTGTGTTAATCCAGTTTTTTTCAAATATTAATTTACTAATTAAATGAAATTATTTAATTTTCAATAATCTAGAGAGTCCTCTTCTTGATCAATGTATTTTAAGACCGAGAGAGCCCTCTTCTTGATCAAGGGATTTTAAGCGCCACTCAAAAGGAAAGAAGAATGGGAGAAAAAAAATTGTTATTGACCTAAGTAGGAATTGACTTAATTTTTTTTTATTACAATACTTGTTTATATTACTTACCTATTTTTTTTTTATTTACTTGTATTGATGACTTTTAAGCTGTGTTTAATTGTTAGTTCCTATCTATAAACACTGTTTTCATGAGGTCTATAGACGTCTATGATGGTTAGAGTTGCAGTAAAGCTAGAGATCCTAAGTACACAACTTCCAGGTTGTATAATATTTTAACGGAGCTCTGATAGTAAAGTAGTCAATGAAACATCCTCTTCATTTTGAAAGACCTATCCAATGATATGCCACTCAATAGGGTGCGTAAATTTTTTTTTCGTTTCTACCGCCATTTTGTATTTTACGGCCAGAATTTTGAATTTATAAAAACAAAACCTAGCCTATAACAATCGGGCCGTTAAGATGAATTGATAGAGACCTCAATCATTAAAATCCATCCAGCCGTTGGGATGTTTCGAGGGTATAAAGAAATCCACTTACACAGATACGCGTGAAACACATAACCCTTCTTTTCAGTCCGGTAAAAATTTAGAAAATAAAAAGTTTTAGTGGTAAAATGGTAAGGAAAATTAAACTCGCAAGTTTAACTTAAATCTCAGTTAAATAAAAAATTTTCGCTGCTGACCATTTTTACTTTATTTTGAATCATTAAGGCATTCGTCTATTAGATTTAAATGTTATTTTAGCAAGTTTAATTTCACCAGATTTTTACTCCTGAAAGTCAAAAGATTGTGAGAATGCCCCATATGACTTTCCGTTACATTATTCTGGAAAAGTTGGAAAGTGATTTTTAACCTATGCGCGACGCATGATATCATTCTTGTTATATAAAATAGTTTCATTAAAATTGTGAAAACAAAGTAGTCATTTTCATTTTATTTATTTTGTTAAGTTTGTCAATTTTGTTAAGTATTTATTTTGTTAAGTAAAAGCAAGAAAACCGAAAAAGACGGCAAATTTTAATTAGAAAATTTTCAGGGCTGTTCGTAAATATATAAATTCGTAGCACCTATAGTCGTCATCTGATCTGTCTGTCTGCCCCGTATATAACAGCGCAAAAACTACCCAATCGAATGGCTTGAAATTTAATATATTGGGTTGGCAACTAAGTTCCCGCAGTTTTTTTAAATAGAAGTTTTCTACCGGAATTTACATTTTGTTTTTTGCATAGAGTTAGCTTTTGTTGGAATGCAGGTATATAAAATGGAGTGTCAAGTTGAGAAAAAAGAGCATTTTCGACACCTCCTCCTCTTTGCTTTTAATCAAGGTTTGAAGGCCGCAAAAGCTGCTCGCGACATTTGTGCTGTGTATGGTGAGGGTGCCATAGCTGAAAGAACCGCACATGATTGGTATGCCAAGTTCAAAAATGGAAACTTTGACATCAAAGACGCACCTCGTTCTGGCCGTCCAGTTGAATTCGATGAGGAGCGATTAAACAAACTTTTGGACGAAAATTCGCGTCAAACGACAAGAGAACTCGCAGAGAAAATGAAATTCTCCCACACTTCTATAGAGAAGCACCTTCACTCGATGGGAAAGGTTCAGAAGTTTGGAGCATGGGTTCCGCATACTTTAAGTGACAAAAACAAAAACCAACGAGCCACAATCTCCGCTGGTTTGCTTGCTCGTCACTGCTCAACTCATGGAAACAAGCAACGATTTCTTTACCGAATCGTTACTGGCGACGAAAAATGGTGCCTGTACATTAATATGAAGCAACGAAAGGAATGGCTTAGCCCAGGTAAATTACCAACACCGCGTGTGAAACAAGATCTTCATCCACGTAAAACGATGTTGTGCGTATGGTGGGACTGGGAAGGGATCATCCATTACGAATTGCTTGAACGGAACCAAACAGTCAACGCAGAACTCTATGTACGACAAATGGAACTACTCAACACGGCTATTCAAGAGAAAAGACCTAATCGGCAGCATGGAGTCCTTTTGCTGCACGACAACGCCCGCCCTCATATCGCCAATATGACCAAGGAAGCCATTCAAAAGCAGGGCTGGGAAGTGCTGCCGCATCCGCCGTCTCTCCCGATTTGGCTCCAAAGGATTTTCACCTTTTTAGATCTCTATCAAATGCTATGCGCGGAGTTTCGTTCAATACTAATGCAGAATTGAGAGCTTGGTTGTATGAATTTTTCGAGTCGAAACAGAGGGATTTCTACCAACGAGGTATTGAAAATCTTGTTGAACGTTGGGAAGAAGTTGTAAACATCAAGGGAGAATACATTGTTGATTAATTATTTGTTACTTTTATTGAAAAATAAACTTTTAAATAATTTTAAAAAAACGGCGTAAACTTAGTTGCCAACCCAGTTGGAATTCCACAGTTGACATTCCATTTAAACCTTTTCGACTCGGGCGTCTCTTACACAAATTCTATTCGGTTTACACCACTTTTAAAAAGAAGTTTCCTTCAAGTACAGAATTTCAAAAATGCTGTAATTAAATAAGGCAAATTTTATTTTCCTTTATTACTGGTGCAAAAACAAATTTTGCAAAGAACGACGATGTCCAGTCAGACTGGACATACGAGTGCAAAGAGTTAATGATATGAAATTTAACTCGATAAAAAAAATGCATTTAAAAACACGGCGGGAATTTAGTTGCCAACCCACTTGGATTTCATAGCTGACATTACATTTTAATAATCTGAAATTTAACGTAAATTAACTCCATAAAAAAAACAGAATATAGATTCCGGTAGAAAAAGTGTTGTAACGGAGCCGATGACGTAAGGTGGTGTGGTAGCGGGCAACTTCAACGGCCTAGTCTTATCAATATCGAAAAAATATTTTATTGTTTCACAAACAATTAAATAAGAATTTCTTGATTAAATAATTCATAATTACAACATTTTTCATATAAGGGTTCGAGTTCAGCTGACAATAATATATTTATAGAATCAAGTCCAGTCCTCGAATAATAGATCGCTTTCAGTGTAGTCAGTCTCTTACTTATCCAATGTCCACTATTTTCGAAGATAGAGCTCGCGATGCTCGACAGGAATGTCGCACTTTTGTAGGTGTTTAACCGAGGTTTAGGAACCTCCGATCTTCCACTCCGTGATGGAGATATCTTAACAGCCACACCTGGCTTTCGCTTTTCTGTGCTTCGGAGTATGCCCCGATGCCATCGACCCGTGAGAGATTTCCACTCTGCACGACCAGAAACACCTTGAAGTCTCAACTTCAACAGAAGGGAAAATTAAGCTCCCGAGAATGCTCTCGCATCCTCTTTTATCAGTTTCGTTTTTCCGTCCAGGACCAAAGCCACTCCCATTAGCCACTCACCATCCGTGGGCCATGATCTCATAGGCCAGCCCTTTCTCTATAGGCTGCCGTCAGGAACTTTCGCGTCCGGCTTCATCTCTGGTTTCACTTTCTACTTTCCCACGGGAACGAGGCCCTCGTGTACATCAAAAGAATATTTCTCTCGCTAGATAAAAGAGTTCCTTCCACCCTAGTGTCATCTGCGAAGATTGATAGAAATTGAAGTATTTGTTTCATGTCTAGCGACATTTTTTAGGACTCTGAAGAAATTTGGAGGCTAGGTGAAAATACATTAGCTTCCCTATGCTGGCTTTTGCCTTGTAAATTGAGAGTTCCAATGTGAGATATCGTCGAATTCTCACAACACCCCTCTCTCAAATCATATTTCGGCTACCAGACGTAATATGCTGTAAGGGAAGTGGTTAGCTCATACATTTCAAGTGGCCCATATTTAATTATATCAATTCCTAAAAAAAACTTTTCCTGCATTTTATACTTAGCTTGCAAATGCTGGACACATTTGATTACGAAATTTCTCTTTAACAGACAAAACACATTTATATTTTACACGATTACATTTACACATAATAAAATGAATATTAATATATACATATATTTAAGTTGAGTTTGAGTCACACAATCCTCTACTAAATCCTTAACTGCTAAAACATGTCACTTGAAAGTTTATCTCTGAATTTAGCATAGTGTTTGGGCCGCGAAGCTTTACGTGTCAAAACGTTTCTATTCTCCACGCCTTTTTCATTAGGTTTCGGTATGTTTACTTTATAGACTTGAGACTTTTCGCGTCTACTTGGGACGTTTGTAAAAAGATTAGTCGCGGAACTTTTATAATCGATTCTCCCTCGATTCATTCTTCTCGTGTCCCTTTCATACGACTTATGTCTGGTGGAACCTAATCCTGCATCTCCTGACACTGCATTTCTTTTTAGCGTATCTTTAACGCGCCTAGATTTCCTGTTGTTCCTGGTCTGCCCAATTCTTACCGGCTTACCTCTTTGATCGCCCGTTAAAGCTATACCTATACGGGAGTCATTTGACTTCTCAAAATCCCCACAATTGCAATACGTCTTCTTTATTTTTGACCTTCTCGCTTCGCTTAACGACTCGTCCTCATCTTGTTCTCTTTTAAGCCTTTCTCTCCCAATCTTGCTTAATCCAACGCTTAAATTCCCCTCTCGATCGGGTAACAAAAGGTCCCCTCCGTCTACTTTAAAATTCCCATTCATCTTCCTTAACCAGCGTTCATTCTCGCTAGATTTTCCTCCCGTATTCACGTCAATCATTTTTGACCGGTTTCTCTTTTTCGACTCGTTCCCTTGCGTCGGATCGGACTTCAATCCTTCTGGTTTCGGTTTCGCCTGACTCCGTGTTATCACGGCGTTTAAATTCTGGGCATTATCGCTCTTAATTTTATCGATCAATTTTTGAGTTTCGTTTCCTAATATATAATACGACAAGTCTGATTTATTCTCTGCTACTATGACCCTCGTTTTTATATTCCCCACTCCTTCAATTTCTACGACAACGTGGGCGGTCGGTAAACGAAGCGTATCGTTCGTCAACGGTTGCCTAACTCGTACAGCACCACCGTCTAACTGATTGGGCTTAATTAATTGACTAGGGGTCACATCATAGCGCGTTCCGGAATCCCTTAAAGTCGTGCATTCCTTTCCGTTAATTAGAGCACGGCTAAGATAAGGTTTGAAACTTTCCTCAAAATTCGTACCTACGCAAATGTGATGAACGCTAGTAATAGGTTCTAAGTTCCTTTTGTTTTCCGGACAATTGGCTTTTAAATGCCCAATTTTGGAGCAAATAAAACACTTATTCCAATTTTTACGTTCGAAGATCCTTTCTCTTTCGTTTTCCGTGTTTTTCTCTCTCCAATTAGTTTTGGTTTCCGAATGCCAATATCTCATTTCGTCTTCATTTTCCGTTTTTTCCGTTCTCCTATCCCGCGAATTTCCTTCAAATTTTGGTTTCGTATTCCACGATTTTCTTGACACCCCTTTTATCGCCTCGTATTCGTCTAGTGCCGTAGCGAGCACCAAGGGATCTTTATAATTCGCCCACGAATCAATAAAATGCTCTTTCAAATCGACCGACGCGCGTCGTTTGATCTGATCAGTGATCAACAAGTCTTTTAATTCAGAAAATTGCGTAATCCCCAAACCGTTAATCCATCCTTCAAGAAAACTATTCAATTCGAATATGAGATCTCTCCACGGGTTTCCTGGATTACGCGTATGTTTATTCAGTTTTTGACGGTACGCTTCCGCACTCAGCCTGTACCGGGCTAATAAAAGCGATTTAACATGTTCGAAATTGTCAATTTTTTGAGCTGGTTCGCGTAAGATTAATTCTGCAATTTCCACCGGCAATAATGCTAACAAGTGCGTGACGTATTCATCTTGCTCTATTCCGGACCTATTCGCCTGTCGCTCGAACAAATTCAGGAATAATGTTATGTCGGATCGTTCAGGATCGAAACGATGCATAATAGTTTTAAGAGGTAATCTAACGGATCTTTCGGAACCGCTGCTTACCGTAGAATTTCGCCTTTCTGAACTCTGCGTTAATTTTAGCTGTTCTAAAGTAAACGCCCTTTCCTTATCTTTCTCTCTCTCTTCCCTAACTCTCTCTTCTCTCTCTCTTTCCTCTCTCTCTCTCTCTTTTTTTCCCCTCTCTTTCTCTTTTTCTGCCGTGATGCGTTCTTCCCTATCCTTCACGATGTACCCTGCCTGTACTAACGTCAGTTCCTCGTCGTATTTTTCTGCTGCTTCAATTTTTTCGATTATCATTGCCATATTGTCTTGTTCATCTATTCCACCCCTAAAACTTCCGCGAGATTCTGTAAATCCGCTTTCCTCCAGTACTTCAGTGAATTTAACTTCGACATGACTACGGTGTGTTGAAATAATACAAACGGAAACTATTCGTTTTGTTTATCAATTTAGAAGTATATGAACCTTACACCTCACAATAAATATTTTACCACTAAACACACAATATAAATAAACATTTCAAATGCATAACCAATATGTAAAAATAATTTTATGATTTTTCAAAGGATTTTCAGAATTTCTATATTCTTGTGCCAAACGTAAAGCAAAAACTAAAATTCAAAATTTTAAAGCTTTAGAGTCCCTATACACACAATATGAAAACAATAAGTAATTTTTCAAATACTATAGGCAAACTACATTCCCAGTATTTCTCAAGAACTGAACTCTCTCTGCAACCTTTATCAAAATGCATCTACACTATTTAGGGTAAAAGTTTAATTTACACTGTTTATCATTTAGCAATCCAGCATGCATCAAAAATTCTCTTTATAAAATCACTCATCAAAATATATTTCTTACACATTACTCTTACATTATATATTCGTCATACAAGAAAAAAAAAATTTACTGGGAATTTTTTCTTTTTTTTTTGAGTAGTTATGAATTTAGCCTATCTAATCCTTTCTGCATACCAAATATTACAAATACTGATAAAGATAACATAACATATAAATTTGCATTAAACGTTAGTTTTCAATTAACTACACATTATTGATTTGTCATAATCATAGTATTTTCATTTGCCTCAAAATAAAAAAGTTTCTCATATTTTTATTTAAACAACATTTTAACATCCTATCAGTATGATAAATAATAGTTTAAGAGCCACTCAAAATGAAATGAGCTTACCTGTTGCAGTTGTTGCTTGAAGTATCTTGTCTGGGGAACGGTCCGTTATGGCACTCCGCGGGTGTCGTCCACTGTAGCTCAAGGGCTCGTATCGGGCGTGTTGCGTCCCACTGTTTGTCGTCCAAGGTCCACCTTGCACTGTCTCGAAGCACTGTCTAGTTGATCTAGATGAACTGTCTCATTGCCGTTGTTCTGGATGAACTGTCTTTCGTTCTGGACGAACTGTCTTTTGTTCTGGGTGAACTGTCTTTTGCTCCCGAAGGGCTGTCCTTCTGTCTTCCTCGGAACTGTAGTTTCGATTCTTTCGGCTGCCTCTCGAGTTGTCGTCAGAAACTCCGGGTGTTCGCCGTCTGTTTCCTCCTGGGCTTTCCTCTAATAATAATTATTCTTGCTGAAAATCTTCTAGCTGCCACCAAGTTGTAACGGAGCCGATGTCGTAAGGTGGTGTGGTAGCGGGCAACTTCAACGGCCTAGTCTTATCAATACCGAAAAAATATTTTATTGTTTCACAAACAATTAAATAAGAATTTCTTGATTAAATAATTCATAATTACAACATTTTTCATATAAGGGTTCGAGTTCAGCTGACAATAATATATTTATAGAATCAAGTCCAGTCCTCGAATAATAGATCGCTTTCAGTGTAGTCAGTCTCTTACTTATCCAATGTCCACTATTTTCGAAGATAGAGCTCGCGATGCTCGACAGGAATGTCGCACTTTTGTAGGTGTTTAACCGAGGTTTAGGAACCTCCGATCTTCCACTCCGTGATGGAGATATCTTAACAGCCACACCTGGCTTTCGCTTTTCTGTGCTTCGGGGTATGCCCCGATGCCGTCGACCCGTGAGAGATTTCCACTCTGCACGACCAGAAACACCTTGAAGTCTCAACTTCAACAGAAGGGAAAATTAAGCTCCCGAGAATGCTCTCGCATCCTCTTTTATCAGTTTCGTTTTTCCGTCCAGGACCAAAGCCTCTCCCATTAGCCACTCACCATCCGTGGGCCATGATCTCATAGGCCAGCCCTTTCTCTATAGGCTGCCGTCAGGAACTTTCGCGTCCGGCTTCATCTCTGGTTTCACTTTCTACTTTCCCACGGGAACGAGGCCCTCGTGAACATCAAAAGAATATTTCTCTCGCTAGATAAAAGAGTTCCTTTCACCCTAGTGTCATCTGCTGAAGATTGATAGAAATTGAAGTATTTGTTTCATGTCTAGCGACATTTTCTAGGACTCTGAAGAAATTTGGAGGCTAGGTGAAA